>REGL01000020.1:120448-134899 GCA_004194395.1 Aurelia aurita complex sp. Pacific | reverse complement strand
TTAGTTGATTATCTCTGAAAAAAGGTTCAGAGCAAATGCACCTGATTTTTTTAATTAAGAATAGACTAGAAACAATACTTATTAACCTGCCAATTTCTAGGTTAAGAGTTTTGACCAAAACACGAGGAGATAGCTGCGAAGCATAGAAATTAAGTTCAAATTGATGAAATTTGAGATTTGGTAAGACTCTTTACTGGTAACTGCAAACATAATCTTCAGATAAGATCCAAAAAAGACAAATGAGAAAATCCTATAATGTGCTGTTATAAACGTCGGATAAAAATATTACAATTTGTGATCATTTGAAAAGATACATCGGTACCACTCTGACAAAAGGTAAGTCAGTACCTCTGCTTTTCAGGAATTCTTGCTGTCGTAGCTGTGCTTGTAGCTGGCTGGACAGGGCGTATATTTTTATCAACAGCTGTTGAAGGTAACCTGCTGACTGGAGCCTTTGGATATTCTAAAAACAGAATAAAAGATTTTGAGACTAACAGTGGGATTTCAAACTTTTTGGTTCTTGGAAAGACTGCATTTTCTCATTTAATCTACACGAAACTGGTTTATAAGAAACTAGTACTAAGATGGCAAAAATCCTAAGAAAATCTACTACGATGTCTGACAAGTAATACGAAGCTTTTAAACTTCAAGGATGTTACGGCGAATACGTGGTTGGGCCCTAATCCTTTAAGTTAGTTTACGGAGCCAAGTAGAGGTAATCTATAAATTAGACAAAGAAAACGCCTATGCACCCTATTATTCCTCCAGCCAAACAACATGCACACATGTTTCGAGATCATCAAATACGATAGGCAAATTTTAGACATGCATATGCAGTTCTTGAGTTTGCTATTTATCTCCGTCAGCTAATATTGGCCAAACGTTTTATGTTTACAGCATAACAGAACACTGTTAATTCCTATAGATGATGTTTTACATGTAAAAAAAATTCTATGCATTTGTAAAAGGGAAGAAAATAAAGAAACTTTCAGTACAAAATGCCAAAATCGAGAAATGGTACTTTTACTACTACTACTACTATCGTTCAGAACATTCGGCTTCCAGAACGGCTGCGGTAGCACACACAATGACAATGTTCCTCCATTTCTCTCTGTCCTGTGCTTTGTAATGGCCTCAGTCATAGTCATTCCTAACTGCTTTTTAATTGTATTTGTCATTCTGGTTGTCTGCCGTCCTCTTGATCTTTTGGGTCTTTTCCCGAATACCATTCCTGTCAGTAAGTCATTTTCTATGCATCTGTGTTTCATAATGTGTAAGTTTCTGTTGTTCTATCTCATTAACAAGTCCTTTAGTTTCCCTGATCTCGTCAAGCACACTTTTGTTTGATCTCTTTTCCGTCCAGCTGATTCTTAACAATCTCCTGTATGCCCACAGCTCAAATGAATGAATTCTAGCTCTATCACTCTATTTAATTGCCCAGCATTCAGAGCCATATCTTGCAATTGGAAAGACTATTGATCTTGGCAGTCCTATATTTGTGTTTTCACTGATAGATTTATCCTTCCATATCTTACTCAGAGAAACTGTATCATTTTTGGCTATGGCTATTCTTCTTCTTATTTCTTTAGTGTCACGGCACTTTTAAGACAATACCAATCTAGGGTTGCAATATTTTCTGAAGGGCTCATTTCAAAATAAAACTTGTTCACTGTCGGTTAATATCAGATGTTAACTAGTTTAGAAAACGTTGATGTATTTCATACCTGGATTTACTTTTGGAGGAGTAGCAACATCTTTGGCATCTTGGTCAGCGATAAATGCAAAAACAAATTGTCCTCGTCGGGGCCTGCGGAATGAAGGAATCATAAAAAGAAGAGAGACGATTAACAACGGTCCTTATTTTCTGCAACATGAAATTGTCCTATCAAAAGCTGAGTATTATGTGAGCTTCCTCAGAGGTCTCACACGATAAAATATGGGAGAAACTCCCTAAGATTTAGGGGAGCTATGCTGTGGAATACCCTAAACGATGATGCAAAGAATGTAGCGTCTGTTGCAGCTTTCAAAAAGGAAATTAAAACTTGGGATGGAACCAGTTGCCTTTGTACAATTTGTAAATAGACACTGAATTCCTTTAATTGTAAATTAGCATGTATTACTTTAGGTTTATTGTAAATAGTTGATGTAAATTAGCTTTATTCTTTTAAAACTATGTAAATACCAACTTTAAATAAATATATGAAATGAAATAAGTGCCACAACCCAAACCTTGTCCCCAGAGCCTTTTGTCATATTGGGACGGAGACGAATAAAAACTTCAAATACAGAGTTTGCATTCTGTAAGTTTGAACATCCTTCGGACTTAGCCATTTTGTGAACTTAACTATCGCCATCCTTCGAATTACCTTTTGCCATCCTGTTATAGGAACGTTCAAATAAAGTAATACACGTACCTTGTAGTATCTAACTTATACAATGGTTTATAACGCCGTAAGCTTGCTTCTTGGCATTTTATGAGAAACCAAACATGGTTGCCTGCAAAAAAGAAGGTTATAGTATTTTCAGTTTAAAATCCTTTTATCAAAGTACTAACGACGCACTATGCAATAACAATTCTTTTAAAGCAAGAGCCTAATATAACTGTTTGTTTATATTCCATTAAAAGTTTACAATACATGTTACGGATTACTCTCCTACAAACTACTTTAAAATACGACAAGGACGATCACATGAGGCGAAAAGACTACATCACTACCCCATGGCATTATTTAAAAAAAGCTAAACTACATACAATTTTACATAAATGCTACATACGATTAAGGAAGAAAAACGATAAATACTGTTCTGGAGTCTGTCTAACATTAGATGTCAGGTCAATAAAATATTTTAGGCTCACTATACTCGATCAAGTGCCGGGGTTGACAAGCCTTTTCTGAAAAGTTTCCAAGATTGGGCACAACGCTAATGTTAAAAAAAATGTTGCTATTGCCACTTAGCCTGGTTTCCACAAGAAGGGTCGTTTGGGCCATTGTGAAAAATGAGAACGCCCCCAACCACATTGATGAGTCGATATCATCCCTCCCCACTTGTTTTCACAATGTCTTTCAAAGACATTTTCCCAGACAGTTCTAACCTTTTAATATGCTTGGATATACCTATTTTCTCACGCATCAGACAAAGAAGTAATATTAACACGAAAACAGACTTTTCACCAAAAATACTTGCTCGAACATGACTGGAGATGAATATATCAGAAATATAAGTCTGGTGGAATGCCGAGATATTGTCTCTTCAACAAGTTACAGGAGATATAGAGCAAGTCTAGGTAGTAAAGGTGTTTCTGAAACAACGTTTCTTATTTCTTATCTTCTTGACCGGTAAGGGAAAAAGTGGTTAAGGTAGTAGCAGCTGTAGCTAGACTGGGAGGAAAATCATAAGTCTATTTGTACTGCTGTACTCTTTGGCACCTGGTGCTTGGTAAATCAAAACTCAATTAAATCATCAAATTTTACATAATACGAAGATTTTCTCAATCGAATGAGTGACAAGAAAGTCGTTTATTTGCTCTAAGCCCACGAAAAATCAAACAAAATCCGCCTTCGTGCTTAAACAAGACGCAGAAAGTTCCCAACAAAATTTCCAAAATTAAACAAAGTTTAGCTTGTTTATAATTAACATTGACAAGTCATCATAAAAGATTGATTCTCATGAAATATTTAGTATGGTTTATGTCATTACCATCGTCATTTCTGATTACTGATGAAAGGACAAATCTCGACAGACAAGATTTGGCACAATATTGGCCAAAGAATTCTGTCAGATTACAAAAGTGCCACAAAAGTAGTTATTTCATTTTGCTATTGATCCAGTGTGTATAAAGAGATGAACGAAAATTGAAGAACTTTGTGGAGAAAGGCAAAGTGTATAAATGTTTTGAAAATCAAGCTGCTGGTGGAGCTATCCGCCTATTTTGAGACGGAATACGAACTGTACATTAAAAACGCTGCAAAAGAAGCTTCGAGAGCGAGACTTCTGGAAGCACAAGATTCTTATGCGTGGACAGGGATTTGTTACTGAATTTCAACGACCAAATGCAAAGAGGAAACAGGGTTGGTTTTACGAAAAATAGGTAAAAGGAGTACAAAGTTCAAGCCTTCAAACATAGTTGCAGCCACTGGTTGCAGCTTCCTTCCAGCAATGCTGCGATCAACAAGAAGCATTTGCAGATTCATGACCTGATTCATTAACTTCAAATATAGATGAATTGAATTTACCTATTGTGGCGGGTGGTTTTTGTGGTATAGTCTGTACTCAAAATAGGACTTTTGTCGTAAGTCTGCTGTATTCACTTTTAAATCAATCAAATTTGTTATTTCAGACTGAGAAGATCATTTTGTCATCTGCTAGATTACATTTTCGTTGTTGTCAACCAAGTTGACTTGAACATAAAACAGACGCTTTGGATGAGGACATTATCACAGCTAAGTAAATAAGCCGAACATTTAGCCAACTGCTTTTAGCTCTCGTGAAGATATGGCAAACTGAACGAGAAAGTGGTGTGTATTAATGAGGAGCCCGATCAGGCATCNATTGTGGCGGGTGGTTTTTGTGGTATATAGTCTGTACTCAAAATAGGACTTTTGTCGTAAGTCTGCTGTATTCACTTTTAAATCAATCAAATTTGTTATTTCAGACTGAGAAGATCATTTTGTCATCTGCTAGATTACATTTTCGTTGTTGTCAATCAAGTTGACTTGAACATAAAACAGACGCATTGGATGAGGACATTATCACAGCTAAGTAAATAAGCCGAACATTTAGGCAACTGCTTTTAGCTCTCGTGAAGATATGGCAAACTGAACGAGAAAGTGGTGTGTATTAATGAGGAGCCCGATCAGGCATCAATCAAGATAATACCTTCAGCTATCATTCGAATTATTTCGAGAAGATCATAGCATTCTTTTACAGAAGGACTACCATTCTATCACGTCTACTTACTTTGAGGTAGCTCAGAACGAAGCTCAAACAATGTGAACAAATTTTGCTGCTTTTCACGAAAGGACAGCAAGCATCAAGGAGCAAAGGTTGGTTGCTTGACTTTAACAATAATTAATCAGCCATAAAAGATAAATTGGATGGGGCTGCGGCTGTCAGTCAATTTTGCAGTGTAGAACGTCTGTTCTTCTACCGGGAGTTCCCAAAAAATATAATCTAGACATGTTTGAACCATAGTTAAATGTTAGAACGATCAAATAAATTCATTCAATTGCAACCCAAGATAAGACCAAACAATGTCTTGGACCATAGGGTAACTTCTCTCTTTGATTGGTTTTGCTTGGCAAATATCGTAGTTTCTTAACCCTGATCCATATGGGGGGGGTAGATTCCACCCCCCCCCCCTCGAGGATTTATTTGCTGCGTTTTTAAACTACATCAGCTATGTCCCCCAACCTCCCTGACTATTACTAACTATCTATTACTTACATTTTGGTAGAAAAGTTTTGAACAATAGGACTCACAGGTCATGTGACATGCCCATATTTGGAAGGAGGTAGCAGCAACATCACCGTTTTCAATGATTTCAATGGAAAGATTTGATTGAATTATGATGTATTATATAGCAAATGAATCCGCACACAAAGGGCTTCAATTTGATACCGGAATTTCTGGAATTTGATGATGTCAGTATTCTTTGATAATGACTTCATTTTGGCCGCCATTTTGGACTAAAATTAGCAATTTTTTCGAATTTNGCTATGTCCCCCAACCTCCCTGACTATTACTAACTATCTATTACTTACATTTTGGTAGAAAAGTTTTGAACAATAGGACTCACAGGTCATGTGACATGCCCATATTTGGAAGGAGGTAGCAGCAACATCACCGTTTTCAATGATTTCAATGGAAAGATTTGATTGAATTATGATGTATTATATAGCAAATGAATCCGCACACAAAGGGCTTCAATTTGATACCGGAATTTCTGGAATTTGATGATGTCAGTATTCTTTGATAATGACTTCATTTTGGCCGCCATTTTGGACTAAAATTAGCAATTTTTTCGAATTTTTTCAAACTTTTTCATCACAAAACACTCGAAGTATACATTTTTAATAGATTGTTACCATTTTGCAGGCTCTTTTGGTCTCTTTTTACATAGAACAAAAAAATCGTACAAATGACGTCATCAGAACAGGCTAATTTCTGCAAAAATATCACTCCAAAATCGTTATTTTCAATAAAATAATATGATTAACATTTGACACCATGACACCATGAATAACATTTTAATTCTATTTTAATCAGAATAGGCTAATTTCTGCCAAAATATCATTCCAACATCGTTATTTACAATAAAATGATATGATTAACATTTGACACCATGACACAATGAATAACACTTGAATTCTGATCTGAATTACATAAATGCTTATCTAGACTATCTATACATCTGAATTCATACTTATTTGAATTTGGTCTATTGTACAGGTAGCTAAAAGGACACGGAAACTGGCTTACTTGCTTAAAATATGTCAGATTCAATTTGACGAAGACAGTTAGTTGGAGTAAAAGGTGAGCAAATTTGTTGAGCGATATACGGGGTGAGTCAGAAAAATGTATACACAATTTGAAAAATCGTGCAGGATTACATATGCAATCAATTTGTAAGATTTTAATTCCATCGTCTTATTGAGGCTTCAATTAAAATTTCAAGATTTTTCTCGTACGTTTTGGTGCATTATTTCTTTCTCGTACATAAGTTGATTTCTTTAAGATATTGGAAAAAACTGTTACTTGAATTCCTCCAAGGGACAGAATTTCCTTTCTGAGCTCAAAACCCAAACACTTCAATACACATTCTCCGCTGGATCGATTGATGACTGTTTATTCAAGTTTGGTGAGTCATGGAAACTTTATTGTCGATCAAATTTTCGGGAGAAGTTTACAAACTCTGTATTTTCGCTACTTTTCAACACACAACCGACAAAAGTTGTAAGCAATCTTTTGCTAGTCCCTAAGCAACAAAACTGCAATTGAAATAATTTAAATGAGAACATAAGGCAAGCTAGGTACGTGTCTTATTAAAACAGATGCATCTGGTAGTGTTTGCTGTCTTCAAAGCCCAACTGGTATCATAATTGTTCAATTGCTACACATTTATTTTTAAATATGTCCTTACATTTTGTGCCATCAATAATCAATTTGTGTTTACACTTAAAAACTCTTTTCAAAGACACAAATAAAGAAGCAGGTTTCATTATTTTCAGAATCAACTTTCAAAATGAGGTTTGCACAACTGCATATATCAAGCATAGCTTCCAAATCTTTAATTCGGCTTAAAAAGGTGGGTGTAAAATTCTGTGATCTATTTCTTCTGACTGAGTGGCTTGAAACAAACTTTAGTTACTTATCTTTAATTCTACCGTTGGACTTTTCAGAAATTTTCAATATTTTTCGAAATTTCAGCGTATGTAAATTTCAGCGTATTTTAACTCTATTGAAGGTGTGACGTCATCAAATTTTGAAATCATAAACCAGAAAAGTGATAGACTTTTGCTTGATACCATATTGTAGACGTCCATAAACTATGGCTTTCTTTTAAATTATTTCATGTTGCTTCAAACAGTTTAGAAATTACGATGGTTTTAAGTTTTTTTGAAAATTTTTCTTGAATTCTTGAAAAAGAAGAAAAAATACTCTAATTCTGAAAATATTGAAGATTTCAGAAAAGTCCAACGGTAGAATTACAGAGAAATAGTTGAAGTTTCTTTGAAATCATTCAGTTCAAAGAAATAAGTAACTAGATTTTACACCAGCCTTTTTAAAGATTTGGAACCTATGCTCATATATCAATGGAGGTGGGATATTCTTAATCAAAATCTGGTGAAAACCTTGACCAAAATCAATTTTGATTTGGATTTAGACATTAAAGGCATTGAATCCAATTGAGTCCGTATATACACCAAGTGTGTGAAAGTTTTATTGGTAGCGAGCCACCTTAACCAATTGTTTTGTGTGTGTTTTTACTTAATTCGTACTTGGTAGTGAGCCACCTTATCGCTGTTTCGTCATTTTGAAATTTTGGTAGTGAGCCACCTTAAGTGCAGATCCACCAATCGTAAAACCTCCAGAGAAAAAAACTTTTATCTAATTAATCTAATTATCAGTTTAAAGGAATCTGATCAATGGATTGAGAGCCACAGAACAAGGGAAGATTTTGAAATACAATAGCATTGGTTGCTTTTGATTGACACCTAAACACCTCAATGCAAAGCAATTAGCGGCTGCAGACAAAGGAAATTCTCTCAACTAGCAATTCAAAACAAACAGAGCCCCAAAAGTTTCCCCGACACCAGAAGAGCAAACTCTCGTCTTGTGCACTCGAAAGTTGAAGAAGTTATATGCTTATAACGAAACAAGGAGGGTAAATCTAAAGATCTGCCAGGCGGATTTTGTTCGGTAATTGTTTCCTTTAAGCCCTAAAATACGCGAGAATTAAAATTATTTATGCCCGTCTTCTGAATCAAATAAACAAATCCGCCAGACATAATTTTAGATTTACCCTTCCCATTTCGTTACAAAAATATAACTTTTCCTAAAAACCACCTTTCGCATGCACAAGGCGAGAGTTTGCACTACTGGTTTCGGGGCGACATTTGCCGCTCTGTTTGTTTTGAATTACTGGTCGAGGAGGGAATTTCCTTTGTCTGCAATCGCTAATCGCTTTGATTTGAGGTGTCAATTAATTAACTGATGCTATTGTGTTACAAAATCTGTCCTTGTTGAGTTACATGCTTTCAAGCGTCCAAGCATTCATCTAACTCACCCCGCAGTTTCGAAAGATATTTTCGTGAAATGATAACGACATTTCAACTTCTTTATCGAAAGGTGCATCATGGTAACTTGTTGCAATATACCTTACTGAAGACTGCTGAAGTGAAACACGACTGTCTACCTTCAGTGATAAAAACGACGAGCAAGCAGTGTGTAAGCAAAATAAACAAACAAAGTCAACAAACAAAGACCCTCTGAAACAAGCAGAACCAAAACAGGTTTAAAACTAAGACGTCGAACGCAGTTGCAGGCAAAGAAGACATTTTCATTTTCTTTTGGCAGAGTACGAAACAAAAGATTTTGAAAACACGCACATCAACAAAACCATTGTCTCGATTATTGCCTCAAACGATCACAGCACCATTGCAAACATTCTACCGATGATTTTAAGTCCTGCAAGCTTGGAGCAAAAATGTCGAGCAACAAAACCCTAGTCAGTCTTCCGTATTTTTGTTTATCGATATGGCCTCTGGATATTCCATTATTCCATCTGGTCACATTTGCCTTTTCACAGGCAATTTTATGTCCATTTACAATCATTTCAAACGCACTTTTGGTCTATGCATTGGTCAAAACAGGGCAACTTAACTCAATTTCCAACAAACTTATTCTTATGATGAATATATCGGATTTATGCATGGGAGTATTGGGGCAGCCATTAATTGTTATCATGGTCAGTTTGCATGGAAGATTCAGAAACTGTGCTTTTGAGAAATTTGTTCAATACATCGTGTTTTTATCAGCTAATTTCTCCTGGTTCGTGCTTCTATGCATTTCAGTCGATCGATATTATTCAATCACAAAACTAAGTCGCTACAAATTATACATGAACAATTTCAGGATGAAAGTATTGGTTTCAGTTAGCTTCNACTCTGTTTTGCTTTCCCATGTTTTCAAATCATGGTGCATTTTCTGTGAATCTTCAAATATTTCTGATTGTGATGGTCGAGATGGAGGATGATATCTAACACATCAGAGCCTCACTTGTGAAACGATTTGCATCATTGGGAGGCACCAAAAAATTGCACTTCAAGATGAAAGGGGCAGGGTTTAGGGGAGAGACTCTGCACTCTTTACCGTTGCTATGTGGTTGCTAAGGACAAAAAAGCTAACTACTCATATTAAAACATGAATTTTGAAGAAAATGAGGAAATTAACTGAGAAAGAAACTTCAGTAGCTAATTCTTCAATACTTAGTATGCAATTTAAAAAGAAAATATTTTTTTGCAAAATTTCGAAAATTATTGGGGGGTTTCCACCTTAAGTGCAGATCCACCAATCGTAAAACCTCCACAGAAAAAAACTTTTATCTAATTAATCTAATTATCAGTTTAAAGGAATCTGATCAATGGATTGAGAGCTACAGAACAAGGGAAGATTTTGAAATACAATAGCATTGGTTGCTTTTGATTGACACTTCAACACCTCAATGCAAAGCGATTAGCGGCTGCAGACAAAGGAAATTCTCTCAACCAGCAATTCAAAACAAACAAAGCCCCAAAAGTTTCCCAGAAACCAGAAGGGCGAACTCTCGTCTTGTGCACTCGAAAGTTAAAGAAGTTATATGCTGATAACGAAACAAGGAGGGTAAATCTAAAGATCTGCCAGGCGGATTTTGTTCGGTAATTGTTTCCTTTAAGCCCTAAAATACGCGAGAATTAAAATTATTTATGCCCGTCTTCTGAATCAAATAAACAAATCCGCCAGACACAATTTTAGATTTACCCTTCTCATTTCGTTACAAGTATATAACTTTTCCTAAAAACCACCTTTCGCATGCACAAGGCGAGAGTTTGCACGACTGGTTTCAGGGCGACATTTGCCGCTTTGTTTGTTTTGAATTACTGGTTGAGGGAATTTCCTTTGCCTGCCATCGCTAATCGCTTTGATTTGAGGTGTGAATTAATCAACTGATGCTATTGTGTTACAAAATCTGTCCTTATTGAGCTACATGCTGTCAAGCGTCCAAGCATTTATCTGACTCACCCCGCAGTTTCGAAAGATATTTTCGTGAAATGATAACAACATTTCGTTTACCTTCTCTAAAGGTGCAACATGGTAACTTGTGCAATATACCTTACTGAAGACTGCTGAAGTGAAACACGACTGTCTACCTTCAGTGATAAAAACGCTGAGCAAGCAGCGTGTAAGCAAAATAAACAAACAAAGTCAACAAACAAAAACTCTGAAACGAGCAGAACCACAACAGGTTTAAAACCAAGACGTCGAACGCAGTTGCATGCAAAGAAGACATTTTAATTTTCCTTCGGCAGAGTACGAAACAAAAGATTTTGAAAACACGCACATCAACAAGACCATTGTTTCGATTATTGCCTCAAACAATCACAGCACCATTGCAAACATTCTACCGATGATTTTAAGTCCTGCAAACTTGGAGCAAAAATGTCGACCAACAAAACCCTAGTCAGTCTTCCATATTTTTGTTTATCGATATGGCCTCTGGATATTCCATTATTCCATCTGGTCACGTTTGCCTTTTCACAGGCAATTTTATGTCCATTTACAATCATCTCAAACGCACTTTTGGTCTATGCATTGGTCAAAACAGGACAACTTAACTCAATTTCCAACAAACTTATTCTTATGATGAATATATCGGATTTATGCATGGGAGTACTCGGGCAGCCATTAATTGTTATCATGGTCAGTTTGCATGGAAGATTCAGAAACTGCGCTTTTGAGAAATTTGTTCAATACATCGTGTTTTTATCAGCTAATTTCTCCTGGTTCGTGCTTCTATGCATTTCAGTCGATCGATATTATTCAATCACAAAACTAAGTCGCTACAAATTATACATGAACAATTTCAAAATGAAAGTATTGGTTATAGTTAGCTTCATAACTGCAAATATTCTGGCAGTAACGTTACATTTCGCCCCATCATTTTACATGCAAGTCGTGTTCAATGTTGCAAACATATCAATGATGACAACTGTATCGCTGATCTACGTTTTCATATTGCAAAAGTTAAAAGCACACAACAACCTTATTAGTCACATTAATACTACAAGCACCACCAACCTCGCAATAGTGTCTACAGCCAGCCTCGAAATGATAACAGAAGTTGAAGAGGTTTCTCGAGTTTCGGGTCGCGGTTTAAAATCAAGGAAAAGGTCAAAGCAATCATCTAGAGAATCAAAGAAACAACTGTCCGCAACGAAAACTGTCCGGGCACTCTTAATCGCCATTTTTGGTTTGTATGGTCCCTATAACATTGTGTCAACATATTGGGCCTATTATAAATACGACAAGCGGGAAAATCCAAGCATGGCATTAAATATATCGCT
Organism: Aurelia aurita complex sp. Pacific; assembly: GCA_004194395.1. NCBI lineage: Eukaryota > Metazoa > Cnidaria > Scyphozoa > Semaeostomeae > Ulmaridae > Aurelia > Aurelia aurita complex sp. Pacific. Next base: position 122,795 of record REGL01000020.1, on the reverse strand, counting down.
TTTCTGGACATATTTCATCGTCCTAAGCAACGCCAGCGTCAACGCATGTATCATTATTAATGGTAACAGCAAAACGAGGAAATTCATACTGACGAAACTTCGATTAGAAAAACTGCTAGCAAACAGAATCTCCGTTGACGATCAAACATCGACAAGTTGTCAGAAGGACGAAACCAGCCAAAATCAGCTATAAAGAAAGCTTTGAAGAGATGGATGATTTAAGCCTTGATGAAGCAGATTTAAGGGACTGTGCAGTAAAGTCCCACGTATAAAACTCAGACCCTGAATTATGTTGCGAACAATGGGACAACAATTGGCTAATTAGGGAAAAACAATAAGCTGAATTTTATAAGTGGGTTTCTCAAAGGTTGGAATTGTTATGTGATATGTGATAGAGTACGGGGTATATCCTCCAACCATCCAAGCATCTACCGAACTATTTGTATAATCCTTTCATGCATACAAAACTGACTATGAAAATGCAACATTGAACTGTAGCATGTTGTATTTTGACAGGAAATTGAACTTTCGATGATGTGATTAAAGAGCATATGTCATGAAGCTGATTGGTTAATGCAATACAATTCCCTCTATTGTTTATTACAAAGCATAGGATTGAGGCTGAATTTTCATTGCAATAAAAATTCATGAAATAGAAATAAAGTCTCGAAACAATGGAATTCCACTCCAAACTTGTTTGTTGCATTAACCAATTGCTAATGTGACATATGTGCTTTAAATTAACTGATATGGATGCGTCTTTATGTTTGTATAATCAGCTCAAAAATAGCATTATTCAACTTACATTTTGCATTTTGATGATACTAGCAAATACTTCATGACATAATTAATTCTATGACGTCACAAGTGCCGGCTGGGAGCTAGCTGGAGGTAACTTTTATACCCTGCTCACACTTGCAAGTTCACCCAGCTTAAATTAAAGCAGGTTATTGATTGAGCCTTTTAATTGGTCAATCCAACAAATCGAATACATTTGATTGGTTGAAATTTAACATGGTTTAGATAAAGCTGGCTTAACTTTGTCCGTGTGAATGCAGTATTAGCTTTACATACCCGGCATAACAAGACTTATTCTGCAATCAGCATTCTTCTCAGGAGTGATGGTTGAAAAGGGCCTGCATAGTGATTCGACCACAGTTTTCTTTGTTGAGGGCATAAACTGCCGATCAAGGCTTTATTTTAGACTCATTACATAAGTCCCTCTAACTTTAGCTTCTTGTTGCCGTTGTTATCGCTAGCGACAAGTCAGTTTGGGGAGCGAAACAAGAGACTTTTGGGATGAGTCTACAATCGGGGACAAAACTCAAGGCACTTTTCTTCCATATTATAGATTAATTTTGCAGTTATCGAGCCCCCCTCCCCCCCCCTGTTCAATGTTGGTGGGAAAATATTTGAATTAAGGATTCACGAACCACCCCTGGGCTTAGAAATTCACAGCATTGAACTGGGGGAGGGGGTGGGGTTAAATTTAACAAAATCTTGTTATTAGGTAGGAAAATTTCAAAATATTGGGCATGGTACCGGTGAGTTTTGTCCCCGATTGTAGGTTTACTTCAAGGTTTACTGCAGGAATACGAAGGACTCATGTAATCATTCTACATTCATGTTAGATGCGAAATCGAAATTCACATTCTAAAATCGAACAACTTGAAAAAAACTCGATGAGTAAACATTCCTCGTTCGAATGGAGAAACTCTGCTTGCAAGGCAAGGGTGAAGACTAACGACGGGTGTTAACTCACGAAAATCCAGAGAGCGGATTTCGAGTTCGAATGTATTCATAACAAACAGTAGAACATTAGAATTAGAATCACAACTTATTATGACGTAGCTACAACCACCCTGACACTCTGCCGCTGGGACTTCATCTGCGAATAAACACAGTAAAGGTCATCCAAAGATTTTTGTAAGTCTGCCTGCGAGCCACAATTCTAAATGTTGGCAATGGTATTGGTACCATTTCGAAGGAGTTGATTTATTGCTACAGTTGGCTATTTACTGATTAGTTGAACTTCAGAGATATTTTAGGATTTTAGGGCTAGGATTAAGGCAAGAATGCAGTTTAGCGGGCGGAATGGTATGTTGTTGTTGTAGGGTTAAAGTTAGCTTGTAGCGTTAGGGAAAGGGTTTTGGTAAGGTTAAGGATAACTTCTATCATTAAAGCATGAAAGGACAGGGAAATGTGAAAAACCATCATCGCCCACGCTCTGAACACGAGGGATATGGTTTCAAGCTAGTACTGCAGGGTTCCATAGATATATTGCAGAGATAGATTGCTAGTGAAGTGCAGACAATTAAAGACAACTGAGGGAAATACTGCAATATAA
>REGL01000020.1:71947-113529 GCA_004194395.1 Aurelia aurita complex sp. Pacific | reverse complement strand
GGTAGTTAATTGACATTACCTGACTCTCTCTGTATAATGTCAAAAGTAAAGCATATGGACCAGACCTCTGTTTTGGAAGATATTCTTTCTTCTTCTTTTTTGCCTGAAATTGAATATACTGTAACAAGAACAACATTCAGTTCCATATGATGGGGGGCAGATGCTGACAATTTCTCAAGTCATTGTGGAAAGTTACAAGGAGTTTCTTCAGAAGAGTTACGAGAGAGTGGAAAGTTACGAGAAAGTTACAAGAAGTTACTTTGGACAAGTTACGAGAAGTCAAGTGGAAAGTTACGAGAAGTTGCTTCAGAAGAGTTACGAGAGAATTACACGATTCAAAATTCACGAAAAAAGGAAAAGACATTTTCATACTGTAGATCGTTTTGCATATAAATAAATAGTTAAAAAGTACATACAGTATGAGGGCTCTCTTTTTTACTGAATGTTCAATGATGCTGTCTCAAAGAAAGCTGTGTTGTTTGCTTCTGAATCAGCAGTTTTCAGTTTTTGCAAGATGTCAGGTGCAAGCTATATCAACTTTTAGGTTTTTGTAAACTGTTCTCAAAAAGACCAATCATAAAATATTTAACATTTAATATTAAAACATGATTTGGCTTTCAATTGGCAGTATCTTAGAGTTGCAACATGATTCCTTGTATTCCTTCAATACTTTGAATTTGAATTTTTTATTTTCTCTTATATAACTTTGAGTGATAGCCATCCAACTTTTATTATTATTATCAATTTATTTAAAGTAGGCCTACATATATATATAAACATACAAGAAAAATATACATATAGATACAATAGCTATAACTAAGAGCTAATTCAAGCCTACTATCTAAAAAAGTAAAATTTGTAAGAAAAAATTAAAAAATAAATAAAATTCCGAATAATTAAACACAGATACATTTTACAGATTTTTACAATGCTTTTAATATTTACAATGTTTTCTTGATGAGCAATGCTGAGATTTAAATGTAATCAGTTTAGCTGTACATATGAAAAGTAAAAAATGAAATAATCTAATCAAAAAAATTGAACCCTAATTACCACTGGCTCCACTCCATCCAATTGACTGTCACTTGTTGAAACAGTAGCTTGTTGGTTTGGCTTTTTATTGACATTAGGTCTTTTCTTGTTTATTTGAGTGCTCATTGCCACAGCAGGTATAGGCAAGGCATGCATGGCGCTTATGTCTGATGAAAAGAATGCAAACTCAAAAATAGAGATGTATGCAAGCACAGATACCATCGACAATATACTCAAGTATACAAACTACTGTATGCTCTTACTTATAAAATGTATTTAAACTATCAACTTGCCATTGATTGTGTTTGTCATATTATGCAATGTCTCTTTCGCAAATTAACTTTGGCTTTGTAGCAGTAATTGAGAAGTTGCTTTTCTTTCCCTACATACTAATATAAATCATGGAAGTTTGAGTCAGTCAGTCTGTCAGTCAGTCAGTCTCAAATCTGTTAGCATTTTGTATTTCATAAATCTTAGTAATTGCAAGTATGAAATTTTGTTGGTGTTAAATACTGTTCTGTTATGCTGTAAGCGCCCAAGACTCAATAAAATTTGCTTTTCCTGTGTATAAAACCATACTATATGGTTAGTTTAAAATGATATTTTATGTTTTATGAATTATCATCATCATCATCACTTCATACCTCCACCATTTTTAATGAATTCTTCCAAAGCCTTGTCCAATTTCTTCGCAATTCCATCACCTAGAAATATAATAAATTTTGAGATAAGGTGCCGGGAGCTTCAGTTTTTCAGTAGTCCAGTTCTTTTGGACAAGAGCTTGGTTGCAAATAACAGATGACGTGTATTTCACAATCTTTGATTTTCCTATTTTTCAGATATTTCTTTTCAAACTTTGGGATTTGCTTGTCACAGCACAACTTGCCAATGTTATTCTTGTAGGATTCAGTAAGGCTCAATAAGAGCCATCAAGTACGTTATTCATTGTACTCACCAATGTTCTCAAGGATTTTAGCATCTTTTCCACTTCTCAAAGGTAGTGGGTATTTCCTTACTGATGTTATTGCCTAGAAAAAGCAGATACAGTAGGTGGATTATGGCACAAGCAGGGATGATATCACAGGGAAACCAGTCATTTGGTTTGAGTTTGTTGCATTTATCTTTTGGATGCTGCGTAGCTTCTCAATACTGCGGTGGTGGGATTGTTCTTTTCCGGCACTGCGGTGGTGGAATTTCGCAGCATCGGAGAAGCTACGCAGCGTCCAAAAAGATAAATGCAGCAAACTCAAACCAGATAACTGGCTTCTCTGTGATGATATCTATAAATGGAGCTGCCAATGCTCAACAAAAAACCCAATCTTTTGATGATCCAATTGTTTAACCCCATGAAATGATTGATGACTTCCTAAAGACCACCAGTTCCCCCTGATCCTTTGCAATCTTTACAATGACTCAAACTATATGAAAAATATTTTGGCCTGGGGTTTGTTAGGGCTGTGTTGTGTCATCTTTACCAAAATTGCTTTTTCAAAATACATTGTTTTCAGCTAATATATTATATTGTTTTGCTAGTTCTTGCATGTGCAAAGGATGATGGGGAACACAGGGTCCTTAAAGATATGTTGTGTTTTGTACAGAAGTTGTTTGATGTGGGACTAGAATGAGATTTTGGAATACTGTATTCCGTGACTCTCTCTACTCTACTGTAATAACGAAACAAGTGTGCATGGAGCATATGCCATGGACAGCAGAGTCCCTAACTTTTATTGTGTGTTCCATTGTTTCCTATTGTTTCTAGGTGCACAAGTGCAGTGCACAAAAATCTAAAACTTTCCATGCTCTCTCTTATCTAGGCCAGTGGCATGTTTTCTCCCACCCCTTATCTATGGTATGCCTGTATGCAGCCAAGTGTGTACCTTTTCATAACTCCATTGTGCATTTGTCCCCCTCTCCTTTGCTTCATCTCTCCAACCTTCAAGCCAACTCAGGAACAGTGGATTCATGCATTGTTTTGTGTTGTTTTTACTTGACATTTCTATCAAGTTTTGCCGTTTTGTCCCTCAGTCCCTCTGTTCTGTTACCCCTTCCCTGATTCTCTCTTCTCTGATTCTTCCCGCCAAAATAACGGCCAGCCTCTGTTTGGAGATGATCTGACGTTACAATAAAATTTACTCATCACATGACTCCATTTATGAAGCTCTCTGGTATTTTAACTTGATGACGTCATAACATTTGTCATGAACAAAGAGAATATATAATAAGGACTTATGTAATAAATCAGTTTACAGAAGAGAACGGAGCGAACGGAGCGAAGGAGCATTCAGGATATCGAGGCTGGAAAATAGAAAAGAGGCTAAGGCTTTTACAACATGGCAAAAGAAAAGTAAGTGGACAAAACAAATCACAAGACTGAAGCCTGACTTCTTCGAAACTTTGGAATTTAATGCTTTGCTCAATGGATCCTAAAAAAAGAAAAGAGCCAATGGTGTAGGATTTTTTATCCAATCCACTCTCATATTCTTTACCAAGTGCACCTGCGTTCTTTTTGCGTGAGGAGAGAAACGAGGGGTCGGTTTTTTAGGCCCCACAACAAAAGGCACTCATTTGAGGCCAATATTGCTGCAAGCCATCGCAAGATCAGAGGAATGCGGCCCCTACACGCCTGTTTCAAGCTGTTACAAAGGCAAACATACAGCTGCCTTTCAACTAGAGCTGGAATATGGTTCTGTTTAGGAGGACTTATCCTTTTGGCTATATCAGCCTTACAGTTTGGAGAAGTGTTTTTAGAATGGAGCATGCAAAAATATGAAAGACTGACAAATAATCATGATAATATAGGAAGGAAGTCTTTTCAAGATAGGTTATGTCTTCCAGGGCCAATTGATATTGTTTATACATGGGTTAATGGCAGTGACCCAAAGCTGATTAAAGAACTTACTGAAGTGAAAGCAAAGCTGATAATTGAACTAAATACAACTGCAGGAATAAAAAATACAGTTGAAATTGATGTGAATAAAGATGCAAAACATAAGCTTGGAAAGACGGGAAATTCTGGAAAATTTAAATGGAAAGATGAAAATGTATGCCCATATCCAAATTGTATTCCATTTAATGGAATTGCCATAGCAGGACTACCAGATAATATTACAGAAGAAGAAATAACAAAAGAGAACAGTGGTTTGCCATCATTCAGAGTTAGCAGTTTTAAAAATGCTGCAGACCCATCTGTGAAAGTGATAATCTTCAATGAGAATTATGATATTGAAAAGATCAACAATTGCACAATTAGCTTCAGGGGGGAAAAGAAAGAATCCACAAAAATTTTTCTAACTAGCACCATTCGTCTTGGATCAAAAAAATTAGATGGCATTGGAATGATCAATTATTTGCCAAAAACTATCAGTGAGCAAGATATCAAAGATGGTCTGAAAGATGCCAAAATTAAGGAAGCAAATATTGTTATAGCAAAGAATATTTCTGTTATAAGATTCAAATATCCTGTACGAGCTAAACAATTCTTAGGTCCACTTAGAGGTCAAATAAGGATTAAAGGCTTGAAATTCAAGATCCTTCCTGCAACTTATCTTTGGAGGCCGTTAACTTCATTAGAAGCTGGAAGAGAAATCATCCAGGAAGATGTCTCTTCAAGCAGATTTGCTGATAATGATGAATTAAAATACTCTTTGCGCTCAGTTGACAAATATGCACCATGGATAAGAAATATTTTTATTGTGACAAATGGTCAGATTCCATCATGGATTAATTTAGATCATCCAAGAATCAAGATTGTAACACATGAAGAGTTATTTGTAAACAAGAGCCATTTGCCAACATATTCATCTCCAGCTATTGAAACGCACATACACAGAATAAAAGGCCTTTCCAAAAAGTTTATTTACATGAATGATGATGTTTTCTTTGGAGACTACGTCTGGCCTGATGATTTCTACACACATGCAAAAGGACAGAAGCTTTATTTGACTTGGCCTGTTCCAAATTGTAATGAAGGCTGCCCTGCTGCATGGGTTAATGATAAATATTGCGACAAGCCATGTAATGTATCAGAATGTGACTGGGATGGAGGAGACTGTCTCAATACAAAAGGCAAAGCAGGCTGGGTACTTAATGCGCATTCATTCACAGGAGCTGCTTACAGCGCAATAGGCGAGTATTGCAATGGAGGGTGTGCAAATAGCTGGATTGGAGATAGGTATTGTGATGCAAATTGCAATATTTTGAATTGCGGTTTTGATGCTGGTGATTGTGGAGTTGAAAAATTGAGAGAACTTCCATCATTTGAAATCAATGGGCTTCCAAAAGTTGTGAAAGTGCCACAAGGTATCAAGGCGTTCTTTTTTAACTTCACTAATTTTATAAAGGATGGTGTCGTCACTGAGGGAGATTTTGTTGAAACAAGCGTTATTCGGACAGCAATATTTTCAAAGAAATTCAAAATCATGACTGTTACTCTGCATGTAAACTTTACAGAAACCGTTGCTTTCAAAATACATGGATTTAAAGATAGGAACCAAACAATGCCATTTGAAATGAGATTTAATGTTAGTATTGACACAAAGAAAGAACCAGTGGTAACAACAGTAAAAACTATAACAACAGATATCACAATATCTACCGTTAAAAAGAAGCCTGCGATAAAGCCATACACTGTTTACGATTCAAGAAAAAAGAGCACCTTTGAAACAGCCAAAAAACAATCAAAAGTTAGCAACGACACAATGAATGAGGTATTTGATTTGTTTGAAAAGGACAAAGATATGTTGTCTAATTCCTCATTATTAGCACTGGACAATGCAGAGAAAGAATTCAAAGATGGTGATATAACAGAGCATGGATACAAGAAGAAAAAATATGAAATACTTCTCCCAATTTTTGAATCCAAAATCCAATTCAACCAAACAGTTTTGAAAGATGCTAACCAACGCAAAGATATCAAAGAGGTATGCAACAAACTTATGAGAGCCATTTGACCAATTTTATGTTATCTCTTCCATCATGTATTGTTCTGTTATGTATGGGTTGTTTGTTTATTTGTTTGACGTAAAAACAGGGTTTGGTGATTGTGTATTGTACTTGCCTGGTTAATGTGTGTATAGGGTTGAACATCACAAATTGCAGAGACTAAAAGTTTTAAATGAGCTTGAAGTTCAAGTTTGTGGGAACTAACCTTTCACAATAAGGAGATTGATTTAAAGGGAATTGCTGGAATATTCAAGGAGTCTATTCCATGTGAATGCAAACATGCAAATCACCCTCTTAGAATGGTTGCAAATCAGTGAAAATTTGCTCCCAGATGAATTTTCCAACAAATAAATGTAAAACAAAAACTAATTCTTGACAACTTACAAGACTGTAAAAACCAGTTTAAATTTTCAGCCATGATTACATTTTTGAAGTACACTAAAATATACGAGAATTGAATAATACGAATTGCGCAGCAAATATTTGGATTTGTCCTTCTTCTTTCAATAAATTTTCGCATGTACTATGAGTGAGCTGGCTGCTGCTCTGATTTAAAATCTTACGATGTCTGTTTTGTTTAATCTAAGGCAGAAGCACCGCAACACGACGAAGAAATAACAGCAAATGCGTGTGAATTAAAGATATAATATCATCTTTACATTAACGTTTGCTGTTGTTGTTTCTGCATGCAAATTATTTCATTCTTACTTCATCGCAAGCGTCTTCGAATCCGACGAGCGACGTTAATATCGTGGCGTTTCCTTTTTCGATCTATTTTGTTTACTCTCGTCCCTAGGCTAGTTGACTGCAGAAATGCCTTTGTTTACCATCCCATCTTTTATTTTTCGTAGAAAATTCCTCGAAGATTGCGTCGACACTTACTGGCTGTACCTGGCAACGATGAAGCTTTGTCACATTCAAAATCAAATTTCAAATTCCCACGAAAGGAAACAAAACAAAAGTTTCTTCCAATTCAAATCATAAATGACGTATCGATGGTTTCTAACAAGCCTCTGGCCAAGAAAAGGACAAAGAATCGAAAAACCAGTCAATTAAGTCGCTGGATTGATCGTTATGGGCATTGGGACCCCATAACAGAGACACAGTCTACCAGCCCTCATCGTTGGGAGAGGCAGAAGTTCTTCTGGGATATTGTTACTGCGAGGCAACGTGTTGGTAGGCAACAAGAGTACTTGGTTAACCGTAAGCCATCCCGCATTTTACTTGACACTTTTGCAAGCTCATTACTTCATGTAAGCAGGATCTTCAACCGGGCGTTTGGGTACAAAGCAAGAAAGGTTCCTGCGCATATGCCTCACATGGTTGATGTTGACGTCATCAATAATATGCAGACACAGTTTTGGAGATATTTTGATGTGACGTCATCGCATAAGATCCGAAGAACTGATGACATGCAGTTTGCATTTTCATATGCGTATTATTTGATGGATGTACCAGCTCGAATGAATATGTCAATTGTTTTTGATGAGTTGGATACAGATGCTTCAGGTAAGGGATTTAGTTGGCAAATCTTACGTGATATCTTGTCAAATCTAGTTTGCGCTCCAAAAGAAGCAAGCTTATCTACTATGTGTGTGCCAGAAAAAATACTTTCGACGATGGAAAAACGGCATTTTTCGTAACGATATCTTTATTGCTAGACTTGAACCAGTAATGTCCTAAAACCAATGCTACGAAATTTCGAATCCAGGGTTGATAAAGAGCTTGGCTAAACATTGCTTGATGATTTTAAATCAGTGGAAGTTGCTGAATGGGTGGAATTGTACACAATAAAAGGTCGCGCAGCCGTAATTTTCAATTCTATTTCTGAGTGACATTTTCTCTCGTAAACAATAAAATTTCGTCGCCTATTACGATCATTTAGCCATAGTATGACTTAAGCCGGTTTTCCACTAGGCGGATTTTTTAGCGCGCAGCGGAGCGGCTATTGTATTTGCATTGTTTTGACAAACAATGACCACGTCTTGTCGCTCCGCTACGCGCGTACTTGAAAGTCGGATTGAGTTCAACTTTTCCGCCGCGCTCGATGGCGCCAACCAATCAAATCGCTCGAAAGCTTTGACACATGACATCAAGAGAAAAGCCACAAGCAAGACAGGGATTCAAAGTGGCTGATCAAGATGAGGACACAAGGAATCCCTACGGAATGTGCATTGTTCTAAAAACAATAGCCGCTCCGCTGCGCGCGGAAAAATCCTCCTAGTGGAAAACCGGCTTTGAGGAGCCTTCGACTTTTCCTTTGAGGAGGAGTTGAGGCTGCACGCAGGCTAGCAATGTTCAGAGTTGTGTCGTCCTATGGTATTTGATCAGAGCAATCTTTGCGACTACGATAAGACGCAACGACATCGAATGAAAATGCTCTTTTTTGTGAACCTGTGACGTTATCATATGATTCGCACAGTCTGGGTTGGAAGCTGCAATTAATCTTTTTTGTTGTATGAAATTTTGATCAAAATGCTTGGTAGCATGCATATCACAACAAATACCGAAACCATTATGTTTTTGCACAGAGTACTATTGTGTATGTGTGCCAAGACCTTCGGTTCCGGTTGACAATTCACATGTAGCAACGGATTAAAGCCCCTTACAACTCCTCTCACTGCTCAAAATGTAGCTAGTTGTTTTCTTATTTACCTATATCTTTAGATGTTGCTTGTTGCGTTTTGTTTAGTTTTTTCGTATCCTGTCAGCATTTAACCTATAGTTCTCTGTAACTCCGGTGTTTGCAGTGATAATAATAATAATAATAGTTAATAATAATTATTATTATTATTGTTATATTTTCCTATCTTTCAGGTATTTTGGATGACAGAGAATTACGCACATTGGCTGCAAGGATGTTTTCATTGCCACTGCAATCTTCAGACGTACGAAACCTGGAAACGATATTGCTTAACTGCTCCAAGCTAACACATAACACATCGAGACATGAAACAATAGCGCAAGAGTCTTTAGCTGCTACTAAAGATATTATTGTGAGTTGCAAGCCGGTTGTTGATTCGTTGCGAGAATCATTAAAAAAGAAAAATTATAACTTCGAGATTGTTGGCGATGAAGACGTAACATTTAAAATGATTCGAAACAACATTTCTCACTTCATTTATCAGCTTGATTGGATAAGGAAAAATCGTCGTAAATTCGTCTGCTTGAACGATAATATAAATCATGATGATCATAACGCGAAGCTCATACGAACAATACTCAGGGATTTCTTGGAATCACTATTCCCGGAACAGTCGCAGTTTGAACTTCCGCGTTCGTATCGGAACAAATTCTTGAAAGTCGATGAACTCAAATCGTGGAAAGAATATGTCAGAAATGAGCATGAATTCAGGTGGAGACTATTTTATTTCGTTGCATTTATAATAGTGACTTTCTTTTTCAGAAGACAGATTTTCATAATTTATCGTAAAATTCTCAGCATTTGTAGTTGGCGAGTGACTTCGATTAGGGGACTTAACTTAGATGATGAAACACTCGTTAAAATTTGATTAGAAACTTTTTATATTCTTTTCAAAATGTATCAGTTAGAATATTTAGAATATTAAGGAAATAATTTGTGGTAATAAAAGTTGTCTTATTATGGAAAAACCTGTTGTATGTACAGTAAATATCCGCATATAAGAACCTACTTTTTTGAGAGCTGGGCTGAAAAAAAGATACTTGCTTTCAGGATAAGAAACCGAACACTTTGAGGTAAGAAAGTTCATTTGCAACCGAACACTTTGAAGTTAAATGGTAATCAGCGATGAATTTTAGAAATATTGCTTTTTGCGAGGAAACATAGTTAGCCATCTAATGAGCGAAACAATGCAGTGGAAACAGCATCTGTAGAATGCAACATCATAGATCAATCAAAGGAACCTTAGCGGTGACTCAAGAAAGTTCATCCAGGGCTGAATTCGCAAAAGATGTTACTAATTGGTTTCATGATTACTTAAATGCAAGTTGCAAGAATAGCAGTTTTGTAGATCATGTTACTGACACGAAGTTAAAGGAACTTAAAAGCCGAAATTCTAACTTCTTTCATTTGGTTATGCAGAATTCAATGTGTCGATTTTGATCAGACAGTGATTATTACTGACAAAAAGATGTCACTATATTCACCGCGGAATCATTATCTTTGCTGAAAATTATAGTCTGATCAGGACGATCATGGCAAAACATAAGATAATATCCGATACTGTTTGTGATATTTTAGATCAGAAAAAGAGAAAACACAGAAAATTTACATTTCACTTCAAACAACTCTATAAAACAGAAACAATCTTTTTTAAGCGTGTCGTACAATGTTTTTATTGTCATATAACTATTTAATATAAAATAAATTGCACATTGAACAGAGTATGATTAAAACACGACGTTTCTTGCTTAGTCCATTATCAACTCTATAAAACACCAAGGAAAGTACATCCCAAACTCATTAACTTAGCACCTAAGGTCAGTAAAATAAATCGTACTACGTTAACATACGAAAGTACCGGTACTCCTGTTCGAATCATCACCAAAATTTGATTACATGGCTGATTTTCAAATTTATTGTCTTCCAGGGTATAGCTGATCATGTATTGGTTTCAAAATTTAGCTCTTTTTAAGGCTACCTGTTTTCCAAGCTTGCTGCATACTATTACCAGATTCAGTTTCTTTTTGTATATCAAGATTCTAGTGGCCAATATACCTTCAAGCTATTCTTCAAAAGAATCTGGAACGAACGATAATTTTATAAATCTTATAGAAATTTATTAAACATTCGAACGTGCACAAAAGTGAAAGAAGCTTTAACACCGTTCAAGGGAACCTTCCGGGTAAAGATGTCTCTCGTCGGATTGGTAAAGGGTCTATCAGAAGGCCACATTCGATGAACTGGATTCTTTAATTAAGCAGGTTTGACTTGTGAGTGTGAATAGTATATAAACTTTCATCATGAATAATAAATTTATCTATGTTACTAAAGACTATACAAAATCTGTCAATTTTTTATTCAAGCAATAGTGTTGTCATATCTTCTGATTAAGCTGGTTCTCCCTAAGGAGAGACCACAGAAACTTTGGTATAGCCTTTGGTATCTCTATTGTTATTTTTCATAATCATTTAGGGTGGCCATGCCTATCATGCTCCCAATGGTATAGTCTCTGTAAAAACTTGGTACTGTAGTATAAACTAAATATTAGGTACTAGGAGAAAAACGGACGCAAAAAACAGACAGATTTTTCAGCACACTGAGGCCTTTCAAACTTACGTTATCATCAGAGTGTGACTAACTGTGTAAATATGTCTCTGTAAATATGTTTTGTTAAATTGTACTTGAAAATCTGGTTGAGTAGCAGAAGCATTAAAACCATTTCTTGAGAAAATTTCAGTTGGTTTTGTGATCGAATAATTTCAGATTACCGTTTGATCACTGTGGTTTTCTGCCACTCTCGCTTTTTCCTGTTCGAATCTTAGCTGACGAAACTGAAATACCTGACGTCCCATTCAATCCATTAGATCAAACAATAGCAGTATCCGCCAATCGTGCAACGCCTCTTAAAGATTCGATTCCTACAATGTTTTCCATTACTCAACGAGATTTTCAAGTCCTATATACTTTGTATACTTCAATAAAGTAGCATTACTCATCTAACTCTTTAGCTATTGTATAATTAGTGTAAATTCTCATAAGCATTGTATATACAGTAAAAATAGCAGCATTCATTGGGAAAGCTCTAAGAAGTGTCGGTGCAAGTCCTCTAACGAACAAATTCCATCGTTCCTCTTTAAAAGATATCCTAAGGCAATCTAAGAATCCATTAAATCTCTTTTGGGTGTCAATTTGAATGCGAGTCTTTATGACGTCAGGAGGGAACGCCAGTGTCCATGAAATGGTGCCAGCCATTCCACCAGCGAGTAATAATGCAATTGGGCCTAAATCACTATTTTGTTTTCCACTAATAATTGAACTTAAAATCTCGTATGCGTTGAAATAGGATACAAATCCAGGGATATCGCGTATTATGGTAGCTCCCATTCCACGAAATAGCCCTTTGACTCCCTCAGCGCGATGAATTTTCATGATGCAGTCAAAGGTTCCTGAAAGGAAATTAAGGAAACAACTAAAATGGAGTGTGCAAATAAAATAACTTAACGGGAGATGTAGGAGAGAGACTTGCAACTATGGTAACGAAGAAGGAAACTACACGAGACAAACGATCAAATTAATTTTTACAAATGGCAAAGGAACGGACGAAGTACTGAGGTGACAGGTAAAATGTACCACAGTACCAAAGGGGAAGTACTAGGTATCAAACCGTCCGGTACCCAGTAGCCTCATGGTCAGTACCAGGAAGCATTGAGCCATAAATACGTTACCAATTATGATTTTAAAAGTACACATCAGAAACATATTGGAAACAAATCCAAAGAATATACATGTGGAAACATTATCTGCATTCTAGTTCACGGAAAATGTGCTTGGTGCAACAGCAATTCCTCTCAGAACCAGGCCCATGTACCAAAAGTATCAGTACCTGATAAGTAACTGGTATCAGTGCCAGGTACCAAAAGGTCAAAAGGGCCAGTAGTACCCAGTGTACCAGTATCCCCTGTCACCATCCCAAATATCCGATCAGTTTCAATAATGAGAAACAAGATATATCAACGAACTGAGAGAACTTCGTACGTTCCAGTGTCTAATAAAGGGAGAAAGCATGATATTGTCACAACTTGCCTGTATAAAACAGTGGCACAGATCATTTATAATATATTCGCAACACGCATTGAATAATCATACTTGAAACACGTGACAGTCCAATAAGTTTGAACATAAGCAAGATTTATTATGTTAAAATCTTTCAAAGGCCATGTGATAACATAATGAATGGAGCAGATTAACTTTCCTTGAGGTAGAATTTCATGCAGCTGAGATAAATGTGTTATTTCAGCAGAACACTGAAAGTATCAAACCAAATGGCACAAAAGCAAACTCTTATGCCGTGCTAAGTCATTGATATCTTCTGTCAGATCCTAATGAAAACCCTCCTTGTGTTACAGAACTTGAGAACGGACCTTTGATCCGAATTTACGGGGACGGCTCTGTGGTAGAGAGCTTGATTACCGATCTGATGGTTTGTGGTTCGAGTCCATACCCTGTCAAACCTGCAACGTAGAGTGAGGAGAATTGACAGCTCTATGTAATTTCAGGCCAATGAAACGGAATCATATCCAGAAAGAGGACGAGGAAACTACTCAATAAGCTTAGCTTCTCTATCTCCTAAGCTACTGTTTCATAAAGCAGGAGCCTTGTGTTGGTAGACACGAGTTTTACTGGAGCCGCGTTGTATTTGTACACTCGGCTAAAAGGGAACCAACAAGGTTAAATCGGCATTGTGCCAGATCTATTTCTATCGGTCCATTTGAGATGGCATTTGGAAGCAAGGTCCAATCAGCCAATCAGATGGCGTGCCATTTCTTCTATTGTTAACTGACGTCTCTTACCAGCGTTGATTCCCAAGCAGCGGCGTGGCCATGGAAAATTAAGTGGGGGGCAATACGACGACGGGATCTGAGAGCGAAGCCCCCAGAAAAATGCTTGGGGGCACGAACTTTACTTTGGCTAGAATGCATCTCCCAATATCATGCTTGCCTTTAGGGAGAAGGGAACCTTGATCGTTTTGTGACAGTTATCCTGTGAATCAGAGCACGAGGAAAATTTTTGAAGAAAGGTCCTTTACTTCGGCTCAGAATGCATCTCCCAATATCATTCTTGCCAGTGCCAAGATTTGACATTTCTCGGAAAATTCTTTCCCAATCCATACCCAGCTATTTCTCTTCGGTTTTAGAGAAATCTCGAGGACCATCTTTCCACAAAAGTGGCCCCCCATACCCCCCCCCACGTGGCCACGCCACTGTTCCCAAGTAACGACAGCCCTGTACTTTCTGAAAGAAGCATTATACAAACGCACCTTTATAAAGCCTATGTTTCGAATCAGTTTGAATTTGCAGCCTCGATTTGATTAATTCCAAAGGACATATGATAACACTCTGGGCAAATGCTACCGCTACGCCAGCAATGGTTGTGTGCAGAACTGAATACTTCTCTCTGTCTTCGCTCTTTGTTAATACTTTCATTGTATTTCCATAAACACCAAATACAAGCGCATTCCACGCTGCAGTTCCAAGAAGAGGCGGTGTTATACCTTTGAATAAACCATATACCTAAAATTCAAAATCAATGGTAACAGGAAATTTAGAGACTGGTTTTAATTCCGAACGAAATTTGCCACGAACTTTAAATGACTTAAATTTAGGTGTCCAAAAATTTAACATAAATTTGTCATTTGAATTTACCATATACCTAAAATTCAAAATCAATTGTAACAGACTGGTTTCAGAGAAATTTAGAGACTGGTTTTAATTCCGAACGAAATTTGCCACGAACTTTAAATGACTTAAATTTAGGTGTCCAAAAATTTAACATAAATTTGTCATTTGAATTTACCATATACTACCCTGGGTACCAGAGCCAAAAAATAATAAAATAAAAAAATAAAAAAAAAGTAAAGAAGGAAAGAAAGTTGGCTCTGGTCAAATGGTGACATCGATTGTAAGAATTGACCAATGAGAAGCCTTTATACCCAAACGGGTATATAGATTTGGTTAGATTTGATTGGGTAGCGTGAGTCACATGACAAGGCTACGATTGTGATCAGAAAATATGATTCGGGCGGTTATCAGTCATATGATCGATTGCTTGATCACAGCAATGGCGGACGATTTGAGGCGAGCTGTGGATGTTGTACTGGTAAAGTTTTTCAGCAAAATCGAGAGTTAAACTTCACAGCAGTTTAAAATATTATTTGTGCAAGTCAAAGCTACATTTGCTATACTGCCTAATGGTCATGGAAAATCGTTNCAAGTATGAGTGCCTCAGTCTAAACGTGATTAATCACATGATTAATCACATCTTTTGTTGATCACCATGATTGGAGAATAGTTGATTGAATTGATTCATATCAGTCAAATTTAAACCAAAACGAGGTTGTGTTATCATTTGACCAGAGCCTCCTTTCTTCCTTCTCTCTTCCTTTTCCAAATTTCAATTTCTTTCTAATTTTGAGGCTCTGGTACCCAGGGTAACCATATACCTAAAATTCAAAATCAATTGTAACAGACTGGTTTCAGAGAAATTTAGAGACTGGTTTTAATTCCGAACGAAATTTGCCACGAACTTTAAATGACTTAAATTTAGGTGTCCAAAAATTTAACATAAATTTGTCATTTGAATTTACCATATACCTAAAATTCAAAATCAATTGTAACAGACTGGTTTCAGAGAAATTTAGAGACTGGTTTTACTTCCGAACAAAATTTGCCACGAACTTCAAATGACTTAAATTTAGGTGTCCGAAAATTTAACATAAATTTGTCATTTGAATTTACCATATAACTTTCCACGTCAACAACACACCGTTTTCATGTAGGCAATATTTTTTGCTCCCTTTGGTACCATCCTTATTGTGTTGAACAGTAGTTCGTACGTTGTGTCTTAAGTAGCTTGTTTTTGTAAAATGTTGACTTATTATGTTTAACGAAACAAAACGGAACGAAACGAACGAAATCAACGAAACGAAAAGAATAAGGAGAAAAGGATAACACTGCGCCAGCGTTCTTAATGTCACCAAAATCATTTGTAATGAATCACTCGAGCCTAGGCACTAATTCATTCTGACAAAATTTTGACTCGTTGTTTCGTCAAATGTGTATACCACTTTTCAAAAGTGTTCAAATTTTTCGATAAAATGGAAGTTTGCATGGAAATGATTAAACTTATCTCCTTATCTCATGATATGTTTCGTTCGTTCGTTCGTTCGTTCGTTCGTTCGTTCGTTCGTTCGTTCGTTCGTTCATTCGTTTTTTCGTTTCGTTCCGTTGAATATAATAAGCCAAAACGTTTATATTGAATCATCAAATGATTCAACTATAAATTAAAACATGGAATTTTCACGTATAAGTATGGAATAATAAAATATGAGAATTTGAAGAAATGAAATGTTTATCGTCGCACTGTTCTTCCTCCGTTTCATCATAAAACTACGGTTTCGTAAGTTTTTATTGAATATAACAAACAAAAACAAAACAAACATATTGTGTAGGTACAATACCTTCTCCTTTCTAACAGTTTCAAGCAAGCAGTGTATCGTTCCAGTATATTTGACTGGGGCATTTGCTACCACTCCTTGACCTTGTAGTCGCACCTATCAACAATACAAATGAGAAAATTCTAACCTAGTGTCTATGATATTACATGCAATGTCCAAGCACTGTTTGCTTTATCAAGCACGAAAGGGCTTAAAATAGTGGGCCAAAAAGTTGCAATGAGAATATTTGAGAAAATGGCAAAAAAGAGTGACAAGAATAGTGAGAGGAAAAACGAAAACTGGCCATTTAAAATAACATCATCTGCGGTGTTCACATCTTGGGGGTGGGGGTTCTTCCATAGTAAAGGTACCTGGGCATGTGCCGCGACGAAGGGTATACTTTTTCGGACTTCTAGTCTAGCCAAGGGTATACTTTTTTGCAATTTTGGCCAGCAACTTGACAGGGAACGGTCATGATATCATATTTGGTACAAATTTTACAATATTGGTCGAGGAATGGTCAAATTGGTCTAGCCAAGGGTACCATTTTCGTAAAAATTAGTCTACCCAACGGTACCCTTTTGAAGATGCTAGCGGCAGACCCCTACCCAAAATTTGGCCAAGAACCCCCCCCCCATGGTTCACATAAAAAACTTGGTCATTCTCTGACGATAAATTGAATTCCTTGGCCCTCTTCATCAAAGACAACTAGAATAGAATAGATTGTTACCTTGATTGTGTCAAATGGATGGCTGACTAGTACACCAGCACAACCTGAAAGAGAATGGAAAGATTTTAAGGTTTTCCAGTGGGGAAATCCACAAAAAGGGAACAGCAGTTTTAAGACCATGAAGACTGGTCTATTTGATTTATCCAAAAAAATATGGCAAATTCATGGAGATACCAAGGGTATGCAGAGGTAAAGTTCTTTTTTCAGTAATTTGTTTTGAGAGGGCAGGAAGTATTCCTAGCTACTTAGAGCTAATTTAAGCCCACTATGCATGCCACATCCAGGCATGGGACCCCTAGTTTAAGGTTCCTTCTGAAGTGGGTAGGCTCTAGGGTAGGTTTTATTGCTGGAAAACAGTAGATAGTTAACTGTAAACTCAACATTTGTAACATAGAGGAGGGTAGTTTAATCAAAGTTAATCTTCATCAGAGATATTTTTCGCATATTTTTCACAATTGGCCTCTTTCGCACTTTACCCCAAGCATACCCATTTTACCCTGGTAGACCCTACTTGTGAAAGATACAAATACAAACAGTATTAATCTCACCAGCAACCCATCCTGCAACAAAATCTGCAACACGATCTGTAAAATATAGTTGTCCTGACATCTTAGTGCATTACTGACTCATGCCATGATATCTACAAAATAAAATATGATAAAAACTCTCCAGATGATGGTAACACCTTTGAGCTGCTTTCCTGGGCACCTTGAGCAGCCCTTTGTTAGTGCTTTAGGGTTCTTCCCTCCAGAAAGGTAAAGGTTTAACCCGGGGGGGGGGGTACATAACATGTTTAGGGTATGGGTATGTGCCGCCCATATGGGTGGGTTTTTGGGCCCAAAATTCTCCAAACAAGGGTCCTTTTTTCGGCAGACTTTCCATAAACATGGGTGGGGTTTCACTGAAATTCGCAAAAATCGTTTAAAATACTAGGCAGTTTTCCGCCAATATTCATCATAAAAGTGGGTACCAAGGCAAGTTTCGGTAATTAGAAGAGGGTACCTTTCTGAAAACCAGGCAGCTCGGCAGACCCCCGACCATCCAGCAATTTATGTATCCCCCCCCCTAATAGAATTTTTCGCAAACATACTACAAGACAAGACAAAATCAACAGAAAGCCAGTGGGGCATGGCACTACTGGCATTGCACATGATGATGAGGATTGATGTTTCCTATTTTTCGAGAATTCTTGCACACATGNTGAGATGTTAAGAATTTAATTGCCTATGAAATTTGAGTAAAAGTCACCAAAACTGGTGGTTATATCTCTTGTCGTTTTAGCGTAACGCAGCAAAACCTGGCAGGGGGGCGAAAAACGCCCCCCCCCAGTACGAATAGGGTTAAAAAACCACAATTCACGTGCATCCGGGGGGGGGTACATAGCATGTTCAGAGCACGGTATGTGCCGCCCATATGGGCGGGTTATTGGGCCCAAAATTCTCTAAACAAGGGTCCATCTTCATAAACATGGGTGGGATTTCGCTGAAATTCGCAAAAATAGTTAAAAATGGGCAGTTTTCCACCAAAGTTCAGCATAAAAGTGGGTACCAAGGCAAGTTTCGGTAATTAGAAGAGGGTACCTTTCTGAAAACCAGGCAGCTCGGCAGACCCCCGACCATCCAGCAATTTATGTATCCCCCCCCCCTAATAGAATTTTTCGCAAACATACTACAAGACAAGACAAAATCAACAGAAAGCCAGTGGGGCATGGCACTACTGGCATTGCACATGATGATGAGGATTGATGTTTCCTATTTTTCGAGAATTCTTGCACACATGGCGGGAAGAAGCCCAGTTTTTGGGCGTGGCTAGTGTTTGCGCTCTGCAAACAGTAACAGGCAGTTAACAGATTTGATGGCCTTTTTTGACACCATGCCTTAAAAAGGTTTTTTCAAACAACAGCAGTGCAAGGGTGTTCATCATATATAGGCTAGGCCTAGGCTAGCCTTCTTACCTTTCGACAACTTTCCGCTTGCAAATTTCAAATTCACTAATCAAATTCAAGACATCAACATCAATCATTCCAGCAACTTTTTGCGGCAAACTTGATTCGGTATTTCAAAAGTCTAATTGCCAATCACTTGTTGCTCTTCACAATCTTGTACACTGCAAAACATCAAAAACATCAAAAACATTGCGGGATCCTTCCAGTGCCGTGCCAGGTCAAGGGGCACTTCGTTCTTGTCACGGGTCGCTGCTCACCGGCTGTTGACTATTGATTTCATTTCATCCATTCAATAATTTATTTTCAGCGCCAAAAGACCATCTTCGTTTCACCTCGTAATCGTAATTGCCTCGCTCTGGAACAATGTTGAAATGAATTATTAGACTCATTACAAAAATCTTTTATCTCAGATTCCCGGACTAATTCGAAATAACAGTAAAGAATTTTGAGCAACAGCAACGAAAATAATCAGGCACTCATGTAATAAATCTTCTTACTCTTTTAATTGAATTGCATTAAATCGTATTCCATGCGACTTGTTCAATGGCGGTTAATTGAAAAGACGCAAGGCAAATTTGATGTACTCAGTTTGGTGAGATGACTTTGTTTAGTAGGCATTCATTATTTGTGTTAGACTGCCAAATTACTATTATTGATTAAAGGAGAATACTGGCAAAGCATCGTCTCTGAAATATCGAAGGCAATACTTGCCACAAAAAGAAATAGACGCACAGGGCTTTTTTAATTTAGGCCAGGGAATAAGAAGGCATGTCTATCTATCTACTAGGCCCTAGTAGATAGATAGACAATGCCTTCTTATTCCCTTTGTAGCAGTAGAATCCTTGTGATTTTTAAACGTGACCAAGACAAAAGGGAGAGAATTTTCAAATGACAAACGCAAGCAGCAGAGCAGGCTGACCATGAGTCATGGTCAGCCTGCTCTGNCCCATATAAGCGGCACGTTCAGTATAATTTAAATTTAAAATGAAGTATCCCCCCCCCCCCCCCTGGGTTTTCAACATGGTCATGGTCAGCCTGCTCTGCTGCTTGCGTTTGTCATTTGAAAATTCTCTCCCTTTTGTCTTGGTCACGTTTAAAAATCACAAGGATTCTACTGCTACAAAGGGAATAAGAAGGCATTGTCTATCTATCTACTAGGGCCTAGTAGATAGATAGACATGCCTTCTTATTCCCTGGCCTAAATTAAAAAAGCCCTGTGCGTCTACGTGCCGCTTATATGGGTGGGTTTTCATCTGAAATTCCTTACATATGGGTCTGTTTTTCACCATAATTCTGGCAGATGGGTAGTTTTTTGAGAATTTCCTTATCAAATGATATTCCACACCAAACGATTGACATTTTCCTTTGCATTTTGTTTGAGAAATTCATACGCATGGATCAGAAATTTCCTGATATGCATGCAAATGGGTTCAAATTCTTGAATATTCTGTCATACAAATTGGCCCTTTTCTCGAAGTCCAGATGCAGGTTGAACCACGTTCACAATGAAGTACCCCTGGGGTTGAAGGGCATGCAGAATCTGACCTATGCTTAGTAACAAGTGAAATATATTGAAAATTTTGAGCTGTGAGCAGACTTTAAAAAGCTCTTAGAGTCACAAAAAAAATCAATAGATCTATAATTGTTCTGTGATTCAGAACCTTTTATTGTAGCTGCAAGCAAGTTCCTCTGATACAATGGATAGCTGCATGTGAATACAAGTTTCCAACCTCAAAACGCAAAACAGGAAGACAGGAACTACAAAAAATAGAAATTTACCCAATTTTAAAATGTTATTTCAAAAGTCCCTGTGTTATGACTGTGGCTATAACATTCTGGAAACACACTCGTCAACTTTGCAATCTCAGCTTTCATGTTTTTGTCAATATCATTTTTGAAATCTAGTCCATCACTTGTCACTCACTAATCAACCAATCAAGTGTGGTTTGCAAAGTTTCCAACATTGAATGCATACTCATAGATTACTGTATGATTCATAGCGAAGGTGTTGCCAGGGGGTGGACATGTCCACCCCAGTTTTCACAGAATGGTGTTCTTTTGTAAGCAAAATTGATGTAAACTGGCTCCAGGGGTGCTCCTTCCAGAACTTAATTCTTTCTCAGTCCACCCAACTCTTCACAATATGCTTCTTACAGGCAAGTCCCTGTTTTGAGTCACAGGTTGACGGTCCAGCCATTCAATTCTATAGTAATAAGTTAGAAATCATTTAAAGGACAAGTCCGGGGTTGGTATGATTGATGATGAAATACAAGATAATACTGCTATGAATGATGTATGATACTTTTTTCCACTATTCTTCGCCTTCTCCCCGTGAAATTATGTCTTCAAATAAGCAATTTGAGTGAAGTGATGTCATATCAAGCAAGCAAAAACAAGGCTGTGCGATTGTTTTTCACCTCTTAATTGCCGCTAGTCTCTTTTATTGTGTACTCATGCATTGAAAATCGCAGAAGAACACGACAAAGAGGCTTGCAACGATAAAGAGGTGAAAACGCAATCACACAGCCTCGTTTTCGTTTGCACGATATGATGTCACTTCGCTCAAATTGCTTTTTTTAATACATTATTTCACGAGGACAAAGCGAAAAAAAGTGGAAAAAGTATCATACATCATTCATAGCAGTATTATCTTGTATTTTATCATCAATCATACCAACCCCGGACTTGTCCTTTAATAAGTCTAACATACCATACAAACATAGCCAGTGTTACGACAATTTTCTTTCATTTTTAGGATCTGGCTGACTTCAGCTCTCATGCTGTTTAATGATGGATATTGACTTGGATATTGTGAACCAGCTCTTCAACTTTGGAGGAAAAGCCAACCAGATCATTGTAAAGCCTGGTTGTGAATCTAATGAAGAGATTATATCAAAACAAGGAAAATCCACAGAAAAGAAAGTAAACCAATTAGGTAATGGATTTCCTGTTTTCAAGTCAAGAAGAAAATCAGCTCAGCATGAGAAAGCCAATGAAGTTTCTTCAAAAGAGAACACGACTTCTGATGAGATGTTGTTGCTATCAACATTTGGTGGGATGATTCAATGTGAGGAAGAAAAGAATGAAGCAAATATTTCTGCTATACCACCTGGTCTAGATCCAATTACTACAAAAAGGAGAGCTAATTCTGTGAAGAAGACTATTAGATTTAGTAGCAAAGTTATTATTCTGGGTCCAGATATGGAAAAGAAAAAAGGAAGAACTAAGAAAGAGGCAAGAGATAAAAGCAAGCCACTACGATCCATATTGAAGAAGAAAGACAGTTTAGTTAACTGCACTAGGAAACAAGTAGGTCCAAAAAAGAAACCTTCTCCTCTTGGCCAAACTGCAGAGGAGTTTTGCACCATTGAGTTTCATTTTGAAGCAAATGACGAGGAGAGCATATCAGTCATCAATAAACAGAATGATAAAAAGAGAAAAAAGAACTTAACTGAAACACAAGAGATTAGTGAAAAGAAAAAATGCAAAATGTCTGGGAATGAACCAATCAGTGAACACATTGATAAAATGATAAATTCAGCCTTAGAAGCAATGACAGGTGTCCAATCCAAAGAGGAGGCTGCAAATGATGCTGGTATCCAAGACTGTGTCACTGCATCTGTGATTGAACCTCTACAGTCAACTAGAAGTGAGGTACCAGCATCAACTTGTAATAGTGAACTTGAGATGGGACAAAATGAAAACTCTGGAGTCCAAATGGATGATTATCCTGTGTTGTTCCCTGTTGATTCGTTTAGCGATGTTGGAGGATGCTTTGATGATTCGTGTGATCTAGCCATTGATTGTAGTGATCAAGTTAGTGCAGCAAAGACGGACAGGAGTAATTATATACCCTGTGACACAAAGAATGGGCCACAAGTAGATTCAAAAGCACCAAAGAGCCAACCATCCAATCAGCTGTCAGAAATGATAAAGTCTGATCATAGTGTTATTGATTCAACCTCTTCTATTGTGCCAAAAGATCCACCTTTAAAAGCAGGCTTAGTGAAAGAAAAATCGTTTGATATATTAGCAACAAACAGTGAAAGTGATTTTGAATCTGATGAAGAGATTACGTTGGGTGGACTCATTAAGAAACTAAAGGATGATCCAACAAACAGAAAGTCAAATGATGAAGTTCACATTGAACGAGAAATTGCAGAAGTTTTGGCAAACATCCATGCAGCTAAGGAACCAATTGATTCTTCAACATCTCCTATGGCAACTTTAGGACCAGCTGAGCCAGCAAAGGTATCATTGCATAAAGAGAATAATTTGCCATTTAAATCTTGCAAGGAACCAAACCAAGAAGGAAATAAGACGGCATCATTGCCTGAGAAATGTTACGTGGAGAGAAAACCTGTTGCAGAAAAAGCTGTATCTTTACAGCCAAAGGCAGATTTACTTAATCGATGTCAAGTAATTGCAAGCAATCCACAAGAACGAACAGTCACAACAATTGGACAGTTAAACAAGAGGATACTAGATATGAATAAAAGTAATAACAGGTGCTCAAGAGCCTTGACAGTGTCTTCAAATAGCAAACAACCACTTAAGAGTAAGAAAGAAGACCCTAAATCATCAAGTGGGTTCAGCAAAATGGACAGTGATGGTAGAAGGACTTCTGTTGCAACTATATCTCAGGGAAAGTCACCAACTGATGTAAATAGCCAATTTAAATTGGGGATTAAGCTTTCAAGTAAATATCCAGGGGTTGTTGACAAGGAGATTGCAAATTCTCTTCCATTGGCTGTCCAAGAGGAAATTAGAAAGTCTTTTATGAAAATGTTTGTCAATGCTGAGGGAAATGGTAATGCTTCTATTCTTAATTCGACAGTGAAAACACAGGAGACATCTGCAATGAAAACACAGGAGAGATCAATAATGAGAGCACAGGGGACGTCTGCTGATGATATCACGCAAACTGTTCAGCATGGTCCCCTATCATTCTCTTCTTCTTCTATCAGTGGCAACAAAGCTCATCAGTTTCCTACCATAGGACATGATGCTGAGATATTCCATACTCTAGATTTTAATAACACCAGCCCAGAAAAAGCAAAGATTACACTTGTTCCAGATTTGTTAAATGATCAACAGAAATCTCCAAATGTCAGTTCTGCTTCATGTAATGATCTCAAGAATCTACAACAATATGATAAGGCTGATAATGAGCCTGGTGAATCTGGGAGACGACACACAGATATGACACACGATAGAGAGAATCACGAGGCCTATGTAAGAATAAATTCATCATTGTTAGGAGAACAGCACGATAGAGCTGATCAAGGAATCCTGCTTCGGGATATCCAGCGACAGTTGTCACATCTTCAACAAAAAGTTGATACCTTACAAAGAAATTATGACGCCACGGGTGGTGGTAAACAGAATACCAATCCCGTGCAATCACAGCCCAAAAGTCATGAATCGGTAAAAATGAATCCTGAACTAAGGCAGCTTTGTCAACAGTTAGTTTTAGCACAAAAGGATGTTCTCAACTTGGAAAGAAATGCTCAGTGTACTCAAATAAATGCGATTCGAGGAGCTCGCTTGGACAACAATGGTTCTTCTGGCATGACGACGGAAGGCAGAGCTTTGACATCGTTACATGGGCCATCAAAAAAGCAAAATATTACATTGCGAATTGTCGTTGAAAGAAATGGTTGCAATTCTGGGAAATGTGAGCAAAAGTGCAGTAAATGAAGATGACATCAACATGCAGACTAGGTAGGTAAATTCCCGTGGTGTGTTTGTGTTCGCAACTTTGTGTTTTGATATCGGTGTGCTTACTTGGAATTCCCATCCCAAGGTCGAATATTTTTGAAAAACAAATGTCTTATTTACGGCGCACGTTTTCGTCCTATCAAAGAACTACTCTTTTATGACTCGTTTCAGAAATTGAATGCAACGTTTCATCAAAGGGAATTATTTTACGTAAAATCGTGTACAGTATCTCGTAGCAAACTGAAGAGGGTATTGGTTCAGACCTTTTAGCCATTCTACGAAAAAATCTGGATCAACCGATATTTTTATTCATTTTTATAGAGAGTGTTCGTATCGATTGAATTGTGTTTGTGCTTCCATCACTTTTGTAAACATTCGAAAATTCCACAGAGTATATGCAAGTATCATTTGAGTCAGATCCTTACGTAGAATAGCTAGAAGGTCTATTGGCTATTGTCTGTGCATTGTTTGTGACAATTACCTCTTTTATTCCGACAGGTTTGAGATTACATAGATGATCTCTTCCCCATTCATCTGCAATGTTGGTAGAGTTTGAGCTGGTCGCTGGCGATAATTTTGCGTTGGAAGTTGCATCAAAAATTATTCCAAGGTTTGCATTTATGTTTTGATTTTAAGCAAAGAAACTCAGAAATTGTATTATAGTTTTATTGGATTGGACCAAGTTTGGTTTATTATCTTTGCTGTGGTAGTTTCTATGTAGCAACATTATCTATTTTTCAGTTAATGCAGTTTCATATTCATTTGCATGCTTCTGCTATTTTTGTTACGGTCTTAATTGATGTCAAGATCGATTACTCTCAAGTACCGAATAAACGGAGGGGGTGAGGATAATCGGGGGGGGGGTTGGAAATGGTTTGATATAGTAATGATCGGGGGCTTGAACAATCCGGGGGCGAGGCTCAAAAATCGAAAAACAGTCGTTTTCTTAGTTAAACTCGTATCTTTTTTATGTTTATTCAAAAATAATGTTCACTATCATTTCAATTTTTCAAGAATTGATGAAAGGGGTTAGAATACACTGGGGTGGTTGTATAATTTTCANGATTTGATGGTAATGAGCCTGGAAGGGAAGTTCTTCATTTCATTTTGTACATAGCTTGCAGCTAAAAAAGCTACTTAAGGTACGTATTTGTCAGCATGGGCATGAAATCTACAAAAAAGATTGCCAGAATGGTTAATGCATCTTTCGTTCGATTTACTGGCATCAAAGTAACTTCAGGTACTCTCAAGTACCGAATAAACGGGGGGGTGAGAATAATCGGGGGGGTTGGAAATGGTGATATAGTAATGATCGGGGGCTTGAACAATCCGGGGGCGAGGCTCAAAAATCGAAAAACAGTCGTTTTCTTAGTTAAACTCGTATCTTTTTTATGTTTATTCAAAAATAATGTTCACTATCATTTCAATTTTTCAAGAATTGATGAAAGGGGTTAGAATAAAAGTGGGGTGGTTGGAAAATTTTCAAAAATTTATAAGCGGGGGGATGATTTTTCGGTACTCGAGAGCAAGCCATAAAGTAATGAATATAGAAGTTCGATAATTTTGCTCCTGACAAGTAACTAGCAAAGTTTGCTGCTAGATTTTTATGGCTGATTGTTTGGTAGTAAACAGTTGAATAAGTTTGCTTTTATGCACTGTATGAAAGTTAAACAACGCAAAATGTATGGAAGTTAGAACGGGGAGTGGTAGTTTTGGTAGACCTTCAAACTTGATATCTGTCGATTCTCCTTGCCTTAAAATTGTTGCTCTTAATTCGAAAGTCATAGTTTCGTTTGTCTGCTTAGTTACTAGAAAGATACTAAACTATGGCTTATATTTTGTCTAAGAAAACATCAGATTAAATTATAAGGAAGAATAGTTAGGAATGTTAGAGCTTCCTTTGGATTTTTTGCAGAGATTCATTTCATGAGATCCGTTGTTTTTCGCCCTCTTGGAAAGGTTTTCCAGTTTGATCTAGAAATAGTCCAACTTGAATTGTCTAGGAATCGTCCAAAAGTTAATTCTATCTTCATTTCAAGTATCTGGATACTGCGATTTTGGAAGTCAGTTATTTAGCAAGTGAATTCGATAATTCAGCGAGGAACTCCCAAATATCGGCGAAAAAGGTCGGATCTTTATGGATATTTAATTGAAACATTTGGCACTTCATTTTTTAAGCATGAAGTTGGTAAATATTCTATCATCCAAGTGCCGGTATGCCGGTATATAAGCAGTTTTATGGGCTCTTTTTCCACAAATTGCGGTTATTTAAGAGATTTCTCTGCGCCGAAATTTAATCAATGAATTCGGATTCAGACGGTCCCTTTCGAGGGAAAAGAACTTCAATCTTCACGCAATGATTTGCCTTTTTGATTGTATTTTTTGTTTTGTTTTATTTATATTATTTCATTGGACTCTTGCCTGTTTTTTTATTTTTTGCTAAAAGAAAAATACCTCAGCCAATTTTGTGTACTTGTGTACAATCTTGTGATACGTAAATTGTATGTTTATATTGTGAGTAATTAGCGATGTTCAGATTTAGGTTGATAGTTGGTATTTGGTAAGTCAAATTGATTTAATTCGAGTCATATTTTGAACAGATGACACCGTGAAACTGCTATATAGAACCCCGGGGGTGTTGGTATCGCAGATAATCACAGACGTGGTTCCTAAACCAAAAAGATCTCGCATAACAAAGATCTATGAGTAGAAGGAAATCATACAGGATGTCTCCAGAAAATTATCCAATTTGACAGCTTAAAATAATATTTCATACACTAGACCTATGTTGAACATTGATGACTTGATCTCCAGCCAAAAATCCCAAATTGTGCCCAACAATTTTGTTCCGATTTCTTCCCGCCAACTTCTCAGAGATTTCTTGAAAATTCTTGGTCTGGAAACAGCATAAATCTTTCGAAAGTCGCCAATCAAATTTCTAAAGACCAAGTGCGACAAAATGCTCAGGATACACTTGGAAACGACTTGAAAATTAAGAACCCTGTAGCCTGCGTGCAGACTTTACTTTCCATTACGAAGGAGAGCTTATGAGGATCTTGTTCCTCAACGGCTCTCCTTCGCAGTAGAAAGGTAAAGTCTGCACGCAGGCTATGAACCCTGAAGCTCATTGTTTATATTAGAAGTCTGTATTGCCTTCAGTTTCAGATTTAGCGTTTATCTAACAAATGTTTCACGTCCCTAATGTAATCTATTTCTAATATTTTCCAGTAACAAAATTTAGGATGAATTTAATCGACAAGATTTCCTGATTTTTTAGATGATCTGAGCAAAACTTTCTATGTAGCTGTCCGAAATTAGGTGCAATGTAATGTGAGTCATGTGTCTGGTGTAATCCCATGAGATGAGCAGTTTTTGAAATTACATCATTTTGTCTGTTATGCATTTATTGATTGTTAAAGTTTTTGGTATCAAGTGATTCAGATTTCTTGTTCAGCAGTGTTTCTCGTATTTCTCTGTTGCTGGTTTTCAGTGACTTTTTCTGCTCAGTTGTAATAAGATTCTGATTTCTAATACGTACCTTCTCTTACTCACAGCTTGCTTGACTTCGTTGCACCTACCTGTCGTCAAGTAACCTCAGTAGGGAACAGGATAAGTATTTATTCATTCTTATTTTAGACATTGCCTTCGTTACAGCTTTAATTTAATAAAATTGCAATAACGAAAAACGAGGCTCTTTCAGCTATGCAATTAATTGGCGAGGACTTCGGATTAGGCAGCTAGGGGTGACATTTTTCAATCCATAAGGAATACCTTTCTCTATGGTCTCAGGTCTATAAAGTATTTTGGTGCTGAACTGTGGAATGACATACCTATTTTCATTAAAATGTCAGTTTCGTTTAATATTTTCAAATCAAAATTGAAGGAATTCTTTGTCAATGGTTATGGTCCTTGATTTTACACCAACATTTAGTGTTCTTAAGTTATCTTGTTCTTTGGAGGGATCTTCTGGTCTTGTGTTTATTTTTAAGAAAAATTTTTCCTTGTTTTTTAGTTTTTAGNTTTCAAATCAAAATTGAAGGAATTCTTTGTCAATGGTTATGGTCCTTGATTTTACACCAACATTTAGTGTTCTTAAGTTATCTTGTTCTTTGGAGGGATCTTCTGGTCTTGTGTTTATTTTTAAGAAAAATTTTTCCTTGTTTTTTAGTTTTTAGATGGGGGGGCTCTCTCTCGATTAGTTTACCTATTAGAGAGCTCCTCCTTAGACAAATATATCTAAATACTTATGTTTTGTACTGTACCATGTCTCTTTTCATTTCTTTTGTGTTGTGTGTAAGTGTATCCTTGTAGTGTATCATTGTGTACTAATATAATGTCATTTGTATATTGATTGTCTTATTTAATTTAGGTAAAAATTGTAATTTATTTGTAGTCTTTGATGTATTGATGTATTTAGATATATTCGTTGATAATGAAAAATGAAACTGAAAACGGATTAAGCTTTATTTTTGTTGATATGTGAGCAGCATTTAACGAGCTATTGTCACCAGCATAGGTTTCAAGTCTTTAAAAAGGTGGGTGTTGTGACCTATTTCTTTAAGCTAAACGGCTCCAAAGAAACTTTATCTATTTTGCTATAATTCTACTGTTGGACTTTTCAAAAATTTTCAATATTTTCAGAACAAGAGTGTTTTTCTTCCTTTCTAAGAATTCAAGAAAAATGTTTAAAAAATCTTAAAACCATCGTAATTTCTAACTTTGTCGATGAAACATGAAACAATTTTCAATATGGTATCAATTAAAAGTATGTCACTCTTCTCGTTTGCGATTTAGAAATTTATTGACGTCACATCCTCAAATGAGGTGAAATATAAAAAAGCTGTAATTTCGAAAGAGCGGAAGAGAAGATTTCTGAATAGTCCAACGGTAGAATTACAGATAAGTAGCTAAAGTTTCTTTCAAGGCATTCAATTAAAAGAAATAGGTTATACAATTTCATACCCTCCTTTTTACACAGATTTAAAAATTTGGAAATTATGCTACTGACACATGAGGACTTTCAGACTGACAAACAGAAAACATGGATACACTGTCTGTTCTTAAAGCTGTTTTCGATAACATCTGTACTTTGAAGAAAGAAGGCAATTTTGATATGAAATTTTTTAAGTTCAATTTAGATATGACATTTCTTAAGTTTCCATAGTTGTGATAAATTTTGTTGAAAATGTGTTCTCTAGATGCCTGAAATAGACCAAGAATTGGAACTTTTGCGTGTAAACGTTAGGAACTTGAAAAGCACTAAAACATTTCTCTACCAAAGAACTAAAACATGAATTCTGCTCGAAAAACAATGAATATCTAATACTTATTTCTTATCCTTTGCAAACTTGGACCTTTCCTTTGCTTACGATGGTTCTGAAGCAGAACTTTCACTAAGCCTGCAACCATTTTCTGCAAATTTAGTTCTCGCAAGATTCTCACGTAAATTATGAATAAAAATATCCGAGCGGACTCGAATGGACTGAGGTTTTCTTTAAACGAATCTATTATTTTTGATCACTTTAGACGAATCTTGTTTTGCTAATACATGACACTAAACTCTCTCCAAGTAATTGCTTTGCAGCACAACATCGAATGGCAGAAGTGAAAAGATTCTGGATCGCCAAAGTTCGAAGGAGATTTGAGCGAACCCTGTCGAAAAGTGCACCGCTGTTGCCTGTGCAATCGTTCAGGTTTTTGGAAAGAAAACAGTCTGGAAGTTAATACTGTTGCTTTGACGTTTTTAATTTTCATCGAAGGGAACTCTGTAAATTTGCAAAAAGGAGAAACAGGAACATCAACATCGCTGTATGTCAAAAGGAACATCAGGTTTTAGTAAGCTTTCAGAATAACTATCATACCGTCTAAAAGCGGAAAAGGGCATGCATCTTTTACTGAAAATATTAAAGGGTTTGT
Organism: Aurelia aurita complex sp. Pacific; assembly: GCA_004194395.1. Lineage (NCBI taxonomy): Eukaryota > Metazoa > Cnidaria > Scyphozoa > Semaeostomeae > Ulmaridae > Aurelia > Aurelia aurita complex sp. Pacific. The sequence goes on along the minus strand of REGL01000020.1, from coordinate 83,108 downwards.
GCAAGGTGGTTTATGCAAGCCTGCATTTGCAAAGAGCAAAGTAATATAAAAAGATACCCCCATTATTCTAGGCGAACTCATCCTCCCGAGAGGATAACGCTTGTTGAAACGTGTTGGCATGTTTTTGAAAGTTTCTTGGAGAGGCCCTCTCAAGAATATCCATAAAACGGAGTGGCCGATTTAAGCCAGGTGAATTGTTTGAAGGATTTCAACATGTCCACCATCATGCCAAAATCATTGTCTTGCCAACCATAGAGCAGTAGCCTTTCAAACGGAGGTTTTTTCACTCATCCAGTACAAAGGCATGCCTTCAGCAACAAAATTCCCTTCTATTCCGGTCTAAGCGGTAACGGGGAAATAAACTAAATGCTACACACAGTTTCTTGACTTGAATCACCATCATGAGAGCCAGTACCTGATACAGAAGTAGGAGATACCGTTGAACATGTCTTTGTGCATAAAGTTTGCTGAGTTTCGCCATCAAAATGAAACTGATCACCAACACAGAATCTGCTGTTACATGAAGAACATTTGAAACAATGAAGATGAAACACGACGTCATTTGAAACTTTGATAACCTGATCACATGCTAGGATGATTTTTGTGCAAGAAGTACACTGGCCAGTTGGTCCAAACAACCTGAATAAATTAAGAAATGATGAAATAGAAATTGGAGCACTATGCAGAGACAGTAAAAACCGGCATATATGAGCCTACAATTTGCAAGTTAGCCAGCATTGGTTCCTTCAAAAAGGTGCCTGTAAAATTTTATGACCTATTCCTTTTAATTGGATGGTTTGAAAGAAACTTCAACTACTGGTCTAAAATTCTACCGTTAGACTATTGAGAAATCTTGACTATTTTTGAAATTACAGCGTAGTTTATATTTCAACAAATTTGAGGATGTGACGTCATCAAATTTCTAAATCGTAAACCAGAAGAGTGGCAGACTTTTGCTTGATACCATATCGTAGACATTCATAAACTATGGTTTTTTTCGAAACTATATCATGTTGCTTCAAACAGTTTAGAAATTACGATAGTTTTAATTTCTTTTGAAAATATTTCTTGAATTCTTGAAGAAGAAGAAAAACACTCTAATTATGAAGATATTGAGCATATTTGTAAAGTCCAACGGTAGAATTATATTAAAATAGATCAAGTTTCTTTGGAGCCGTTCAGTTTAAAGAAATAGGTCGTACAATTTTACACCCACCTTTTTAAAGATGCTTCTGAAGGGACATTAAAGGGGCTCCGTCGTCAAAATGTAAACAAAACGATGATTTTTGCAGTTTTTTGAAAGGTGATATCACACAGGATTTTCATATTTTTCAAAATGAAAGTTGCTGTTTGGACATTAATCCTTGTANATATTTTTCAAAACGAAAGTTGCTGTTTGGACATTAATACTTGTACTTCACTAAGGAACAAACCAAACATTCATATCTTCTACGATTGCTCGGATACAAGTGGATTTTTAACGGTCACTTTTTTGTGGCTTGCGTGAAGCCACCAAACAAACTTCAGAAGACAATGGGTGAACAATGGATAATCACCGACACGTGCGAGTTTACGGATTTGTTACTGTTTGACGACGGAGCCCCTTTAATAGACATTGACAGATGCTAAATCTTTTACATATCTTTCAAAAATCAGTTTCATGAGAATTCTCTTTGATTAATAGTCTGCTCTGTTTGGTAGAAGTTCTCTTAAATACCCGTTTGAAAGTACCCATATTTTCATGCCAGCCCGAAAGCTTCTACTGATATGACTACAAATTTACCGCTTGAATAAAAAAAATTGCGTCTTTTTATAGAGAGAAATAATTAATCTAGCAGACCCTAGGATTCTTGCCTTGATCTATTGATGAAGTTCTTATTCTTGCTTGGATTGAGGGACAACTTTTTGAGTATCTTTGTTAATTTATAAACATTTACCAGTCTTTTCAATTAAGACAGTAGGGTCTTAGACTTGCCCCAAGTCTGTTTTGTCAACTGTAATAAGTCTACCGGAAATTACCCTTCAATTTTTTTGACGAAATTTTTTTTTTGACGAAATAGACTTTGGGCAAGTCTAGTAGAGTCTTGATTCAAAGGAATCTCTTCGTTATTCATCTGCAGCACACAAAATTGCTTTTCTGGAATATGAACTCGGACGAGCCTTTTCTGTAGGCCTAAAGAATGCTTCATAACGATCTGATATTCTGATTGCTTTTTCGATAGGTTTATAAAGATACCCAAAACTGGTCTCCAATTGAAAGTTAGACTTTTATCAATAGTTTAAAGAACCTGTTTCAACCAGCGTGGATGGCGTGTTACCTCTTTTTGGCTTTTGTTGTCGCCATTTTCTTGGGCCAGGAAAATGGAAACAACAAAGAGATGATAAAATAATTCGAAAAAGGAAAGGCCACGATGCCAGCGTCGATTTTCGGATCCGAAGATGCTTGCGGTGACGAATAAATGAATAAGTTTAAAAGCAGAAACACCGCAATGCGACAAAAAACAACAGCAAATATGATAGAATTTATTTTATGCCAATCTTTCGTCCTGCCATGCAGAACTTCTTCGGGGCTGTAATGTGAAGAAGTGCTGAAGAGATGATACGTGTGCAAAGCATGCTGGTTTAGTGCAAAGCAGTGGCGTGGTGGGCCATTTCCCACTGGGGTGGCCAGATCATTTTTGGCGCCCCTTCTCCAAGGGATTGGTCAGAATCAAATTTCATTAGAATGCCTCTGACACAGTAAGCAATGCTGCTTCTAAGCAAGTCATATGAAACTGTGTGTTCCTTAGATTAGCTAGGNATTTTCTTGGGCCAGGAAAATGGAAACAACAAAGAGATGATAAAATAATTCGAAAAAGGAAAGGCCACGATGCCAGCGTCGATTTTCGGATCCGAAGATGCTTGCGGTGACGAATAAATGAATAAGTTTAAAAGCAGAAACACCGCAATGCGACAAAAAACAACAGCAAATATGATAGAATTTATTTTATGCTAATCTTTCGTCCTGCCATGCAGAACTTCTTCGGGGCTGTAATGTGAAGAAGTGCTGAAGAGATGATACGTGTGCAAAGCATGCTGGTTTAGTGCAAAGGATGCTGGTTGAAACAGACCCTTAAAGGACAAGTCCGGGGTTGGTACGATCGATGATAGAATACAAGATTTTTGGTGTATCCTTCTTTTTCCCATCATTTTTGTCTTGGCGAAAATTTAAAAGAGCCTTGCGTAATGATATCATCACGCGCAAAGATTTCTCCCCAATTATTTGCCCGTGATGAAGCATGGATGAAGTCACTACGTATAAATCTCTTATTTTAGTAATTTGGGAGAGAAAAGACGAAAAATGAGGAGGAGACGTACGATACACCATTCATAACACAGTATAATCTTATATTCTATCATCAATCTTACCAACCAATGCCATGAAAATTGAGACTTAACTTTCAAAAGGTGCATTTTCTACCCACCCGGTATCAAATACCAAACACTCACCTCAGATAGTCATTACTGCAAAATTTTCTGCCATACTTGACATAAAACGAAGGAGATAACTCAGCAAGTGGTGCATTGCAACAGTCGCATGTCAAGCAACGATCATGCCATAGGGTGTCCAGAGCTTGCAAGAAGTATTTATCATCAATTGGGTAACCACAGCTACTGCAAAATGGATGACTGTCCACTGAGTTGCTCATCCCAAATTTTGATTCAGTTCTTGCAATGCAGCGAAAATATAAATACAGGGCCTATTTCCTTGTCGGCCACATACGTCCACTCTAATAACCGTTTATACAATGCTGGAAATTAAACGAAATTTTCATCGTTCCGGAGATCTCATTTAAGAAGCAATTCAACGGTAGGAGATGCTACCTCCGCGGTATTCTATGCAGCTGTGTAGGAGTTGGTGATTTGTCCACGTATGCTAAGAGGCAAGCGCTTTCATTTCTGTTTACGAATGATGATATTCAAAAGAACCCTGATATTTAAGTTTTGTCTTGCGACCGCTTTCAGAAAAATTTCGAAACAATCTTATGATGTTATGAAAACAGAGTTGTATTCCCATAATAGTTTTGTTTCCAAATGTTAAATATTAGTTAACCGCTTTGTCGTCGTTTTTCAGTTCTTGGTTAAGTTTAGTAAAAGCTTTGTTAACAAATGACTTGCTTTCGCTTACGGGTAATTCAGGAAACTCTGTTATAAGCTGAACAGAAACCATGTTTTGGTGTTGTACGTTATTCAAACGTTTCTCGGCTTCTGAATTAGATAAATTCAATTTAGGCCGCACACCTTCGGAATTTTGTTCTCTCGCCAGATACCCGTTTCTTCTTTTAGAAATTCCATCTCGCATGCACAATGCTTGATTTAGCCATCCATGTTTCAGGAAACTATTCCGGCCCTCTTTGCCTACATCCATCCATGCATTGAATACCATGCAACCGTGCAATTCTTTGTTTGTGACCGCTAATCACTTTGAAATGACTTGTCAAATACATATTTAGTATACACCTTTCCCGTTACCACATAAACAGCACTTGGAACCAAGAAGGGAATTTTTAGCAACTTTTTTTAGGTCAATGGAAATGTGCTTATTCTGCAGTAAGAGGAACGGCGTGTACACCATTACAATATACACATTTTGTATACAACATGAGCAGTACCTTCAACGAAAAACTAAAATTTAGCAACTTTGTCAAGGTCGAGGGAAAAATCTGCTCCTTATGCAGTAACATGAACGATGTTTATCAACAAAGGCAAAGAATTTTAGGGTTGCAGAATCTGCCCTTGCTCCCTCGTTAATGAACTGAAATTTGTGTTCCACAAAAATGATTGATTGGCTCATACCTCTGTTTGAAATATTTCCATCAGATTATGCCATATAAATAGAGAATTTTGAAATAGCAACATCTCGTAGAATTTTGTGTAACTTTACATCGTTTTGATCAAAACTTGCGGTGGACATCGGTGGTGCTGGTGCAACCATATACCATTGGATCTAGTGGGGGGTGGATCGTTGGTAGCGTGCTTGACAACAATTCTGAAAGTTGGTGGTTTAAGCCCTGGTCGAACCTGATGAGTACAATGAAGAGAGTCGCCAACTCTGTAATTCCAGGCTAAAGGAATCACGAGGTGTGGTCACATCAAGAGGAAGGACCAGGACCCTGCTTCGATAAGCAAGCTGCAAGACTTCTCACTCAATAACCTAAAACTACCCTTCAATGCTAGGTAGAAAGTATACTTATTACATGAGTCTCAGTTTTCCGCATTGAATTGAATGATATTTATGAGTGAAAATAAAAACATCAGATTAAAAACGTTGAACGAATACAAGGAATCACGTCGTCAGTCTAGGTAGAAATCTACCATATTCCAACAAGAAAGATCGCTCAAGATACAAACAATTTCCAAAATCATTATTTCTCAATGAGAAGTAAAAATTTGAAATAAATTTCCATTTACACATATTACAGCAATCAATTACAAAATACGTATACACTATTACATTTTGCTACTACAAAGAACAAAGCAAATCATGTTGGGGAATGCGCTCAATTTTTGATGAAAAACCGCATATAACAAACAATAGTAGCCCCTTCCAGAAAATGAAGACACTTCCAAAGTCCGTCTCAAATAGATGTCACCTGAGATTTGCGATAACACAAAATTCCTTTGCACAACACTTCTATTGTCGTTATTCGCGGACATTTGCAGGTGACATCTTATTTGAGACTCTACGAGAAGCGATCAAGGGCAATTGGAAGTTAAAAAACTTCCACATTTTTGGTCTTGAGTTACAGAGGATTTCAAACAAAAAGTGTATGACCACAAGTGTACTTTTTTCTTCATGATTTGGTGATATTCGCGATTCTATCAAAATAAACTGTGATATTGAATTTCACGAAAATTAAAGGCTCATGTGCAACCGTCATGCAATGCGATCGTTTCCCTAAGTAAAGAAAATTACATTTTTCCTGGCTGCAAAGCGTTGGTTTTATGGCTGTGGGAAACCCTGCGTAGGCGCGCTGATATTTCGTGATGCATCTGCTTTGTATGTTGCAGTTGTATTACAGGCGGTTTCCGTAGCAGACATATTTACTAAAATTAGAGTTGCGGAACCTATGTACTCACAATTAATTTGTCATTATGTTGATTAATGTGCTCCACTGTAGATCTAGAGAAGACAGTTAGGATTTCACACAGGAAAGGTATCTGGACATTAACATGTATTGCGTATTACATTGCATCCTGTTATTCTTAANGCACAACACTTCTATTGTCGTTATTGGCGGAAATTTGCAGGTGACATCTTATTTGAGACTCTACGAGAAGCGATCAAGGGCAATTGGAAGTTAAAAAACTTCCACATTTTTGGTCTTGAGTTACAGAGGATTTCAAACAAAAAGTGTATGACCACAAGTGTACTTTTTTCTTCATGATTTGGTGATATTCGCGATTCTATCAAAATAAACTGTGATATTGAATTTCACGAAAATTAAAGGCTCATGTGCAACCGTCATGCAATGCGATCGTTTCCCTAAGTAAAGAAAATTACATTTTTCCTGGCTGCAAAGCGTTGGTTTTATGGCTGTGCGATGATGCTGAGCGTATGAAAATATTGAAAAAGCTCGTGAGAGTTTTTGATTTGATTTGATTTTAAATTCTTTAGGCACGGTGGCTACGTCAGTCAAAGGACTGATTTACAGTGGGCCGTGCCAACTGTAACAAAAAATTGTTTTTGAAAACAAAACAACTTTTGGGCACTTTTCTAGAAAATAATTCTTGGGGCATTTTATCCTTAAAGGGTCCCAGTTCCCAGCTCTATAAAACTACATATTTACACATTTCAAAGTTTCAATTCAGTCCGATTTCAATTCACTGCCTTTCAATTATATGGATGTAGTAAGCAGGATTTTCAACCTGATCTATTGGCTCAAAGTCTCCCAATATCGTATGTTTTGCTTCTTTGCCAAATACCTTCTCCAGTAAACCATTGAAGTTTTTCAGCAGATGAGGATAATAAGACAGGCGGAATTTCCTGCAACAGAAAACAGATATATCAAATCCAGGAGCTCCATCGCGAAATTTTTGCCGAAGCGGTGATCTTGAAATTTTTTTGAAAGGCAATATCACACAGAATTTTCATCTCTTATTCAACATGGAAGCGTCATTTTGAAGATAAATCTTTGAACCTCACAGAGGAACAAACCAAACATTCATATCTCATACGATTGCTCAGATGAAAATGGATTTTGACAGTTACTTTTTGGTGGCTTAGGTGAAGCCACCATACAAACTGCAGAAACAATGGGCAAGTTCCTAATGGTGTTTCCAGATTTGTTTACAATTTGGTAATGAGGACAGATTTCGTAAAAACACATTCTGTTTAACTCGTGATTGACTTAAGAAGTACACAAAGATTAGCATTTCCATAAAATGAATTCCACTGGGGTAGTTATTGTCTTTCGCTCCCCTTGGCATCATCCCTGTAGTGTTGTATGGTAATTAGGATGGTATAGTAGATTGTAATATTTTATATGAATAAAAAAGAACTTCCACAGCCGATTCGTCAGTATACAAATGTAAATAAATCAATTCACGTAAGATTTTCAGAAACAAAGATGGTTAGTTTCTTTTTTGAGATGCAACTTCAAACATAATTCAAGCTCTTCTTTTATATTTTCAGACATTATTTTTCAGACATTTTTCAAAAACTAGTTTCAGAATATGTTTGGTATTTATTCCTCCTGCTGGCCAAAACTTCTGCAGAGGTACGAAAGAGCACCAAAGGCTTTTATTGATTTGAAGAATAATCATCCATCATTTGTTCAGAAATCTGCCGATTTTGAGTCCTGAAGTCCATCTCAAATTAGATGTCTGATGAGATACGTGACAACGTAAAATTACTTGTGCAAAGCACTTCAGTTGTTTTTATTCGCGAGCATTCTCACCGGAAGTCCATTTCGACAGAATTTAGTTTCTCTGGGTAATTAGACACCGCAGTTGTGATTCAGCGTGTACGCTTCTGGTGCAGAGGAAAATTCATATTCTTCAGAAGTAGGTTTTGAAAGACGAAAGAACAGAAGAGAAGGATTCTTCCTTTATTTTCCTTTGTCTCTCTTGCTAACTCCTCCGCAGAGGTACATAAATCTTTCCTAGCATAAAGGTGCGGCAATCAAGCACAACTGCGGTGTCTAACCACCCGTGGTAATGGTCTCACCTTAACAAATTTAAGATAATGAATAAATCCCCATACAAACTTACTCCTGACTTGCAGGTGCCTCTTCCTTCATTTTCTTTGGTGCTGGCTCCGCATCGCAACTTTCCCCATTTTCAACCTTCTCATCTTTTATCAAATGGTAGTCGAGGGTAACAAGGCTAAACTTTCCATCCACCAAAAGAACTGATGTTTTAACATTGACTGGTGCTTGGCTCTGAAAGCAAAATGCTGTTAAATTTAACTCTAAACATCATTAGATGTCTGCAGAAAATGTTGGTAAAAAATCTCTCCTAAAATATGAGACAAGGTCCGTCGGAACGAAATTCATATTTGGGAGGCGGAAACCAGATGCAGTTGGATGAAGTGAACAAACAATTGGGCCCACACCCTTTTGATTGTGGGAATAAACTTCTGAATTGTTGTGAGTTCACCATTGAAAGGAGCAACATAACGACTAACAACGGAAGGCTTTCCTGGGAGATTTTAAAGTAGGACTTCAAAAATAATTTGGTAACAGATCAATTTTTAGTTCGTATGACACAAAAACGTGATTGCTTGATATTTCTGATTTCCAGGAAGCTTCATTACTTTGTATTTTCATTTCTACTTTTTTTCTGTAAAAAAGGAACAAATTTTATCAAATTATTGGCCAAAAGAAACCCTTTGTTTTCTAAGAAAACTTATACAGTTGTTGAGGGAATCATATTTGTACAACCTTCTAAGCTTTAAATCCTAAAGGAAATATGACCAGCTCAAGTATCAGTTCTTTGATTGGAAGTATGATTGGGAGAGTGGAAAAATGAAAAACATTGCAGACTTACATCATAGTAAATATTCCTCATTGGTGGTGTGCCTCCGGATACAATGTGATCATAATTGCGATGATCGATAAGTAGAATACCACCTTTCTTTAAACAATCTCTGAAATTTTCAATCGCTTGAAGATGTGACTTGTTTTCACCATCAAAATCAGGTAGATGGGCAAATGAATTTCCAAGACAGATGATACAATCAAAACCTCCTTCTGGAATTTCTACATCGGCTTCTTTCAAATGCAGCCAGTTTCCTTCCTCAATTACTAGATTAAAGATAGTTTGATATTTAATTTTCAGAGTTTGGTGATTTTTTAATCAGAGAAAAATATCCCATAAATGAAGTCTGGCTTACAGTCTGGTTTTAAGGGGGTGCTCTCTTTGATTAGCTTGGCTATTATTGAGAGAGTTCCTCCTTAAGAATTCCCCTTCATACAATTACTCTTCTAGTGTCTTACTTTGTGTACAGTATATTACTGTCTTTTTAATTTCATATGTAGTAATTTATTGTTGTAAGTTGTTTTATTTTAGAATGTTTTGTATGTTGTGGAATTTAAAATGAATGAACTGAACAGTACAGGCCTTGTGCATATTAACATGAAAAAAGAAAATTCTGAAAAAACTTTGCATAAGGCGAAATATTCTGTAAATCCTTATGAGGCCCAACTTATCCCACTTGGATGTTATTTGGAACTTACCCCAGCTGTCGAATTCTGGTTCTTTTCTTCTGGCCCACCTCAGTTTGAGTGCATATTTCAGCATCTTGTCACTTGCATCAACACTTGATACTTTGAATCCCTGTTCAACCAACATTATTGAATCAACCCTACAGAATGAGAAATCATCAAATGTTACAATGCACTTATGTATACATACAAAATCTGACATTAATAATCTGACATAATCTTGCAAGGTCATATGTTAGAATACAAATACAGTAGGCTGGTGGGTTTTATCATTCAAGAAGTGAAAATCAGGACATAAAGCATATTTGATTTTACTTGAGTCTTTCGGATGACAGATGATGTGCTACCCAGGAAAAACCTATCCTTATGGATTATCAGTTGATTTTCATACCCATATGTAAAGATTTTTGGGGGAAATTCCAATTTGAACTTGCCAGTTTAAATCAAATTTCATTCAAATTTAAAAACATGGTCAAAACAAAACAAAGTCATTTTAATTCATTGCCAAAACATGGTCAAACATGGTGAAGAATGAATTTTCCGTGTTTTGACCATAAATGACCATGTTTTTTGAAAATATACGTGACCGTGTTTGTTCATGTTTGAATATGGTCAAAGCAAAATTATCAACCATGTTTCGACCATGAAAAACACGATTCTTCAAACATGACCATGTTTTGACCATGGGACCAATTTGATAAATCACTGATAAATCTATTCAAACATGGTCAATACATGGATATTTGGTTGTGAAAACATGGTCAAATATGGTCATTGACCATGATCAAACATATTTCAAACACGTCTGACCAGTTGACCATGTTTCAAACATGGTATTCTCGCAAGGGCTCCTCCCCCAGGATTTGGCCTAATACATAAAACCACCATTTTGAAAAGAATCATTAATTCCACGTGTATTTTTCTTGAAACTTTTCCCTGAATTTGAATTAATTGAGACCATAATTACCCCGTTCCACAAGCTACATCATACACAGTATCAACATTATATTGTCTCAATGTAGCCAGCAATTTTTCTCGATAAAAGCCGGTTCGTCTGTTTTGATCTCCGATGTACTTGCTCCAAACTCTAGCTGCCTTGCCATCCGCGTATTGATCAGGGATACCTCTGGCGGCAACACCAAGCGATCGGGTTCGATACACACCATCTATTTTCTCAGTCATTCTGATATTCTTGTATTGTTCAGCAGATTTAGTATTTCTTCAGGGAACGGGAACTGCAAACGAGTAAAGATTTCTGGAGCTTCGAGGTGATCCGAACTGTGTTGTGTTATGGATGGACGACGATCAAGAAGTCCGTCCTAGACATCCTAGACACCTACCCAACCGGTTTTTCTTGTTTATTCCAGAAAGAACAATAGTTTAAAAAACCTGTTTCCAGGATAGACGGTCCAGACCTTGATTGTTCTCTAAACAATTGACATTTTGATGACAAG
>REGL01000020.1:50158-64115 GCA_004194395.1 Aurelia aurita complex sp. Pacific | reverse complement strand
CTGTTGTACCTTTGGGACTGCCGCTTGGAGAATATCCAAGACATCTGCTTGAGGCAAATTTCGTGGGACACTGGCCTCGGCCATTTGATCTGTCAGCGACGGTGAATATTATGAGCAGCCTTCAGATTTTGATGTTTCGTTGCTTGTAGCTCATAAAGAATGACTGAATAGCCTCGTTGAATTTGTTTAAATAGGTTATGGTCCCAAGGGGCGAGAAGGCATGGGCATATTCTTACTTTTATTGAAACTCGGAGAGACATATCCGGTGAGAATAAATTAAAAGTTGATAGAAAGAATAGCATGTTTTACTTCTAAATATGTACGGGTTTCGAGTGACTTTTAATCTTTGTCAGTTTAAGCTTGTGTTACAACTGACGAACAATATCTACAAAATAACGAGAATTTTTTACGTTGCATTTTGTTTAAAGATATTCAAGGTTCCTGCCAATCTAAAATGTTAGTGTCCAGTTTATTCCAGTTATCAATGAACAGATATGATGAACTTTGCTCCCCCCCCCAATCTTGGGACCAAATCTGCTCCCTCGACTGGATACTGTGTCGATCTTTTCCTGTTTTGCTCTCAATGTTCATAATCTTTTCATTTAGGTAATCTGGCAGATGGTATTGATAATCGTAATTTGGTGGAGAAATGTGATATATCAAAAGACCTCACAAGTATCTTGGTTTTGGACAGTGAAGAAAATCTCCATATTATTGAAATCAACATAGATGAAATTGATGTGCTTCCTATCCAGCCAGAAGACCAACAAACACAAATTGATAGGACCTGGAAGACAAATCAATCTCATTATGAGATCGAGAGTCAATATAGAGTTTGGAAAAATGAGTTGAATTCATTTCATCAAGAATTAAGCAACGCAGACTTTACTTTCAAACGAGGTTTGTGTTCTTAGTTTTGAGATCGAAAGCGAAAAGTGTTATTTTCATATCGGATTGACCAAACAGAGCTTCATTTGTTTGAAAATTTATTCTGCGGAGAATACTTGAGATATTGGGATGAGTCAAGGTTTGTTTGATAGCCGAAAGGCTGATGCATTTTTGTGATTTGTGCTCTATGTTTCTAAGCATGGGTATTACAGGTAAAATTTGATCAATACAAAATCCGTAGCTTTGAAAAGTGTGAAAAGAGGCCTAAAACACTGTATAACAAATTCTGATAAATCTCTTTGGACCAAAAAGTGCGTTAGCTACAGAAAAAGGGGAAAACCAACAAAAGAGTAATGACATTTCCATTTGACAAATTCAGCTAGTTTGTTACAACTACTTCAGATCACGTGATTGTCCTTTTACGGAAACTTTCTGTTGATGCAAGTTAAGAACTTCGTACCACGAAAAGCCATAAGCGATAGGACACCAAGTTTATATCGCTGTAAAAGTTTTATCAGTAGCGAGCCACCTTAACCAATTGTTTTGTGTGTGTTTTTAACTTATTTTTACTTTTTAGTGAACCACCTTGTTGCTGTTTCATGATTTTGAAATTTTTAGTGATGAACCACCTTAAGTGCAGATCTATGGAAAAGTTTGATGCGGGTAACATTATCAACAGACAAAGAGATGAGTTTCTAAATGTATAGTCACTTGACCTAAAATAGGTATGAACAGCATCAACTGAATTTATCTTTAGTGACATCATTATCGTTGTTTTTATGCTTCTTCGACAGATTATGGATCACTTTATGGCCCATTTTATGGAGATGATGTCGACATGGAAAATTTATCATTCGAAGAAAGAAATGAGAGAACAATTAAACAAAGTGATATTTTAAGACTACCAGAATGGACTTCAGGTTTCCATGTCGAAGATCTCCTGTCTACAGAAAATACAGCTTTGATCACCATGAGGACGTCAACTTCTACTAGAACTGATTGTGATGATGAGGAAAAGGTTCATGGAATTCTTTTGCAGCTTGATCTGAAAGCAAAAGAGTTTTTAGCTCAAAGGTGCGTTTTAGAATTTCTAGCTGCAGAAATCCCGTATTACACTTTATATAAAAACTTTTTTCGAGAGAGCACAAGGAAATAACGGCTCCCGAAGACTGTGTGAAGTTCTGAACGTTGATGGTTCGAGCCCCCCCCCCCCCCGCCGGAGAGTGAGAGTCGCCAGCTCTCTGTAATTCCAAGCTAAAGGACTCACGAGGTGTGATCACCTTTAGAGGAAGGACCAGGACACGGCTTCGATAAGATTAGCCTGTCAATGTCCTAGAAACTACCTTCAGATGCTAGTTAGAAATATAGAAAAGAAGCTGTGTACCTCAAGTCTGACAAACTCAATTCTACCGTTACAAATGCTCTCTAATGAGCCAATTTTAATTGGTACAATCGTTTCCTACCAATTCTTATAAAATTTATTTGTATATACTTGGCAGTTGGTACAAGAACTATCAACTGTCAACTGTAATGACACTATTATCGAAACTACGTTGTATCATGAAATCTTTATAATTGTCAATTTAGCAGGTTTTTGAACAAATAAAAGGGACAGATCTCTGTTTATATTCATATTCACCTTTAAAGGGAGTACAAAGACCAGCAGCCTTTGCCATCGTTTGTTTTTGTTTTTGTGAATTTCGTACAGTCAGTTATTCTGGAAGCTGTGCAGATCAAGTCCTTGATTTCACGCAAAGCATGCTGGTCTTTGTACTCCCTTTAACAATGAATAAATCTTATGGTTCATTTATTGCTTTAACTAATTTCTAACAACTGATGAATTCCTTTTTGTTTCTAGTCTTCCTGAAAACGCAGCAATAGCCGTATCAGAAAGCAGTTATTTTCCACATTGTATCCTCACAAATGAATTGATGTTCATCCCGACATTCAATGCCACACAAGAGGAGCTCATCAGCAGCGTAAGTGTCTTTTTTCCCTAGTTACTCGTTGGGGGGGGGGGCTTTAAATTTGCTGGCTGAAGAGCGAGTGAAACGAGTGCTTTTTCTTACTGATGAACAGATTACTGATGCTATACCTAGATTATTCTGTTTGTTCTTTCAGATAATTCAATTCTCAGGCATTGCAGAGGCAGAGACTATTTGCAGGGCTAATCAGTGGAACCAGTTTTCTATTCCTTTGCATTCTCTTGAAGTTGGATTGCAACATCGCCAAGTTGATACAATTTCTTTCTTTCTAAGAACGAGAGATAAAGGTTTGTGCTCAGTTTACATTGTTTTAGGCATGTTGATTTTCCCTTCAGTTTGGGGAACGAAATCTAAGTACTTCTAAATAAGACGAGATTCTATAAAAGCATGTTGCAAAACGGTTGTTACTTTAAAAAGAAATTAAACTCCTCTCACCTTTTATGATAGAAAGCCATCTCTTTTATCATTCAATGAAATTTTTTGCTACGAAAATAAAGTTAAGAAAACATTCTTATCACTGATAACTTCTATTGGAAAGCTTTATTTCCAAAATTAGGAATTATTAGTTCAGATTTGAAAAAATCTGCCCGATAAATCTAGGGAAATTATAAATTTAGCAGTGGCATACTCCACTGTTGCAGGTTTGATTTTATATAGAGGTTAAGCTTCTCTCAATACTTTAATGCCTGCCAATTTATACGATTTGCCATCTATTTTAAACAGCATTTTCAAGATACTGGAGCACTACCACTCAACGGAATACGGCATCACCGCGATCAGAAAGTGCAAGTGATTCTGCGGATGTGAACCCAAATGAAGTAATCAGCAGCCCATCATCGTTGAAATCATTGATGATCAAATCAAGCAGTGATGAATCAGAAATCGACCCAACTGAACTTCATAAAGCAGTCAAATGCTCATCAAATCTATTCACAAAAATTCCAAAGGTAACATATTTTCATTTAGAAAATTCGAAAATAATCTTTGCCAGTTCGGGATGCAAAAAGAGTAATGCATAACCACTTTATCAATGTAAACGGACTTGCATTGATCTCAAACACAAAATTTTAAGTACTTTAATTTTTTTTGATTGCAGGAAAGCACAAGAAAAATTTCTTCGAAACGCTTCTCAGATTGACAATGGACTTCCTAAGCAACCTAATAAAAGACGGTTCTGAAGTTTGGAACAATATTGGAAAACATTCTCTGGAGACCACAACTGGATGTAAACAACAGAATGAGCCATTTACCTTTTTGATAGATATTCCTGAATCTTTAACATATCTGGTGGAATGCATCGTCGATGTTAGACAGTTCGTTGGAGATATTCCAAGTTTTTATGTCAGGCAAGATGAGCGAACAAGTATACTTCCTGAAGCGGAGAAACCACAGCGGTTGTCACATTCACACGCATCGGTAATAATTATTTTTATTCTCTGAAAAATTTTAATTGCCACGAGTAACTATTCTTCCAAAATTTTGCAACTTTCCTCGATAACCACGAACCCGCTTCTCACTACTGGATTAGTAAAAAAACAATTCCCGTTTGAGAGGCTACTGTTCTCTCAATATCATGTTGGCAAATATATCATTCAAAGGTGGACATGTTTAACTCCATTTTGGCATTGCTTGACTGAAGTCGGCAACTCTGTTTTGAAATTATGAGAAAATTCACAAAATCGGAATATTTCAAAAGGATTATATTGAAAACCAGTAGCCCTCTTCTGTCGTCCGGGGTTCCTACCATTCGGCATCGTGCGCCTATGCTGGCCTTACATCGAATGTGAAACAGTTCCCAATATTTATTAGTAATCAATTGTATTGTATGCGTAGCTCTTTGTAGTTGTCTTATTTAATCTTCATTATTTGCATGTCTTTATGTTAATGACCACAGGCGTAGTCATTGTCTTTTGCTGCCTGTGGTATCGTACCTGTAGTGTTGTATTGTAGTATAGTAATTAGAAAGTATAGTAGGTAACATGTAATGTAAAGTTTTCTGAAAAAAAAAGAATTTTCTCCAGAGAGCCTCTTCAAGAAACTTTCAAAACAGGCCTAAAATCACGACCAAATTTTCTGCCTTACAGCAATGACTTCTGTGTTATTAAAAAATATTAAATTCAATAATTCCTCTCAGTGCCATTTAGTTTCGTTAGATTTTTATTAATTCTATTCAATTTATTTTATTGATGTGAAGAATGTGATGCATACCATAAAAGCTCTATTAAACCTCCGGGGAGGTCTTATTTATTTTTGGAGACTCCAGAGTAGGCATAGAAGAGAGGGAGGCTTATTACAGAGGGAACTTATTCACAAATTCAAATTACGAGGATATGAATGGCAACTTTTTTGTTCTTTTNTATGTTATTAAAAAATATTAAATTCAATAACTCCTCTCAGTGCCATTTAGTTTCGTTAGAGTTTTATTAATTCTATTCAATTTATTTTATTGATGTGAAGAATGTGATGCATACCATAAAAGCTCTATTAAACCTCCGGGGAGGTCTTATTTATTTTTGGAGACTCCAGAGTAGGCATAGAAGAGAGGGAGGCTTATTACAGAGGGAACTTATTCACAAAATCAAATTACAAGGATATGAATCTTTTTTGTTCTTTTGATCTTTACCCTATCTTGGGCGGGATAAACAGACAGTTTTACGGGTCAAATATACAAATTCGACACGAAAGAACAAGAACACTAGCGTTTGATGCAAGTGAGAGGGGGGTTTAATAGAGTGGGAGGCTTATAAAGAATTTTGGCGGAGAAGGGAGGGGCTTAATGGCGATGAGGGGCTGAAGTTGAGCTTTTACGGCAAATAGGAGATAAGTATGTAGCGTTTATTTTACTATACCAATTGCGCCATAAAAATTTTCCTGTCCTATGTCATTGCAAGTCATACAGCTAACTTCTTTTATTTCAGTTGTTTGAACACATGGAAGCAGAGATTTTAGCTGGTCGCCTCGCTCGACTACAGAAGTATCTGTTAAAGGAAAAAGAAATGAAAAAGGTATTCAGAAATTGTAAAAATTTTTAAATCCTAAAGCTTCCATGGTTTTTGTATTTTTGAGGACAACATGCCAAAGTTATTCTGCGAAACAACCAAATATTTACAATAGATGATAATGCTGTAAAGATGGTGGCGAGGAACTTTTTCCCAAGATGCATTGCGTTCCGATTACGAGTCTTTAACTATTCTATAGGGATTCGAATAAAGAGCACCTTGCATTTTGGTAAAACGGTCCTTGCCGCCATCTTTACCTTAATCGTCTGTTGACAAAAGTTTATTACATAACTCCGGATCGGGTCATCTTTGAAAGTTTGCTCTACAAAACCTACTTGACCAACACTTGACATAAAAAGTCGCTTTTAATGCCCCTATAGAAAACATAGGTTTAGGATGAAAAATTTTTCGAATATAATCGTTCATTAAAGCTAATTGACAAAATTCGCTTTCTTCTATCCGCCAACGGAATATTACAGAGTTCATATAGTTTAACTGAATTCCTCTATTCCTCTACATATTGGGGGAGTGGGTTATGTTTTCTGCATTATTTGATTTTGATCATGAGTTTCAAGGACAAAAACAGGATTATTGAAATCATTTAAGGAGGTACAAACTGTAGGGGTCTGAAGTGAAATCAAGTCTTTTACCAAGTTGCTTTCATAGACTTATGTTTATGACATGCTTTCACAGCACTCAATGATTAGAATTTATATCCTGACTTGGCATAAAACTGTTTCTGGTCGACTGTTTATTTTATTTTACAGTAAAAGGAGGTTTCTTGGGAACTGGTATTAATATTGGTACTTTCACACAATCTCATCCTCTCTGAAAGTTGAAGGACGTATTGAACATTCATTCCACAAGTGTATTTTGGCAGGGGGTAATACATTCAACCTAAGTCATCATTGATAATGTGGGTGACTTTCGGCTTTATCCAATATTACTGTTTTAACTTGCAATATTTGCCACGTGTCCAGGGCTTAGTCAGTTGACCCTTTCTTCTTGATTATTTTTCAGATTGAAGATGATTTCGACTGCCTATTCGAGTCTCTGGTTCGTTTTGGACTAAGTTATGCCCTTCGCAAGTTGAATCAAAGGAACATGGACGAAACAATCAAAATATTAAAGAATCTGGTAACGGTTTATCGTTTTTAGAAAATGACGTGCGAGCAGTCTAAAGGCTGATGTCTAATCTGTTGAATTTTCCGAGTGGGGCAGAATTTTACGCAATAAAAGGGTGCTCAGCTGTAACTTTCTATTCAATTTCAGAGCGACATTTTCTCTCGTAAACAATGGCGCTCCCTGTAAACAATAGAATTTCCCTCCGCTCGGAAAGTTCCATTGATTGGAAATCAGCCTTTAGAAGTTGCGTACTTTTATTGGAAATCATTTCTTTCAGCAGCTGGTGCAGAACTTGGGAATTTTGCAAGTAATGTACTTAATTATGATATTAAAATGGTTATTGTATTGAAAAATGCTCACCAATTCAAATTTGGCGGTCAGAAGGTTTAGCAAAGCTTTTACGTGCAGGCTGCGCGGTGTAACAATACCATATGCTTATTACATTCGTTTGTTTGATATTGATCACAGCGTATTAGCAGATAAGATCTTTAGAGAACTGAAATTTTGATGCAGACAGCGCTGAAATAAGCCAAAATTGTCCCATTGTCAAATACATGATCGAAATTTTGCTTCTCTTTATCAGGGCACTGACGAGAGCATCATTCTGAGACAGTTGTTTGATGTTACGCTTGACCGGGATCTTCGACGATTTCTAGTAAGTACTCATCCTTTGTATTTGTTTTTGTTGACTGGAAATTTCTGTTCACTTTTTCCTGCAGAAATTTACAGTGTTCATTTTGCATGGTTATTTCCATTTGTTCATTCAAGCCAGAAAGATTAACTTAAATAGTCGAGCACATTTTAAGTTGTTTTTTAAGACGACCCAGCGTTGGAAGCTCACGAATCTCGGCATGTGTATTATTCCATGTCTTGAGAGCCGCATATTGAAGGCATTTTATGCAAATTCTATCCTATCTACATCTAGGGATCTGGAGATCTTTACGGTGTCTGGTATTGTAGGTCGAGTGAATGGATCTCAATTGATGTTTATACCAAACGCATAATCATAGCCTTCACAACGGTTGTACGCATCAGAAATTGCTGACGCCACACCAAAATGTCGTGTCATTTGCAAAAATATCGGTCTCAGGACAGGAAGTGACGTCACAAAATCTCAGGAGGGTTGTCAGCTATGTAGTCAGTGCACAATCTTGTAGGTCCGGATATGCCCATCGTAATGGAAAAGAATTTCTACGTTTTATCACTGTATAGAATTATTATTGAATCAGGTGAATGTCCGTCCCTTAATGAATGCGACAATCGTTGAATTCATATAATTTTTTAACTGTACTCTTACCTAATATTCGCAGCTAGAAGAGTTCAAGAAAATGCAACATACTCAGGTTTTGTCCGACGAAGATTTGAAAGACGTGGAATATATGGATGAAATGGAGAGACTGTATCCGTCTAATGTTTATAACAGGGAAAACGCTCGGTGAGTAGTACATGAAAGAATAGATGCAATTTTTAAGCCAGCCAAAATCAGCGTATGAATCAAATTTATAACAGGGAAAACGCTCGGTGAGTAATACATAAAAGAAAATCTGCATTTTTTTTAGGCTGGCTAGATTCAGCATAGGAATCAAATCATTAGAAAACACTGTATGATTGGTTAATGCATCTTTCATTTGCTTTAACGGATTCAAAGGAACTCCAGATATTTGGTTATAAATGTTTATTCGCAATCTTTGATATCTATATTATTTTCAGATTTACAGATTCTTCCTGGTTTCAGACAGTTTTCTGGAAGAATCAGAATCGAACAACATTTTGCTACATTTTGTAGAATTTTCGAATGTGCACAATAGTGATAGAAGCTCTAACGCCACTCGATCGAACGTCTCGTATAAAAATATATAAAAATAACGTTCGATCCAGGCTCTTTTTTAGAATAGCTAAAAGGTCTATTGTAAACCACAAATGCTGTGGGTTGCTGCTTACCGCCGTATTATAGACCTTCATAAGCTATGATCTTCTTGAAGAGTGTACCGTATTTCCTCCATTAATTTAGGATTAGCAGCGATGTTAATCTTTTCAGAGCTTTTCGTCAATTCTTCCTGTAACGAGGAAGGCGCAATAATTTTGAAAATAATCAAGATGTCAGAGATTGTCAATGAACACTTATAACAAAGTACATGACGTTCCTTTCAAGCTATTAAGTCAAACGAAAGATTATGCTGCCAAAACTTTATTGTAGACTGATAAAGATGTGATCGCCGAGATTTCCTACCTGTTGCCAAGGCTGTCAGAATGGTCAGCGCTCTCCTCAGTCTCTTTCTCCAAACTGTGAAATGGTCTATAGCGGTTTATAGTCTCCAAAAGCGAAGTTGAGTTAAATGTTCAAGGAATATGTACTACTTTGAAAACTGACTTCTTAATTACCGGGAGCATTTCAAGTATTTGATGGGTAAGGAAATACAACCTATGAAGGAATCTCAACCGATAGCTTCTTAAGGGAGAAACGTTCTTATTTGCTTGATGCTGTGTAGCTGAATTAGTTTTTTCTCACAGGAACAATTGGGGAGAACTGGAGGCAAATTTTCATGACAGAGATGATTTGGAAGTAATTGAAGATTTCAGTGAAAAATTAGAGAGCCTTGCAAAACGTGATTCGAAGGTGTGTATTGAGGTTGCCTACGTTGTATGCTTAAAATTCCTACCAATAACGAAATCTTTTGAGGAATATTTTTCCTTACACTAATTACAACACAATTCCTGAAATTGTACTTTGTTTTGTCTCCTTGTTTCTGTATCACTGGCCATTTTCAACAACTTCGTTCGTCGTCAACAACAACGTTCAACACTTTAATCTTATTATTTATAAATGCGTATCAAGGTTTTTGCCGGTTTTTGACGTTCATCTATAAACGATTCATCTGTAAATGCGTTCTTAAATTTAAAATTATTTAGGATCAGACACTTCAATCTGATTTAATCTGTATTCCCCGATAATTTTCATGCAAAATGTTTGTATCTTATTCATTATCAGATCACTAATTAAAAGAAGTCACGAACTCTGTAACATATTACACTAAACACAGATTTTCTATCACCTTGTGTTCCATAGCGAAAGGAACATAGGAAGTATTGCCCATTCATCAACAATTCAAATTCTCTATCATGTACTCTTCTCTTCTGATGTGGTAACAAGATGCTCTTACACATTTTCAGGGTACTGTTTCAAATGGCCTGTATTGTGAGTTGATGTATCAATGGGTCCATCAGATGGATGATAAGTCGAGACAAATGATGCTTCTTGATGCAGCTTATTTGAGTCAACAGTCAGGTAAGAGTTGTAACAAGCAGCCCTTTTGATTCATTGGCTACTCCTTTGCTTAAAAGAATAGGCTGGCTTTCAGTTGATAGGCTAATCCACAGAGAAACATCTACCACTGTATATAATCCCTAAATGGACTTGCACCGACTTCCTTTGTCAGATCTTCTCCCGATTAGCTGATGTCATAATTGGGTCTTACGAAATACTAAGTGCGATCTAGCAATACCTAGAATGAGAACAGCTAATAGGAAGAGTCATTTGCTTTTGGCAGAACTGATATATGGAACAATCTCCATTCTGATAATAAATTAGCCCCTTCCACCCAGTCATGTAAAGTCAAACTCAAACCTCAAAAAAGAAAGACCTTTTAGTTATTCTGAAAAGAATCAGAATAGAACGATATTTTTCTACATTTTGTAGAATTTTCGAATGTGCACAATAGTGATAGAAGCTTTAACGCCACTCGATCGAACCTTGCGTATAAAAATGCATAAAAATAACGCTCGACTCTTTTGCAGAATAGCTTGAAGGTCTATTAAAGATATCCAAGGAAAGCTGGTTTTACTTTTTCGTTTTTCTTTTCTATTTAAGTTTCTGTTGATTATATTGTAAATTTGTAGCTTCAGATGAATTAGATTATAGTAGATTATTTCTATTTTTAAGTTGCAGGGTCAACTATGCAACAGTTATTCAAACAGAATTTTAACCCTGGGTAAAGAGTTTAAAAATTAAATGAAAGTGAATTAAGATTTAATCTCCTCCTGGATAGCTTTAATCTTGGTTTCTTTTATTCTGGTAGATTTGCGTTCATGTTGAAGCACGGCCTGAAAGATGACAAAAGTTTAAACTTTTGGCGAAAAGAAAAAAAATGAATGTTTTTTGTAATGATGTCTGATATNCAATCGTTGAATTCATATAATTTTTTAACTGTACTCTTACCTAATATTCGCAGCTAGAAGAGTTCAAGAAAATGCAACATACTCAGGTTTTGTCCGACGAAGATTTGAAAGACGTGGAATATATGGATGAAATGGAGAGACTGTATCCGTCTAATGTTTATAACAGGGAAAACGCTCGGTGAGTAGTACATGAAAGAATAGATGCAATTTTTAAGCCAGCCAAAATCAGCGTATGAATCAAATTTATAACAGGGAAAACGCTCGGTGACTAATACATAAAAGAAAATCTGCATTTTTAAAGCTTGACAAAATCAGCATAGGAATCAAATCATTAAAACACTGTACGATTGGTTAATGCATCTTTCGTTTGCTTCAATAAATTCAAAGGAACTCCAGATATTTGGTTATAAATCTTTATTCGCAATCTTTGATATCTATATTATTTTCAGATTTACAGTTTCTTCCTGGTTTCAGACAGTTTTCTGGTTGTAGCTTCATCAAATGGATAAATTGTAAACCACAAATGCTGTGGATTTCTGCTTACCGCCGTATTATAGACCTTCATAAACTATGATCTTCTCAAAGAGTGTACCGTATTTCCTCCATTAATTTAGGATTTGCAGCGATTTAGATCTTTTCAGAGCTTTTCGTCAGTTCTTTCTGTAACGAGAAAGGCGCAATAATTTTGAAAATAATCAAGACATCAGAGATTGTCAATTAACACTTATAACAAAGTACATGACGTTCCTTTCAAGCTATTAAGTCAAACGAAAGATTATGCTGCCAAAACTTTATTGTAGACTGATAAAGATGTGATCGCCGAGATTTCCTACCTGTTGCCAAGGCTGTCAAAATGGTCAGCGCTCTCCTTAGTCTCTTTCTCCAAATTGCGAAATGGTCTATAGTCTCCAAAAGCGAAGTTGAGTTAAATATTCAAGGAACATGTACTACTTTGAAAACCAACTTCCTAGTTATCGGGAGCAATATTTAGGTATTTAATAGGGAAGGAAATACAGCCTATAAAGGAACATCAACCGATAGCTTTTTAAGGAAGAAACGTTCTTATTTGCTTGATATTGTGTAGCTGAATTAGTTTTTTCCCACAGGAACAATTGGGGAGAACTGGAGGCGAATTTTCATGACAGAGATGATTTGGAAGTAATTGAAGATTTCAGTGGAAAATTGGAGAGCCTTGCGAAGCGTGATTCGAAGGTGTGTATTGAGGTTGCCTAAGTTGTATGCTTGAAATTCCTACTAATAACGAAGTCGTTTGATGACTATTTTTCGTTACACTAGTTACAACACATTTTCGGAAATTGTACTTTGTTTTGTCTCCTTGTTTTTGCATCACTAGCCATTTTCAACAACTTTGTCTTGTTCAGCACTTCAATCTTATTATCTATAAATGCGTATCAAGGTTTTTGACGGTTTTTGATATTCATCTACAAGCGCTTCATATATAAATGCGTTCTTAAATTTAAAGTTATTTAGGATCAGACAATTCAATCTGATTTTATCCGTATTCCCCGATAATTTTTCTGCAAAATGTTTCCATCTTATTCATTACCAGATCACCGATTAAAAGAATCCCTGAACTCTGTAACATAATACACTAAACACAGATTTTCTATCACCTTGTGTTCCATAGCGAAAGGAACATAGGAAGTATTGCCTATTCATCAACAATTCAAATCCTCTATCATGTACTTTTCCCTCCTGATGTGGTAACAAGATGCTCTCACATATTTTTTCAGGGTACTGTTTCAAATGGCCTGTATTGTGAGTTGATGTATCAATGGGTCCATCAGATGGATGATAAGTCGAGACAAATGATGCTTTTTGATGCAGCTTATTTGAATCAACAGTCAGGTAAGAGTTGTAACAAGCAGCTCTTTGATTCATTGGCTACTCCTTTGCTGAAAGGAATAGGCTGGCTTTCAGTTGATAGGCTAATCCACAGAGAAACATCTACCACTGTATATAATCCCTAAATGGACTTGCACCCGACTTCCTTTGTCAGATCTTCTCCCGATTAGCTGATGTCATAATTTGGTCTTACGAAATACTAAGTGCGATCTAGCAATACCTAGAATGAGAACAGCTAATAAGAAGAGTCATTTGCTTTTCGCACAGCTGATATATGGAACAATCTCCATTCTGATATTAAAATAGCCCCTTCCATCCAGTCATGTAAAGTCAGACTCAAACCTCAAAAAAGAAAAACCTTTTAGCTATTCTGAAAAGAATTAGAATCGAACGATATTTTGCTACGATATTATTCCAGTCTGGTATTTTCCCTGATAAACTTAAAATTGCCAAGGTGATTTCTCTTTTCAAAAAAGGAAATCCAGAGCTACCATCAAACAATAGGCCAATTTCTCTCTTACCTATTTTCAGCAAGATATTTGAGAAGCTAATGTGACGACTTTATAGATTCCTTGAAATACATAAAGTTCTCTACTCTTTACAATTTGGGTTTCAAGAAAACCACTCAATTGATCATGCTCTTGTGAGTTTGACAGAAGCTGTAAGAAATACACTTGATAATAAAAGATTTGGTTGTGGTATTTTCATTGATTTACAAAAGGCTCTTGATACAGTTAATCATAGAATTTTGCTTTCAAAACTGGAACATTATGGTGTTCGTGGATGTGCCCTTGAGTGGTTTAGATCATATCTATCTGATAGAAAGCAATATGTTTCTGTTAATGGAAGTAATTCTAACTTGCTTTCAGTTACTTGTGGTGTACCACAAGGTTCTGTACTGGGTCCATTACTTTTCCT
>REGL01000020.1:25336-46604 GCA_004194395.1 Aurelia aurita complex sp. Pacific | reverse complement strand
GCTATCCTTTGCTCTATTTTAAACTAGGCGCTATATATCCGTTATTTGTCTTTAAGGATGACTTGCCTCAAGAGTTTGTATAATCCAAAATAGAGCAGCAAGAATTATAACAAACAGCCCATACAATGCTTCTGCTGCTCCGCTAATTCAGACTCCTGGTCGGCCAACAGTTGATATGTGATTGGCTAGAGTGTGACTGCAAATGGCTTGAGCTACTTTTATATGTTTACATTCCGGGAATTACATTTATTAATCCCGGAACGGCAACCCCGGTCCTTTAAAGAGTCAGTTCCTGCATTAAGGTGTGCAGTCCTTTAAACTCAAAGTAGGATACCAGCTTTGTCAGAGAGATGATGTTTATTTGTCTAAAGAATCGTTTTGCAACAAATCAGCTCTACATTTCTTCTCCAGATTATATCCAAGCGAGCAAAATTTGAAAGATGAAGACATCGATGTGAATCAATTTCCATGGTTCAAAATGATGATGTCATTCAGGAATTTTCAGAAAGGTAACTTTGACCAATTTCATTTTTTTATAAGAATTTATTTGGTGAAGAGTCTTGAGTAGGATTGTGCAAACTACTGAGGTGTTTACAAGTAGTCATTTACGGATTTTAACGTACCGGATAAGTCAGGAAAATGTTAAGGTGCTTATGAGCCCGTGTCGTTCAAAACTATTTGTCAATTGCCTACAAAGGGATGTTTTTATGCAGCTTACATAACACCTTATATAAGATAAATTAGTTGCTCAAAGTCAGTTATATTGTTCTCATTCCATCGAAAAACACTCCAAAATAGGCCCAAATTTCTTGACCAAATTGATCTAGAATCAGCCCTTAAGCTATTACAATGAGATTCTCTCCAGCTGCAGTAAGAACCTGTCAGCAAGAAACAAAATAAATTGCTGGCTGAATTAATGGAGATTCTCTGAAAGGAATATTCTGAACAATGTTTGAAAAGTTGATTTGAATGAAGCAGTTACTGAATTTATTTTGTCTGTGATATTGTTTGTAAGGGCAGCTCCTGGAAATTTTCGAAAATGTTTACAAGCCAAACAATCTGTTATTGAAGAGCTAGAAGCTCTCGCTGTACCATGGGATGTTAGATAGGGTAATAGATAACTCGTAACTTACAGCGAATTCGCAAGGTAATTATAATCTCAAATTTGTTCAACAGATAAGAGTGGCATGCAGCAAATGAGTCTCAGTAGCGCAGAAAATATCTTAAACATTCATGGAGGAGATATCGAATCTCAACTATGTTCAAGAAATCCTTTGATTATCATGGCAACAATTTTGGCATCTTCTCTGCAACTCAAAGACGTAAGTTTGAATGAATTGATTTGTTTATGTTCCACTAAAAAGCTTATCATATACATCTTACCACACTGCATATAAACTACTTTCCAATACTACGAATCGATAACACAAGGAGCAAAAATGTATACACTAGTTTATCGATGAATTGATGTTGTTGTTGTAACTGTTGTTTGTATGCTGGGATGTCCTGTTGTGCCAGACGGGAAAAAGGATCGAAATATTCAGACGAAAGTTAAACAAGAAGTCAAAATCTTGATTTTATGCGTAAACTTTCAATAAGTCCTGCAAAAAAGTTACCAAGGAAAGATTTATACGCTTTTCATAATCTTAAGCATACGTTTGAAGTAGTGGCAATATAACGGAATCTTTAGCAGAAAGCCTGAATTATATTATAAGATTTTTTGCAGTTTTTTCATTTTTTAGAGCTATAAGCAAGTTTCCTAAATTTTTCGTTTTCGAAAGCACCGAAAACAATCAAAAACGTCAATAACATTTTCTAAAAACTCGACATGAATGGATGGACAAAGACAAAACGTTTTCGGGGTAATTTGGGGATTTAGAAATTGATTAGTGTAAACTTCTGCACGAGCATTATTTCAACGATTGGCCTGTTGCGAAATTCTGTATTAGTTGCAATAAAGTGCCGTCCCAAGCCATCAAAATAAAAAATTCAGCAGACTCCATGTTTGCTGGCCTCATGACGCTTCCCTGTTTGTTTTTTTACTCATTCGACGCAGGAACGCAACCTGCACCAAAGCATAAATTCAATGAAGGAAAGACATTTCTTTATATCATTGAAACTAATGCTACGATTCTCTCAAGATAGAACCAACTTTCGTACAGCAGATTACAATTAATCGATTTCAAAATCCCAAATCACCACGAAAAAGTTGTCTCTTTGTCCCTTCATGTTGATTCTCTAGAAAGCTTGATCAACGTTTTTTGATCGTTTTCAGTGTTTTCGAAAACGAAAATTTCAAGAAATTTGTTTCTAGCTCTAAAAACTGAAAACGGAAAAACTTGCAAAATTCCCTGCCAAATATTAAGTCATAAATCATCAAAGTCGATCCACTGTACGATTTATCGTGGCCTGCTAAAACTGCATAGTTTATTTTGGCCCACCCTGTAGACCACTGTTTTTGAGAATCTTTAGGTTAATAAGTTGAACAGTATGTTGTCAAAAAATTATATATAACGCAAACTGTTTTTCTTTCCAGATGTTTTCTTCAAATGATCCTGATTCATCGATATTAAGATTAAATGAAAATGACTTGAAAGACGCTTTGAAACAATATCGCACACTTTATGCTGCAATATATAGAGACGAGGCTACGAATGGAAACGAGGAGACATCAACAATACAGCTTCTCCAGGTACCCTACCATTAAACGACCCTTAGACGTTGAAATGAAATTTGAAATAGCTTTTGATGTTTGATTTAAGTTGTCATTTTACTAAGGGTGCAATTGAAAAATAAAAGAACATTTTTAGGAAAGGATTTAAGAGCAATCGATAGAATCAGTGTTGTACACGTATTTTTCATAAGAAATTAGAAATTGATCCAGTGCTGAAAGTCTCTTAAGATGATCAGATTTTGACTGCTCGAAGTTTATTACGAATTTCTTAAAGGTTCCATGAAAATCTTCATGTTTACTTCCTGTGTCCTCGTGAGCATTTCAAAATGAAGATTTTTGGAGCCTTGCCATATTTTGACACTACTTAACTACCTTTCGAGCAATATCATACAAGAAATAAGTCAAAATAAAGTAAGAATATGCTAAGGATTTCCTTGACCAGAATGTGCAATTTCTTCACTAGTTTTTTCCCCAGTACTAGAGTTTCTGTTGATCCGAGAGTTGAGTTTCTTATGAGCAGTTTCTTATGAAAAATACGTGTATTGGAAGACGGGGGCTTTATGGATCTCATCTACTGTGAAAAGTGTTTGCCTTGTTTGTTTGTTAACTTATTTTACATTGATTATCTACATCTAGCTTACTATATACAATTTTATATGTACAAGCAAACTAATCCAAATCGATAAAAATATTCAAATTACTATGAAAATAGTTACAGAAAGACTTTTGGCGGTCTCTTTCGGAGATGGATCCTTGGTTTCAGCAGGAAAGTTGATGATAATGATGATGATGACAATGATATCTTTTAATGGCGAAGACCCATNTTTAGCAGGAAAGTTGATGATAATGATGATAATGACAATGATATCTTTTAATGACGAAGAGCCATGCATACAATCCGCAGTCATGTCAAGTGCTGTTCTATTGTTGTTTTGGATTGAAGACGAAGTTTCCACTTAATTTTTCATACAACATTCTCCTGCTGCTATGTGCTATTACTCAATTCAACAATATCTTTTTCAGGATAACACAGAAATAGATGCAGAAACATTGTTTGCCTGGCGAAAGAGGGTGTACGTTGATAAAGGTATGTGTCTGTTTTGATATCTCGAGGCTGGTATGAGACTGTTATTTCTGAACAAGGAACCATGTAAATGTTCTGAAAATAGACCTTTTAGCATCCTGAAAAGAATCAGAATCGAACGATATTTTGCTACATTTTGTAGAATTTTCGAACGTGCACAATAGTGATCGAAGCTCTATCGCCACTCGATCGAACCTCGCGTGTAAAAATGTATAAAAATAACGCTCGATCCAATCTCTTCTGTAGAATAGCTGAAGGGTCTATTGGCTGACTTTCCATTGGAAGTCTACTCGCTCATATGGTGTCTTTTCTTGATTACGTTTGCGTGTGACTCCAGATAAATCGAGCTCCTCGCTGTTTCGAACAGTTACTATCTTCCCTGAAATTTCAGACCACCAAGTTTCAGCTGTATCATTGGGAAAATTTGTAGAAGGCAAGGAACTTCTTATGATATTGGGAAATCATTCATTCCTTTTGAGCAGACCTTTTAGTATATTGTGTGATATGAATGCAATTTCATACTTTCCATATGGTAAACTACTTTGTGATTTCATTTCATTTTTGTTTTTTTAAGGTCATCCATCCTTGCCCAACTTTTCGTCTCCTGATCTAGTGGAGAAATTTGGCCTCCAAATCAACATGTCATATTCATATTATTTGAAACAGAAGCAACCTGTATATGCATACCTCATTTTCATGAGAGATACTGTTGATGCTGCTGGCCACAGGGAACGGAGGTCATTCTTTGTTATACTTTAGTGTTTTTTAGGAATTGAAGGAAAATCTTGAAAGAAATCATAATTTATAAATTTTTAGAAGAAACGCGGAATGCTTTTGAAGGAAATCATTGTTTATAAAATGTCTTCAATATCATCATCATCATCATCATCATTAATTTATTTAACGTAGGCTACATTAGAGAAGAATAGCTAAATTACAGCTAATCTAGGCCTACTTTACAAAATTACAAAATACAAAATTACATTAGAAATCAAGAGACTCGTAAGAAATCTTTGATTGCAAAGGTATCCTTGACTTTAAGAAAGTTGCTACCAGCCCAAGACCTAAAGATCTTGTTAAAAATATGAGTGTAGGCAATGAATATTGGTCAGATCGGTTCTTGCACAGTCTAATAATTTTAATCAGTTTCTTTTCTTTCCTTCGTTCCAGAATGAAAAAAGCATACTCCAAGGCATACAAAATTGCTGTCGCGAGCTTTGACTCTATTCCAGTCATCTCAACATGCACCCTCTTTATCGATTTATTGGGAATGGATAGTCGATGCATGCGAGTAGATGTTGAAAGTGCAAATTTTATTTTGAAAAACTGGAAGAAAAAGGATGATAATCGCTATGATACAGTTGCAAAACTGAAGTCTTTTATTGGTAATATCTTAATCATAAATTTATTCAACTTACGTTTCAGTTCATCGATTCGAAAATTTTCAACATACCGGGTGTCCCAAAATGATGTATCATTGTTTGATTGCTTGCATGTCCATAACCAATGAACGGATTTGCAAACACTTTATTTTATTCGATTGTCTAAGGCTAAATTGTATTTTAAGATGTTGGTTGTGGTTTTACCAGTTATTGAAAATTGGTTCATCGGTTATGGACATATAAGCAATCAAACGATAATACATCATTTTGGGACAACCGGTACATAATTGATGAATTAACATCAAACAGAGTTGGGATTCATTGTATTGAATTTAAGAGAAAATTGAACTAGGTTTGAGGAATCGAATGTTCAAAATAATAAACACGGGTAGTATTTCGTGAGAACCCTTACGTGGTAGGAATAACAACTAGCATGTTTCAGCGACCATTGACGTTTTACCTATTTCAGGTCATGTTACTACACTCTTGGGAAATTTTACTGTCATGCTATATTTTTCACTCATGGCACAACTTTGCATGGCACGAAATATGTTAGGGAAATCAAAAGACGTTTTGTCACGAGATTGATCACATGATTTGAAATGGGTGTAAACAAACCTTAGCCAATTTTGTTTATTGTCAACACTGTCAGCAAAGAAGCTTACTCTTTTAAAACTTTTTACGACAAGAAATTGCAGCATCTTTATTCTTCATTCTTACAGTATCCTCGTTGACAAGTCAAAGCGATGGGAGATCACACTTATTACAAATGCTTGAAGAATGCATCGAAGCTGGTTTACGTCAAGAGGGCATTGAATGGTGAGATTTTTCTGTTTTGACTAAATGAAATGTTTTCAGTTTTTAGATGCCAAATGAGCAAACAAAAGTGCTCCCCTTTTGACATAATGCTGTTCCCAGAATGTGACAGAAATGATAATGAAAATTGCATTGTTGAATAGCAAACGTGTTCAGTTAGACCTAGAAATTTACGTCGCTTACCTCGGCCATACTTTTCTGAAGTTGTGGGAGATTTTCTGGAGGAGGTCTTTTCAAAAGTTACAGAGTAGGGCTTGAATAGATGATTTGATTTGACGGCTTTCATAAGCTTAGACAAACTGTTTAGAGATGAGAATTTACTATAAATTGTAAATTGTGCAACTTTTTGTAAATCGGTCTTTATCATATTACCATGATTGTAAATATGGCATAGAGGAGGTTTTAGTTTGATTTCATTGATAATTCCTTACTCTATTCTAGATGTTAATTGTCGTTTTTATGAGATGAACCCTTACAAACCAGCTTTTGCTGTAGAGCAAGCCTTCTTTAGAAGACCTGAATGCAATGCAAGAAAAGGCTGGCAAAAATCATAACTTTTAAGCTTTTCTTACATAGGTCAAGTTTTGAAGCAATCATATGCTATCGGATAGCTGTCCAATTCGCTCAAGCAAACAACCTTTCACCTCCAACTCGACTTATTGAAGAATGTGTCAAAGATGGCTGTTGGTTTCATGCTATTGTTTTTATTCAGATGTATCAATTTAAACCATCACAGGTATGTCAGATACCGTATATATTCGGCTTTTTAATTTTTCATCATTGCGTTTCACTTCATGTACCGTATGGTTCTCAATTCGATCTTAAACGCTGGATCGCTGTTTCAAAATCACTACAAGTTTGTGATGCTATTGATTTGAGAACTTGCTTTTTGTGTGGCTTTGCGAAAGATGAGATTCATTTTGAATTTGGAAGCTGTTTAAAGATAGCAAAATAAGAATATAATGAACTNCAACTCGACTTATTGAAGAATGTGTCAAAGATGGCTGTTGGTTTCATGCTATTGTTTTTATTCAGATGTATCAATTTAAACCATCACAGGTATGTCAGATACCGTATATATTCGGCTTTTTAATTTTTCA
This sequence comes from Aurelia aurita complex sp. Pacific, assembly GCA_004194395.1. Taxonomy (NCBI): domain Eukaryota; kingdom Metazoa; phylum Cnidaria; class Scyphozoa; order Semaeostomeae; family Ulmaridae; genus Aurelia; species Aurelia aurita complex sp. Pacific. The sequence goes on along the minus strand of REGL01000020.1, from coordinate 39,548 downwards.
TCATTGCGTTTCACTTCATGTACCGTATGGTTCTCAATTCGATCTTAAACGCTGGATCGCTGTTTCAAAATCACTACAAGTTTGTGATGCTATTGATTTGAGAACTTGCTTTTTGTGTGGCTTTGCGAAAGATGAGATTCATTTTGAATTTGGAAGCTGTTTAAAGATAGCAAAATAAGAATATAATGAACTAGTGATTTTTTAACAAATAATGGACAAATGATAATTAAAAGATACCTTTCTTTGATCCATAGTTTTCCTTGCCCAATGTTTATTATTCTCTCAGTCCTCTAATTATGCTTTATTTTCATGAACATTTTTTCATTTCTATATGATGTTTTGATTCTTATAAGAGGCAAGCATGATAAAACTGGAGCTTGGACAAAGAGTTGACCTGAATAACTTAAAAAGGCTACTGCTCCCTAAATATATAAGCAATAATATTTTGCAATAGTGATTGAATAGCCAACACGTTCAATTATTTTTAGAATTTCTTCTGGCTGAAATCAGTCGCTCCGTTCAGATTTTACAAGGGAATCTCTCGAGATTCTCCCTTGTAGAAAACTTAAAAAACGTGGTAAAATCACGAGTAAATTTCCCTAATATTTTTACCTATTTTGAGCGCTATGCTCTCACCCGGTACATGAAAAGAAACCTTGATTATCAATAGCACACTTAAACTTTGTTGAATTTTCAGACAACGATACATTACCCATGAACTGCATGTGTGACATGTACAGTATTGGCCCACTAATTTACAATATCCACCTGTTTTAGTGCAATGTAGGTTTACTCTCTCTCTGTGTTTCAAGAGAATTTTTGGGATGTTTAAGGAATTTGTTTTAAAGGAATATGGTTTTTCCAAAGATAAAGAAGTGATAAATTCCTCAGCTTAGACGCTGTTTTAAACCAAATCTTTTGGAAAGCAGAAACCGCATAGGACTTTTAGTTTATTTGAATAATTTTCATTTTCCAGGTTTTATCATCATTGGAAAAAACATTGAAGAATACAGTTCTTTTGGATCATATGTATGCTGTCATAAAAAATGCAAAAATCATTCAAAAAGATGAATCTCCAAAGAAAGTAGAAGAAAAAAGACCGACGAACAGAAAGCAGGCAAAGCAAGTGAGATTTAAGAAAATTGTTGATATCTTTATCATCATAAAGTTAACTCTACATTCAAATTACACGAAAGGTACATTAATCTATGCCATTTGTACCATAGGATCCAAATCTTTGAAAAAGTTGGTGTAAAATTCTTTGACCTACTTCTTTCAACTGAATGGCTTCAAAAAACTTTAGCCACTTTGCTATAATTGTACCGTTGGACTTTTCTGAAATCTTCAATATTTTCGGAGTTAGAATGTCTTTCTTCATTTCAAGAATTCAAGGAAAATTTGAAAAACTTAAAACCATCGTAATTTCTAAACTTGCTGGACGAAACATGAAATGATTTTCAAGAAAACCAAGGTGCGTGAATGTTTACAATATGGTATGTAGCAAAAATCTGTCACTTTTCTGGTTTAGGATTTAGAAATCCGATGACGTCACATCCTCAAATAAGTTGAAACATAAAATGCATTGTAATTTTGAAAACTTATCAAGCTTCCTGAATGCCCAATGGTAGAATTATAGCAACGTACCTTGGTAAGGTTTCTTTCAAGCCATTCGATTAGAACAAATAGGTCATAGAATTTACACCAATCTGTTTAAAGATTTGGAACCATGCTTAAAGACCCTGTGCTAACCATGGGTCTTTGTGGTCATCAGCTATCCCACAATGCATTTTCAGAGACCCTTAAAATCCCACAGATCATTGCGAAAATTCCTAGTCCTCAAAAGAACAAAAGAAAGTCTCGTCAGCTGGTGAGCCTAATTTAAGAACGCCAATTCCACATATTGAATATTTTCAATGCCGAGTTTCCTGTCAGTTGCATGCACTATTCAATACTGTTCTTCCAGATAACAAAGCAAATCTCTGATAAAGTTTCCAACTGAATGGCGCTGTTACATAGACAATGCTGTAGAGTCCAAAATTTGATATTTCCCTTTCTCCACTTTCAAGGAGCCATTCCAACTTGCATACCTTGCACGTGTCATCTTGGACAAGGTTGTTTATCTATCTTGCAAAGAATGCCTGCAAAGACTGCTGGTTAGCACAGGGTCTTTAAAGACCCATTCGTAACCATCATGATCCTCTGTGGCGCTAAAATCGACTTTCGTGTTATCTAAAAGTCGTTTTGGGCCTAAATTCTCTTTGTCTTGCTTTTCATTCTGCGCACAAAGGATCATGGTTGACAATGGGTATTTAAAAACTAGTTTGATTTCTTAAATTCAGCTGAAAGATTTCAACTGAACTCTCCTCCTGTTTTATCTTCGTAGCAAAGTGCAGCATTGGAGAAAGACTTTCGTGCTCAGTTCTACTTTAATTTGAAGAAAGGCCCCGAAAACAGGCCCGTCAACGAAGAAGTTCTGACGTCACCAACAAAGACTTCTGGGCCATCCGTTGAAAAGAGCCAATCAGAGAAGAGGATGACTGAACCAAGTAGTGACAGTAATGATAGCATTCTTGACCACTCATCAGAGCTGTCAGGTAAGATGAATTTCTCATACAATGAAAACCCGCATACAAGAACCTTCCTCGAAGAAAAACCTACAGCCTGACATCTTCATTATTTACTCCTTTATGAAAGAACCTTTCACCCTGGTTTTTCATTGGTTCTCATTTAATGAATAAATGCATTCATATAGTTCTCAATGATACATTCTTTGTCTAGATATCATGTTGATCATCTTTATATTCAAATATTAGATTTTTATATATCACTTCCAGTGACTTTTAGTTCATAATTGAAATCTTTTTCAATTTTCCCGCTAACTTTTCAGGAAATACCGAAACCTTTCTTTTGAATTACCCAATGAATAATCTTACCAGGATATGAAAATTACTGATTTTTTATGATTTCATATTTTTTTGCAGGTTTAAAGATCGACACCCTGCACTCATTAGACGATGTTCTCGACATTGTACTCGAATGTGAAGAAACCGGATTTCCATCAAAAGCCCTTCTCAAATATGCATTTGACTTCTCACAACCGTTTCTTGCTGTTCTTGCAGCTTGTTATCAGGTTAGTTAATGTTGTATTTCTAAGCAAGAGATATTTTAAGACAATAAGAGTTTTAGGGAGTTTTTGGAAATATTTTGTAATGAAAAGATTCTCTTGTCAAAGTCATATAAATGCTAGACTTGCTCCAAATCTATTCCATGGATTATCAGCGTAAACAAAATATAATTACCCCTGCAGGGGCGTAATGAACTAAGAGGACGCTGCGAGGAGAAATTATAAAAAGAAATTTCGTTACCTTGTCGTTTTTCCTTCGCAGCGTNTTGTTATCAGGTTAGTTAATGTTGTATTTCTAAGCAAGAGATATTTTAAGACAATAAGAGTTTTAGGGAGTTTTTGGAAATATTTTGTAATGAAAAGATTCTCTTGTCAAAGTCATATAAATGCTAGACTTGCTCCAAATCTATTCCATGGATTATCAGCGTAAACAAAATATAATTACCCCTGCAGGGGCGTAATGAACTAAGAGGACGCTGCGAGGAGAAATTATAAAAAGAAATTTCGTTACCTTGTCGTTTTTCCTTCGCAGCGTCCTCTTCGTTGCTTACGCCCCCGCAGGAATTCGATTCTTTTGGCGCTGATAGACCACGGAATAGACTTGGAGCAAGTCCATATAAATACCCAAGTGATGTGATATTTTCAGCACAGGTTTCAAATCTTTCAAAATATCGGTGTAAAATTCTATAGCCTATTTCTTTTAATTGAATGGCTGGAGAAAAACTTCAGCTACTTTGCCATAATTCTTCCGTTGGACTTTTCTAAAATCTTCAATATTTTCAGAATTAGTGGATTTTTGTTCTTTCTTAAGAATTAAAGACAAATTTGAAAAGTACTCAAAACCACCATGATTTCTAAACCTTTGAAGAAACATGGAATAATTTTCAAGAAAACCATAGTTTGACCATGGCTACAATATAGTACCAAGCAATAGTCTTTCACTCTTCTAGTTTACGATTTAAACAATTGATGTCGTCACACCCCTAAAAGAGTTGAAATAGAAGATACGCCATGATTTTATATATATATATATTTAAGAATTATTGAAAAGTCCAGCGGTAGAGTTATAATAAAGTAGCTAAAGTTTCTTTGCCTTTGAGGCCATTTAATCCAAATAAATAGGTCATAGGGCTTTACACCAACATTTTTAAAAACTTTTTTAAAGACCTACCCTATGCTGATATTTTCAAGAATTTATTTTATTTAAAGAATTTATTTCAAGAGTTTTATGAGTTATGTGTCCATATTTTTTGTATTCAACTCTTAAATACCTCCCTTGTATCTTTCTTTCAGGATGCGATTCCATTAGACTGTCTCTCCACGTGGCTTGTTTCAAGTGTAAACAAAGAAAACAGGCAAAGAATCTGCGACAATGTTTATGGTATTATATTTGTTTTATTTGTGGTCAACTTGGAAGCTAGGAAGAAAAAGCTTTGAATCGATCACATGAGACCTTTCTTTACCATATAAATAGCGAATCAATGGTCCCCTGAGATAAACCTTGCATAATCTGTTAAACAGGCCCTTGTGAAAATCTCAGGCGAAATCTTCCACGACTGGGAATCATAAGAAAACAGTAAAAACAATGGGCAAATCTTGTCAGTGTGTACAAAAGCAAAACAACAAAGCATAAAAATAACGAAGATCATCCAAACAAAAATGTCATATTCTATGTGCAAATTTGTACTGTATGTTTTGTTTTCAGTTATTTATTTTAAATGGGCTGAAAGGATTTCTATCTATTTAAAGCTAATTTAGGCCCACTATGCATCATGCCGCATCCAGGCAAGGAACCCCTAGTTTATTGTCCCTTCCGAAGGACGGCGAGGTGAGTTGCGAGGTCAGGCCTCCGAGTGGTCACCCATCCGGAGTTTGACCACACTCGACCGAGCTCAACTTCAGTCACCTGACGGAAACTGTTTAAGCTGCTCGGCCACTCACCCCGATTGTATAGTTCTCAAGTAAAAATTTGGAAAGCTCGGGAAAATATCTATCGCTGGTTAGCCGTGTAAATATGTATATGTAACAAAGGCCATATTTGATACGCGGTGGCCCTACTTAACTCCAGGTTTTTATATAATTACTGCTGGCTTTTCTCCCCAGGTATTGAAAGCTCAGGATGGACAGTTATATCTTTATTCGAAGTAATATCTGAAATAATTCGATTGGAAGAAGATGCCGCAAAAATCATTGCTGAAGGTTTTAAAATATTCATTAAGGTAAGAAAATTTAAAATTTTTGATCAGAAGAATTAAGGAAATTTTGAAAATCGAAAATGTATAGTGTTTGTTGAAATTCCTAGCATCGACTTTTGAGAACTTGTTCCCAATGACTTATAAGTAGTATACATATAAATATCCTAAATCTCATTTTTTTTTTATGAATTGGTTTTATAAAGCCTGTGCAAAGAATGTTCTCTCAATCGGACCCAACGTATAACACCTATTAAAACAATACATGACAGAAAATAAATGAGATTTAATACTTTTCTCTACAACATTTCTTTACAACATTTCTCAACATTTCAATGCAACTCTTCCCCCAATTTGTTATCATTCTGCGGCCGCAGATCGGAGAGTTTTATTGCATTTAAGATTTAATTGTCTTCACCAAGTGACATTAATTCAGCAAAGTTTCAAACAATTCGTAAATTAAATTTCATTTGTTTATTTTTGACGTATTCTACGCTCAATCTTCTCCACGGGAAAACGTGATGAAGCCGTATGAAGCAATTTATGCATTCTTTCATTCTGCAAAACATTCACTCCAAAGTATTCACCCAACTTTTTCACCCGACAATAGACCTTTTAGCTATCATGGAAAGAATCAGCATGGAACGACATTTTGCTACATTTTGCTACATTTTGTAGAATTTTCGAATGTGCACAATAGTGATAGAAGCTCTAACGCCACTCGATCGAACCTCGCGTGTGAAAATGTATAAAAATAACGCTCGATCCGGGCTCTTTTAAGGAAAAGCTAAAAGGTCTATTCAAGATTTTGAGTTCATAAGTTCAATTTTATTTATTTGTGGTGTTATATTTACTCTCATCTTTCTCTGCGCAGGAGAACATCATGTATTCATTCTTTGCATTCTACGAAGCATTTACTTTGAACGAAAGCAGAGACCATTGCAAAAACCAGTTACAATTGTTTGTATCAAAGCTGAAAATCAGTGAATCAGATCGGATACAACACGACTACAAAATTCGATTCTTTGAACAAATGATTCCCATCAAAATTTTGCTGACATTGAAGTCGAAATTTTACCAGAGGAAATTGCTTGGGTTTTATATCAATTCTGGCTTGCAAGCCTTTTTACCGCAAAGTCGTGAGTATTCAGTTTCATTTCCTTAGCCTCCCCTTCCCCGTTAAGCTCTATTTTTAGAATTTGAAGAGAACATGTCCGCAATGGAAATGCTGAGATGTAGGCATTCGAATCTGCATTCACGGACCATGCATGACTGCAGAGTTTGGCCGTACATAGTCCTTTGACTGATTAGATGACTCTTAGTTTCCCACACTGAATTGGACGATGTGTATGGCTTTAAACTGAGACTCGTGACAACACAGCTTCAAAACACATTACACATATTAATTTAGGCCATCTCCGCTGCGTTCATGGCAGGACCAATCAGATTGCTACATTCTTAATAAGGTCAGACCACGTGCCTATTCCTAGCGTTTGAATCCTATTGATTGGTTGATTGATCAAAGTTTAACTTTTTGAAGCGAAGCGACGTTCGAAACGACGTTCGATTTTCTTGAGATCTCTCGTAAGATTTTATTCGGTGTTTTGAATCTGTTTGGTTGTGAGTCCTTGTATGAATAAAGATATAAATATCAAGTTGAAAACGTTGAACGGTTGCAAGGAATCATGTCGTCAGTCTACATACTCCTTGGATTTAAATTGCGTATTTTAATTACTCTGTAACATTTTTAATTGTGTATTATATAAGAATATCTTATATAACAGAGCGATCAAAACGAATACAATAAAGATACAACAACGAAAATAACAAGCATTGCTTTAAAAAAATACGTGTAATCAAAGAAGAAATCAAAAATCTTGCAAAATAGATTATAGCAAAAGGCATACAGTAAAAACCGGACCGGTGTTAAGGGTCCTAACTCACATTGGTAGTTAAGGGTCCCACGGTCCNCCAAAGGCTCTCTGGGCATAGTTTGTTTACAATCTTATATAAGAATGTGTATTTTAATGTTTAATTGGAATGTGTATCTTATATATACGATGTGTATGGCTTTAAACTGAGACTCGTGACAACACAGCTTCAAAACACATTACACATATTAATTTAGGCCATCTCCGCTGCGTTCATGGCAGGACCAATCAGATTGCTACATTCTTAATAAGGTCAGACCACGTGCCTATTCCTAGCGTTTGAATCCTATTGATTGGTTGATTGATCAAAGTTTAACTTTTCGAAGCGAAGCGACGTTCGAAACGACGTTCGATTTTCTTCAGATCTCTCGTAAGATTTTAGTCGGTGTTTTGAATCTGTTTGGTTGTGAGTCCTTGTATGAATAAAGATATAAATATCAAGTTGAAAACGTTGAACGATTGCAAGGAATCATGTCGTCAGTCTACATACTCCTTGGAAGCTGGTTCGAATCCTGCTTTACTTTAGTCATTTTATTTGCTCCATTTTTCGTGTCAGATCTTGACTTTCCGTTATCGCGCTTACCTGTGAATATGTTTCTTTCTTAGCTCTGGTAATTCTAATTCAGTCCTTGGGAAGTATCCCATCCCTAAATATACTGTACCCTTTAAGCAAAGCTCCATCCGATAAAAATGGTTTGCAGCCATTGCAACGAAAGAGCCAAATTCATTCTTTGGTAGGTAGGGAAGGGGGGGGGGGTATGATCTCGGTTAGTGACAAATTTATGGATTTAATTGTTCTGTTATGAAAATTAGTGTCTATTATAAATAAAGACAATTCACTTATTGAAACAGTCTCCAACCAATGAGTGTACTAATCCAAATTTTATCTTTTTCATGCAGCAACTACACTGAAAAATCTGAGCACAATTTGTGAGCTGACGAAAGAAGCTGACGTCATACCTGATTATATGACGCTGGTCTCATTTCGACAAGAAGAAATGGACATCGAGAAAAATCGCATTTTTGAATTTCTAATCGAGGAAGGACATCTTGAAAAAGCAACGCAGTTGGCCAAGTCATTGATCCTTCCCGTTTGGAAGGTTTCTTTGTCGCAGGTATGGCTTTATCAATCAGCTTGTTATAAAAAGTTTATTTTCTAATGTTTATTCTTGAAAGTCTTGAAGATCATGGCTGGACTTTTTACTTTCGTTTCAGCTGTCGCTAGGAATTACCACGGGCTTAATTCAACTCAGTCAGACAACTGTTAACATTGATTAGACCGGGACTCATACAGTAAAAGCCCGTGTATAAGAACCTAGTGGATTAAGAACCTGCAGGCTGAAATTTTGCAATTAAACCCCCCATTGTATAAGAACCCATTTAGCCTGGAATTTGAAATAGGTTCTTATTTGTAGAGTCTTATTGACAACAGAAGTTTGTGGAAGAATAAAAAATTTCATATTATCCTGTGAGAATTTTTTGAAAGCTTTTCTTTGGATTACATAAACATTTCTGACTTCCACAGATTTCTGTTTGTGAATAATACCTCATAAACTCAAATGATGTGAACTGACAGTAAATAATAGGCCTGGCTTTTGAATTTGAAGAAAAGAAATTCCTGAAAGCCCTGAATAAAATAAGAAGCAATTTAAGAACCTGAACAGCCTCATTTCTAACTGAATACCCAACACATAAGAACCTAGTTAGGCTGGCTTGCAAAATTGTAGGTTCTTATACGCGGGTTTTTACTGCATTGACAGATAATCTACTGGATAAGTAAGAAAAGCAATCCCCATTCGAAAAGCCACTTCTCCCTTGATATCAAGACGATGATATTGGCAAATGAATTATTTAATGATGGATATATTAAAATTCATTTTAAAATTTACTTGACTGAAATCGGCTACTCCGTTCTGAAATTATGAGATACTTCCTGAAGAAAGCCCCTTGAAGAAATCTGCAAGACAGGCCTAAAGTCACAACGAAATTTTCTTCCTTACAGTAATAACTTACATGCTTTAGCATGGGGGGGGGGTACTTCATTGTCAACATGATTCAACCCGAATCTGAACTTTGAGAAAGGGACCCATTCGTATGACGGAATATTCAAAAGTTTCGAGCCCATTTGCATGAATATCAGCAAATTTTTGACCCATGTGTATGAATTTGTCGATTTGAAACAAAGGAAAATTTCAGTTTTTTGTGCTTGGATTATCATTATGGGGCCCATTGATAAGAAAATTCTCAAAGAAGTACCCATCTACCAGGATTGGGGTTAAAAACAGACCCATATGTAGAGAATTTCAGATGAAAAAACCCACCCATATGAGCGGCACGTCCAGTACAACTTAACATGGAAGTACCCCCCCCCCCGGGTTGACGATTTGAGTCAGGTAAAGTTTAAGATGGATTTGAACATATATTATTGTCTCGATATCCAGGGAGCAATGACCTTTCAACAGGGACCTTAGACCTTTGACCTTACTCACCTGGTATGAGTCAGCCAGTGAGGTGAGTGGACGAGCGGCTTGAACAGTTTCCGTCATGTGACTGAAGCCTGACCTCACAACTCACTTCGCCGTTCTTCGAAAGGCACGTTAAACTAGGGGTCTGCATGCACAGTTGGCCTAAATTAGCTTTAAATAGTTAGAAATCCTTCCTGCCCACTAATAAATTACTGGAAAAAAACACTAGCCCTAACCCTTGTTCTGCGCTCTGCTGCAACGATAAAAAACTGCTGCAGCCATAATTTGTCCTTTTATTACCCAGTATTTATGTCAATAGTTTTTATTCATACAGGTGAAAAAGGAACTACACGAGATCAAGGATTCTGGCTTGTGGCAAAATTCCGAGGCAAGGCTAGAATTCTGGTTGAAATCAGATGCCACACTCAAGAAGTGCAATTGTTCTCCTTCGGTTGCTGGTGGATTTTTCGAGGTAATTTAGTTATGGTTACAGAAATTGATGAAGTGAATAAAAGAAATTAGTTTTATAAATAAATGAATCATCAAACTGCTATTCTTGTACTAATTCTTGAATTCCCCGTCAGTTAAGTAAATAACCCAAGTAAAGAGGATGAGTCAATTAACTATAAACAAACCTGCAATTTTTATAATCTATATTGTTTTAGGCGCGTGTTTATTATGTTCTGCACAAATTTTAGTGGATGAGGTGAATCCACAATGAAGTTGCTTCTAAATATCAACTGTTATCTCTGTAATCTTATAACTCATGAACATTCCGTTTGTTTCTCTGTGACTTCTTCAAAATGATGCTTTCATTTTGAAAACAATAATGCAAAACCTATATGATATGACCTACGAAAAACTGCAAAATCACTGTTCCGAGCGAAGTTATATTTTGTCGGGTAATTTTTGAGATGTGGCCAAACTGGAGAGCATTGTTTGGCAGGAAAATCTCTCGTTTTTTGCAAACAACGTTTGTGCGTTCGGCCAAGTTTGAAAATGGATTATTACTTACATGAACAGTGTGATGTTATGAGAAACAGACCTGTAGTCTGCATTGTAATCCTTTTCAGGAACAAGGACAATCATGTCAAGGGCTACCGTATGAGGAAAAGGCTCTGCTGCTAGCAATTGCATTCAGTTGGTACGCAAAAGAAAAGGAGCAAACTGTCGTGGATACTGAGCGAAAGAGCATGGATACTGATGGGAATGCAGACCAAGCTAAGGAAATCAAGTTGAACCAATTGGAAAAGCAGGTCTGGCTATTAAGAATACGCGAAGAAGTGAGCAAAAAGGGCAGTGTAAGTAATACAGTGAATCGCTCTTTAAATCACCAATCAACTTATTACTAAGTTAATGTTTAAGTGACTGTGCTACAAAAGAGTTTGGATCGAGTAATATTTTCATACGGTTTTACTTGAAAGGCTTGATTGAGCGAACTGAGAGCTTATATAACTACTTAGCATGTTTGAAAATTGTCAGATTTCTGCGCAATCCAGACTCATGTGTAGAAAAAGTCTCTTGCTTTGAATAGCATGGACGTAGTAAGTGTGCACAAATGAGCAACGAGAACTATTTTATGCTCGCCGTTCAACGCTAATTCCATGCGTGGTACTGATTAGTATTTGTAACACAGAATCAATCTAGCTTAGGCTGTTTATAATGAGCTCATTCCAAAGCACACTGGGCATTGAGTCACAAAATACTGAATCAGCTTTCAGTATATTTTATCATAGCTTTAGTTTGCAAATCAGTTTGAAAAAGCGGTTTTTACCGATCAGACATTGTTCAACGTACTGAATGAACTTTTCGTCTCAGGAGCGTGAAAGGGAAACAACAAAACAAGCAAGGAAATCAAGCAGAAAGTGTAATCACAAGATATCTGAATTGTTGAGTAAAAGAAAAAGATATGGAAGTGAATTAGGCCAAAGAAATNGTAAGTGTGCACAAATGAGCAACGAGAACTATTTTATGCTCGCCGTTCAACGCTAATTCCATGCGTGGTACTGATTAGTATTTGTAACACAGAATCAATCTAGCTTAGGCTGTTTATAATGAGCTCATTCCAAAGCACACTGGGCATTGAGTCACAAAATACTGAATCAGCTTTCAGTATATTTTATCATAGCTTTAGTTTGCAAATCAGTTTGAAAAAGCGGTTTTTACCGATCAGACATTGTTCAACGTACTGAATGAACTTTTCGTCTCAGGAGCGTGAAAGGGAAACAACAAAACAAGCAAGGAAATCAAGCAGAAAGTGTAATCACAAGATATCTGAATTGTTGAGTAAAAGAAAAAGATATGGAAGTGAATTAGGCCAAAGAAATAACAATGGTAGAGATAATCTTTTACAAATTGAAGAGGATGGATGTAGTGAATGCAAAGAAGAAACCAAGTGGGCTGAAATGGTAAGGCCTAAAAAATTTCATATTCAGTATGAAATTTAGGGCGTATTCTTTTGGGCATCTGAAGTCTGCGAAGTCTTCTGAAAACGGTAGACTTCGCAGAGAAAAATGTCAGTTACCAAAAGAATGCGCATTCTGAAAATAGTAGAGTTGGCAGACTTCGCAGAGAAAAATGCCAAAAGAATACGCATTCTGAAAACGGTAGAGTTGGCAGACTTCGCAGACAAAAATCCCAAAAGAATGAGAGCTCTAAAAGTTTGAGAGTTCGAATGTTATGTTGTGTTCGGCCGAGCGAATTGAAGCCATTGCAATGCATTATACTTTTGTTTTGAAAATCCCAAGAGAAAAGAATTTATAATACTTCATTGTATTTTCGAATGTTCTAAACTTTTTCATTCACGAAACAAGGCTCTTTGCGATCTCTCAGAAGTCTACCAGCTTCAGGAGCAGAAGGTTTCCGTGGCCTCGGAAGTCTACCGTTTTCAGTAGAGCCCAAAAGAATACGTCAAAAATCTCTCGAAAGTCTACCGAAAACAGAATGACCAAAAGAATGGGCTTTCATAAAAAATGATCTGAAGTCTGCGAAGTCTACCGTTTTCGGTATGATGGCACCAAAAGAATGGGATTTTAGCATCTACCAACTCTACCGTTTTCAGAAGATGCCCAAAAGAATACGCCCTTACAAAACGAACTACTTTACTACACCGCAAGGATGATATTACAGGGACCAGAAGACCATAACTAACCCATGACTATTACATAAATGCAACTAAGTTACACGTAAATATACAATTACAAAAAGCTACACAAAAACTATGTTTACTGATAGATACTGAAGTCGGTTTCACAATGGATAATGCTGAACAACAGGATTCCAGCTTACAGAATAACAATAACAACAACTGCCGCCGTCACTGCCCCCCGCCTAGAGTCCCCATCTCTCAAGACCATGCTGCCTATGCTGTCAGGTCTGGATCTTGAGCGATGGCCACTCTCCATGTGGGCTGAGTGGCCGAGCTGCTTATACAGTTTCCGTCAGGTGACTGAAGTTAAGCTCGGTCGAGTAAGGTCAAACTCTGGATGAGTGACCTCGTAGGCTTTACCCGCAACTCACCTCGCCGTCCTTCGGAATGGACGTTAATCTAGGGGTCCCATGCCTGGATGCGGCATGCATAGTTGGCTTGAATTAGCTTTGAGTAGCTAGAAATACTTCCTGCCCACTCAAAATAAATTATTGAAAACAATAGAAAAAAAGCATTGTTGATCTGACAACAATGTTGATCGGCCTAAACTTTAGCAGTCAAAATAAACGGCATTAGACCCTCTTGCGTTGGTATCCTTGTAAACAAATTTGCTTCAATCTTCATGAATTGAATTGGATTGCATCGAAAGTGCATTTGTCCATGAACAACTAGACTTCTTACAATCATCGTACTTTTACTCCTTGATAAACTGATAATAGTGCCGTCATGCAGTTCAATAAACGAAGCAGAAATTGGACTGAAGTAATTAGCCTTCGCTTATATTAACCTTTTCGTCTCCCCATAGATACAAATGCCGGAACCTATAGGTAATCAAGGACAAGGGTATGGCAGACGCTTTTCATGCGTTTCAGAGAACTTAGTTTGTTTTTATGTTTTGACAGGAAAAAGAGGCTTTTGACGTCATCATTGGACAGCTGTTAGATAATTGTGAAGTTGCTCAAGCAAAAAGGGTTTCGACACTGTTTGGAAGAAAAACAAGGGATCTTGAATTCGTTTTGGTAAGAACATTTTTCTTCAAACTTTTTCTAATTTTTTCTATCCAATTCTTTGAAACTGCAACATGAGAATTTGTTGATTAATGCCAGAAGTTGTCATTCTTCTTAAAATTTTAGAGCTTTTCAGAAGTGGTTAGAAAACATACTGCATGAATGTTGAGAAATATTTAAAGACATCTTGATTGATTAGAAATTTTGCATCTTTTGAAAAATGGTTAGAAAACGTAATGCATAAGTTTCGAGAGATCTTCCAAGACGTCTTGATCGTATTGTCTCCATTTGATTATAATGATTATGATATTTCAAAAGAATTAATCCAGGAAGTCTTTCGACACA
>REGL01000019.1:722904-738864 GCA_004194395.1 Aurelia aurita complex sp. Pacific | reverse complement strand
GTTTTACGCTGAGAAATATTAACAAGTATTCTATAATTGAGATAACTGACTGAGCAATAAACCTTTTGAGAAGGGAGCAATGACTGGAAACTTATGGTGAATGAATACAGGGGTGAGGCTAATAAAAATTGATAGAGGGTACAGCCCTGGGTTCGACTATTGAGAATGATCCAATTTGGCCAAATTTGCCAAACTTGCCCTTTAAAATCAGGGGATGCAGTGAACGGGCAACCTTGTTCCCAGGACCTTTTATCATATTGGGAAGGATACGAAAAGGGCCTTTGCATTTTCTCATAATTTGATGGTCATGTGACCAGCCGATGCCAGTGCCCTTTCGTCCCGGTCTCAATATGAGAAAACTGCATTAACAACAGGCCAAACAGGCTGTTTAACTTTCTTAGGAATGAGCCATTACATTCTACTTTTGACACAAAACATTTTTGTCTCGTCTTTTTCATGAAAACTTTTCTTTTCTATAATACCCCTGGAGGGACCATTATGGAAACAAGGTTGTACTGACCTTTTAATGCTATCCCTGCCATTTTAAACTAGGGGTGTTTTTATACTAGATCTTAGTTTTTATCATATTGTACGCATGCAAATAGCCTTTCTTTCATTTCGTTAATTTTTAATTTGCATGGCAAAATTTTACATACATACATTACATACCCTGGGAACGAGGTTGATCTACAGCGTTAAATATGGAATATGGCACTTGCCTAATTTGCTTGATAAGGGAAGGAATTGTTCTCCATAAATCATGGAGAAATAAAGGTACCTTGGCCAAGACACGGCACATAACAACCCGATTACTTACTTTCAACTCAAAGTAAATTTTGCCGGAAAGAGGTCAACGAAACGAACAACTTTTAATTGTTTCAGAAGAGTTACCTGCGAGCAAGATACATTTCTTATCATTTTCAAGATCGTCATTTTGTAAATTTCTTTTGTCGTTGAAGGAAAAACCGGACAAGTTGAGACGTACCTAATTCTCAATAAAGGCATGCTGAAAGCAACTGACTTACGGATTATTTCCATTCATTTGAATAATAATCAAGCTTAAACTTAGACTTTCGACGTGATTCCTTGTATGCGCTCAACATTTTTATTCTGATTTGTTATTCTCTCTCATATAAGTATGAGCGATACCATCCAATTCAATGAGCGATGCTGAGACTTATGTAATGAGTATACACGTTTTTTTATAAGAAACTGGTTTATACGAAACTAGTACTACGATGACCAAAAATTCAAGAAACTCTAGTACTACGTTCAAGAACAGTTAAGAAACTCTAAAACTTTATTTCTGTCTGTCTCTCTTATTCTATGTCTCTCTAACAAAGGTACATTCGTCTTTTCTTGACTTTTAACAGCAAAATTGGTAAATTTTTGCCTTGATGTGCATGGCTTCTTCTTGATGACAATGTCAATGCAAAATGGAAATACCGCAATTTTAGGCCCAAAAATAAGAAACTAATTAAGAAACTTTTACTACCAAAGCACCGAAATTTTCATGAGAAATTAAGAAACTTTTAGTACTAAGTGCTGATCCAAGTTTCTTATAAAAAAAAGCGTGTAGCTCAAACTCCCGCTTTCGAAAATTCATGAAATCTGCCAATTCTAGACAGTTGAAATCCAAAGATCGCAGCATTTTCTGATTTTTCTCGCATTTTAGGAGCACAGAAAATATAGGCAAAGTTTTGACTTTACGAAATAATCTTGGTTGCAAAATCCTTGACCTTTTCAGGCATTTCGTAACCACAAAAGTTTCGTAAAGTTGAATTTACCAAAATTTCCGGTGGTCATAAAAACAAGAAAAAAGTTTAGAAACTTCCCTTGGTATCAAAGACTTTAGCCGGGCCGGGAAAAGAACCATGCTTTCGCAAGAACAGTGCGAACGTCTAGATCCGCCCCTGTAAAACGACCAGAGGTCTAAGGAACGGCTAAGAGGTGCTTTAGCCCTGATGGCCTGAATATGAACTAAAGGAATAGAAAAATTCAATAGGAAAATGAAAGACTTTAAAAAAGGTGCATTGCTACAAGTCTCTCTCGCGGCGGTCCCTGAACACTGAAAAGGAACATTGGCTGGCAGCACTCATTTTCACGATATTAACAGCTAGTTTATGGTGTTTCTGCTTTGGCTCGAGATCCTGTATGACTCAACTGTTCCTACTGCAACCTTAAACCATAGTGCTTAAACACATAACGAACTCTTTGAAAATGTTTTTGAGAAATCGTCCAACACGAAGTAGCCTGCGTGCTGACTCTACTGATTCCCTGAAGAGAAGTGAGGTTCCTCCTCCAGTAGAGGAAGAACCTCACTTCTCTTCAAGGAATCAGTAGAGTCTGCACGCAGGCTAACACGAAAAGGTGGAGGAAGATATCATTATGGAGATGGAGTCTTGGCTCTTTCTCTGTAAGTACCCTGATCTGGAAATATTTTTCATCAGTGATGCCTTACCCGCAAATTTGAAGTACCCGCAAATTTGAAGTACCCGCAAATAGCATAGGTTCCAAATCTTTAACTCGGCGTAAAAAGGTGGGTGGGTGTAAAATTCAATGACCTACTTCTTCTGATTGAATGGCTTGAAAGAAACTTTAGATACTTGTCTATAATTCTACCGTTGGACTTTCCAGAAATTTTGAATCATTTTGAAATTACAGGGTATTTTATAATTCAGCTTATTCGAGGATGTGACGTCTTCAAATTTCTAAATCATAAACTATAAAAGTGACAGACTTTTGCTTGATGCCATATCGTAGGCATTCATAAACTATAGTTTTCTTCGAAATTATTTCATGTTGCATCAAACAGTTTAGATATTACGATGGTTTTAAGTTTTTTTGAAAATGTTTCTTGAATTCTTGAAAAAGAAGAAAAACACACTGAAAATATTGAAGATTTCAGAAAAGTCCAACGGTAGAATTATAGAGAAATAGCTAAAGTTTCTTTGAAATCATTCAGCTCAAAGAAATAGGTCATTCAATTTTACACCAGCCTTTTTAAAGAGTTGGAACCTCTGCTCCCGTAAATAAGAAACATTGTTTGCGAGACTATTGTTTGAAACAATAAGCCATTGTTTTGGCCATTGTATTTCTGCAAAAATTGAATAACTAACACCTTTTTTACACTGTACTTAGTACCGGTACAACTTTGGATCCGTAACAAAAGTTTCACGGATCAGCCCCCCGTTTACACGGCTCCTATCTGCAACATTGCGTGCTCTATCTATGGAATAATTTTGTTGTGGAGCAGTGTAAGCGCTATTGAACCGTAACAACCTTGCAAAGGATCAAAACTGTAGTGGTAAAGTGGTACAATGTAAACATGGTCCAAGACACTCTGTTTGCAATTTTACCTTTTGTTTAAAACAATACATGTATTTTTTTATAAGAAACTAAGAATTTGGGCCAGTACTGGAAGTTTCTTAAAATTATCAGATTTTGAGTACTCAGAGTTTCTTAGAGGTTCCATAGCAATCTTCATGTTCACTACCTGTGCCCTCGTGAACATTTCAAAACAAGGCTTTTTAAGCCTTTCCAATGTTTAGACAATATTCAAGTACCTTACGAGTAATATGATACAGGTAACGAGTGCAAATAAATCAAAATAGTTTCTTAACTTATATTTTCCCAGTACTGGAGTTTCTTAATTTTTTGGCGATCTGAGAGTTGAGTTTCTTATGGGCAGTTTCTTACAAAATAAAATACGTGTAAGCCATTTTCTTAGTTATAGTCTTTTCAAAACTCAAGTATCTAAGACCACGGTTACTCTCTCGGTACAGTTTTACTCTGCTACTAAATTGTTACGGTTCAAGAGCGATTATACTGTACCAACTCACCAGATTTCCTGCGAAAATAGCAAATGCTATTTGTAAACATACCTTTTTCAAGCTGCAGCAGCATCTGCATCAAACCTTTACTGCTCTTTCGTTGCTGCAAAGTCTTTCAAGTGCATCATAACTGCCAGGAGCACACGTCTCTCAGCTTGGGCTTCTTGCAAAATAACCTGCTTTGAGTACTCCTTCCCAAAGTCCAGCAAACAGCAGACAAATCTTTCAAAGGAGCATCCGTCTCTCAGCTTGGGCTTCTTGTAAAATACCCCGCTTTGAGTACACCTTCCCAAAGTCCAGCAAACAGCAGACAAATCTTTCAAAGTAAGTAACACCAAATTACCACAAATTTATCCTTCTCTCTCAGGGTTCCTTCATGTGACCAGACTCAAAACAATACATTTCTATTCTATATAGGAATCAACCAGTCACGTGATAAAATGGACTATACTTCTATAATGAGGTTTGAATTGGATGGGTCGTAACATGCAGACATAATTAGTCTGGAACAAGCAAAACATTTAGCTTATAAAGTACCCACCAAAATGAAAATGAAAGGGATGGAAATTTTTAGAGGGCTATGTATTTAGCAACCTTTCAAAGTTCATTAGACAGAAAACTGTACCACTGTATCGAATGTACCACATTCTTTGCCCCTATTCGATGACCAATAGGAAACAACATATGTTCCAATCTCAAGATTATAGACATGGCTATATCTTTCCTTGGTAGGTTCCAACTGTAGACTGTAGATCCGATTCTGTTGCGCAAGCTCACTCTGTCTGCGTCAGCTAAAAATAGCTTTCTTTACTGCGATGACGTAAACAAATCTGACAAAAAACCAACATTCGGTTGACCTTATACTCGAATTTATCCCAATGTGGTTTAGCTAACCAATGATCAACTAACCAAGGTAGAAATATGATAGAATTGTAGGGCTACTCTGAAATAAATCAGGTCCATGCGATGATGTCAACATGATTTCACAACATGCCTCAAATACAAGTAGTTTAAAGACCCATTGTCAACCATGATCCTTTGTGTGTCGAATGAAAAGCAAGACAGAGAAAATTTAGGCCAAAAATGACTGTTAGATAACACGAAAGTCGACTTTGGCACCATGAAGGATCATGGTTAACGATTGGTCTTTAAAGGCAATGTGTCCATGTAAGTACAGCCGCGTATACGCTCTTGTCAACATATGCTGACACAATGCTGACGAAGAGCCCCAAGAGCGCACTGTGATTGGTAGAATTTAACTGACCACTTGCAAAACTATAATTTAAATTTCACAACGAGGCTGCTTGCTGTGAGACTTCGGGTTCAGCTCTGGAAGCTCTGGAAGTACAACAGCAAGTAAGTTGTCAGACAGAAACGCACGCTGCTGTTAGAGACAAGAATAATATTGAAAAATCTCGAAATGCTGGCACTTGATAAGATTGTTTGTAAAATAAGGTTTTTAACATGTCCTTTTTGTGCTCTGTGAAGTAAACAAACGTTTATCATCTTGAAAAGATAACTGGATCATTGATGAGGTAAATGAAAAAAGAAATGTTGATTGCAGACTTGATGATAAAGTATTGGTGATAAAATCAAGCATGGGTAATTTTTGGGACACAGTTTTCCCGAGGTATTCGTTAAGGAATACCGCACCAGAAACATGACAAAAATTTCAATTTTGAATTTTGCAAACTAAAGCTTCTTAAAAATACATAATTTGAAAACGTAAAGGCCACGATACCAGCGTCGATTGTCGGATCCGAAGATGCTTGCGGTGACGAAAAAATGAATAAGTCTAAAGGCAGAAACACCGCAATGCGACAAAAAACACAACAGCAAATGTGATGAATTTATTTTTTGCCAATATTTCGTCCTGCCATGCAGGACTTCTTCAGGGCTGTAATGGCAGGACGAAATATTGGCAAAAATAAATTCATCACATTTGCTGTTGTGTTTTTGTCGCATTGCGGTGTTTCTGCCTTTAGACTTATAAAAATATATCCCAGCAGTTGCACTGAAGTCATTCAGATATCCGTGTTTTCAGTAGGACGACTCTCAAAAATGTTCCTTAATGTTCAAAGGAGCAAAAAGAGTCGGAGGCAACCTCGTTCCCAGACCCACCATTGTCTTCCTTAAGAGGAAGCTGGCCCTAGGAACCAGGTTGAGTTGAAGGTTCTTACAACTAACCAGAGTCTTCCTTTGAATGGCCCTAACGCAACGAAACATGATTGGGCAAGTTCGGCTCAAACAAAGCTTCGTCTCCAGAGTAGTAAATCCAGAGAAAGGAAACACAAACTTAAAGGTAATAGACACGGGTATATACATCCATCTGTAAAAAGAACAAAGGAAAATCCACACACTATTTGTCTCCTAAGCCCTTGCACGTGACAATTTCACCCATTTGCATTTACATTTGTGAAGAAAATCGATGACATAAATCAAATAGCAGTACATTTCGCCGCATGTAAATCAACTATGTGTGCAGTGAAATATAGTAATCAGGAGATTTTTCATTCTCTCATTTCAGAGCATGTAAGCATAGGGCAATGAACAGGACAGTCGAGAATGGGGGGGGGGGGTAAGGGGAGGGGGTAAAGGGAGGGGGGTAAAAGGTCCGGACTCGTTATAATACCGTTCCACAAAAATTAAACATTGCCATGAAATATCTTTAAAGCGACTTTTATGGCCATCTATCTGCCTTGAAACATTGTGATAAGAAAAAAGTTTTCTTATGGCGATGCTTAAAAAGTTTTGTAACGTGGTAAAAGTGAATTTTTAATCATTCTATTGTTTACCGTGCGCTTCCATGCGCGCTTTCATGTGCGCTTCCATATGCGCTTCCATACGCGCTTCCATGTGCGCTTCCATGTGCGCATACATGCTTCTCCGTGCGCTTCCATGAATTTTCCCCCAACCCTCCTTGAGACTTGATCCTATGAATCACTCCAGGGCACGAGCTGCCTCTCGACGGCCCTGGCAATGAATCTCGGTAATCGGGCCTGATTATATGGGGAAAATATACCACTTTGCAGCACAAAAAATTTTCTGGTCCTGCTCTAGACAAGCAATAATATAGACTTGCCCCAAGTCTATTTCGTCAAACAAAGTTCTGAAAGGGAGAGACTTATTACAGTTGACGAAATAGACTTGGGGCAGGTCTAGCAATAATATGGAGAAATGCCCCGATCCCATTCCGGCTAGAGGAGACGAGCAACAGCACATTGACTTACGATATGATTCCCTGCATTCGCTGATTGTTTTAATATGATCTACTAATTTTCTCTCATATAAGTCAACTTGAATCTATAATAACCATTCAATTCAATGCGGAAAGCTGAGGCTCACGCAGTGAGTCTGTACGACACGTTCCTAAACTCCCTGCCCTCTGTCTTTTAGGTTTTAACCACAACGAGTTGCTGAAATAATGCAAAGTTTTAAGAGTTGCTGAAATAATGCAAAGTTTTAATCACACATGCGTAGAATTTTTTTAGCATATGCGACCGACGCATCTTGAGTTCCACATGCACGAGAATTCAGGAACAGTTTGTGTGGTATGCATATTGATTGACAGGTAAACAATGCGCATTGCCATCTGAAACAAAGGAATCAACACGGTCGATTTGTCAACATTTGAGCGAGACCAACGGCGAGTGGTTGGAACCCGGCGGGAGGGGGGGGGGACTCCCATACTTGACCTGACGGGATGTGCCGCTCAACAGGGTGTCCTTTTGCGGTAAAATTTATGCGACAGGGTGTCCTTCTCCAACGAAAATTATGCAACAGGGTATTACAATAGGTAAGAAAATTATGTGACAGGCTATCACAAGCAAAATCGCGTTCTACTCTGTTTTTAAGAGGCAACATGTTTTGCGACAGGGTATACTTTTGGCCCATTTTTATGCAACAGGGTGCAGGGTGTGGAGAGGTTTTCCACACACCCCCGTCATTTCCCTAGTTAAGGAGCCCCACGGGGGTTGGAATTAGCTAAACTTTGGAGCTTCTACCGTAGTGGAATCTCGAAGCTACTTCTTGAACTACTCCACGATCCCCTGAAAAGCAGCCCTCTTGGACTGACGGGGCTACCACGCCTAAAAGCGAAAATAAGAGACTGTAGATTAAAAACAGATTGCTAAAATTCTTTCTCGCAAAATCAGTTATCAACATTCCTATTTCAACAATTCAAAATTATGTTCAGAAATTGATAGTCAAGTCATAATGCATGTCTTAGGCCTGGTTTAAACATCGTATGTTGCCGTGTCAGATCTAACTGTATTAAAAAAATGGCAGAATCTGCCGTGTCTAAAAATCTGATTTAAACATCATTCTTTGCCTTGTCGGATTGGAAATAAAATGGTTAAAATGGCAATTTTCCAAAATGCACAAGCGCAGTGGCAGAATCAATTGAAACATAATTCAATGGAAACATTCGGCACTTTACCGGGTGAGCCAGAAAATAGTTCCCATTTTCGAAAATTCGTAGCGCCACAAGTACTTCAGGGATTTGAATGATTAAATTCTAGTTAAGAGCCAAAAGATCAAAGTATTTTTGTGATTTTTCTCAATGTCTTACATGCACTTACTCTCAGGGTAACATGCACTGCAAATATCGGTAAATTCAACTTTACACAAATTTCATGTTTCAAAATGACTGAAAAAGGGCCTAAAACACTTGATCAAATCGTTAGTGACTCTCCTCGAACAGAACAATACACACTGGGCGTTTCACCTCTCTCAAGAGTAATAACACATAGATTCTCAAACAGATACTAAAGATTTTCAATCCCATGGCACTAAATGTGCAGACGATATCTCTCACCCAGGAGAAGTTGCATTTTCTCTGTTGTTCTGAGCGAGGAGTCTTTTATGATTTGATCAAGTATTTTAGGCCTTGTTTAGTCCATTTTGCAACCACAAAGTTTTCCTAAATTTGAATTTACCAACTTTTCCGATGCTTGTAACAAGGCGAGAAAAATCAAAAAAATAGTTCGATAGTTTGGCTGTCAAGCAACTATTAATTCATTCCAATCCATCCAGTACTCGTGATGCTATGAATTTTCAAAAGTGGGAACTTTTTTCTGGTTCACCCGGTATATTATTGGCATAAGGTCTGTAAAATATTTCATAATAGGCTATAGGCATATACAGGCTATATTGGCTGTTTTTTGCTCAACTTGCAGCTGCTGAAGGATCAATTCGGATGGTTCCTAAGGCCGCATCGTAATTTACGTACATGATTTTCAAACAATAGTCTGTTTCAAATTAGGTGTCGGGTGAAATGCCCGCGAATAAAAATAAATAAAGTGTTTTGTAAGAGTAATTATGCGTTATCGCAAATCTCACCTTCCATCTACTTTGAGACAAATTTTGGACACTTTTTCTGGAGCACCTTATATGCAATCATCTAAATATGATCGGGGACCAGCCCATTTGACCATAGGCCATAAAATTTAATCACAATTATATGTACATCTAATAACTATCTACAAAAAGAAGATCTATACATGCAAATGGTACTTGAAGGTCCTAGGGGTTTTAGGGTCTTAGGGTCCGGTTTTTACAACATGCCCTGTGCAGGAAACGTCTTTAGGACGCGTGAAAACGTTTTTGAATTAATGGTATTTAAAGGAGCATCCCTCTGGTGCAAATGGGATAAAACTATAAACACAATTGGATAAAAAACAGGACAAAATTTTACATGGAGGCAAGATTCCTCACATTGAGAAGGGAAACGGGATAAGATTAATGCAGTGAATGTCTTTACCTAAAGTGGGTCATTAAAGATAAACGATTACCCATAAAAGGGGTCTGGGAAATTCTATTCTAATAGGCTCTATTGGGATGAAATGGGTAAGCTTGGGGGTATAATGGGTAAGGCAAAAATGTGAATAAATTTTATCAAAATCTTCATATACATATTTTCTCGAAATAACACTCTGATGAGGACACAAGTCCGAAAGGCCTATCAGTGTGTTAAAATATGTCTTAGTATTTTTTGTCGTCCAACCTCTCTGCATCAAGTATTCTCTAGCTACATCTGTTAGAATTACCCTTCTTGAAGCACTGAATGTTGTAATATTTAGACAATTGATATCAATTTGATCTGGTTATGTTACGTACGCGGCCATGCAGAGGAGCCAGTGTTTTTGTTGTCATGTAGAATCTCGTGGTGTTAGAATTTAGGCCGTAAGTTATCTTTGGTTGTGTAAGCCACACCTTGTCCTTTCATCATATCTATGGAGCACCTAAGAATTAACAAATGTTAATCGAACGATCTACCATTTTTGGCAATCAACATTACCCTTTTACCCCTGCAGACCCCAATTTTAGAGATGTCTAACTGAATGATCAATGAATGGTTTGTTGAATGTGGAGGGTGGTAACTCGTGACTACCAAGCTCATCACACACGAGTCAAAAATTTCTTCGTGAAGGGTTTTCTCGGTTCATTGTTTGGTTCACTCGGTATTATGATAAGCATGATGAACAAAAACAGCTGTTGCCCCTAAATATTACCTGCGAACGTTGGAAAAAAATTGACTCGTGTGTAATGAGTGGCCTTCCCACATTGGAGTTGGAGTGGAGTTAAACGTATTTCCACTTACCCACTTATTGAAATTGTGCATTACATATCTGTCTCATCCTTATTGAACATTCTATTGGGAATACCATAAAGAGGGTTTTGGAAAACCCCTATTACACTTTCATCATGTGTCATATTCGACATTTCATTGTAATTACACCCATCATCAGTTTCATCATCAACTGCATCTTTCTTGGTGTAAAATTTCTCCAATTTTCTTTTCCTCTTACTTTTCTCGTTTTTACCCTCTAGTTCGTCGATTGGTATTGTGTATAATGGATTGAAGTGCGATTTTTCAAACCTAAAATACAAGAGAAAGTAGAAAATCAGCTATCCCCGCGTATAAGCCGCACTTTTGATTTCAGTCGCACAGTTTAAGGAAAAGTTAAATACTAGGGGGCGGGTGAGTCAAAAAAGGCCCGGCGTTTGAAAGCCTATTGCTCCGTGAATATTTGAGCAATGACATTTTGCAATGTCTCATGGAATAGCTAACATGTTCAATTATTTTTATAATTTTTGCTGGCTGAACTCGGTTACTCCGTTCACATTTTACAAGGGATTTTCTGAAAAAAAGTCCCTTCGAGTTTGGCACGTGCTATCATCTTAGGGGACAAAAAGGTATCCCCTTAGTCTCCTAGTATGAATATCTTATTCCATTTTCTCAAGAGGACTAAGGGAAATTTTGCTCGTCATTTTCATTCGTTTTTGCAGGTTTTCGAAAGGGGCTTCGCTTTCTGCAGAAAATCTCCCATATTGACGGGAAGGAATAGCTGATTAAAGCCGGGTAAATCATTGAACCTAATTGGACACATTGTCAATAAAACAAGACAGTTTTCAATACCATTGATTCGATATTCAGGGAACAGCATTTTGTCAAATGCCGGGCCTAATTAATGACTCGCCGGTATTGCTGGCAATAACAATAGTCGGGGAGTGCTGCGTATTGCGTACTGTGTGTTTACTTTGTCAAAAAAATGTCTACGACTGTGGTCAACAGCAACCTCTGCTCTGTGGGCAGTGCCTTTCATAAAACTCCACATACTAGTTACGGTTGCGTGACAAATTGGTTGGTATGTAATATTTTGCCTTTTAAGTCAGTTGAAACTGCATGAAATGCATTTTTGCTAAGTGAAAGTAAGATTTTGATACCATACTTTCAATACTAAACATGTGCTAAATGTCTGTAATGACCCCTAATATGCTAATCAAAGAAAGGAAAACAGCATTTTTTTTCCAAAAACGTGAAACAAGAACTTACAGATTTTCAAGCTTTACGTCTTCTGGAGATTCCTCTAGATGCTCAAATGCCCTCTTCTTCGTCTTTCTGGCAAATTTCGGACTTTTAGGCGACCTGTTTGAAAAAATAGAGAAATCTTTAATGCAGTTATGGATCAACCAAAGGGCTCTCTCAGTTATCAGGATTTTTTCACAACCTATTTGTTTGTCCTTATTGAATCACAAGAAACTCTTATGCACATCGTTCACCTGGATTTTAGACTTCGATCGGTGATTGGTTGGTAGGTTGAATAAATGAAGAACCGTTTTCAAAACCCTGTAATTGATATCAAAAGTTAGGCAGCATAGGCTTCAAAATCTTTAAAAAAGCTAATGGAAGGGAAGAGAGATTCGCGAGAGGAAACTTTCACGAGTTGGAAAAAACATGACATTTTTAGAATCAAAAAAAAAGCGCATGACAAACCCAACTCCTTTCCGTGGGTCTTGCTTGACCCAACCTCACTTTGGTTTTGTTTTTGAAGGAAAGAAAATAGCCGCCAGTGTGCTAGCCAACGTGTTGAGTTTCAACTTGATAAAATGAGGGGTTTATGTCATTTTCAAAGCAAATCCAAGGGACTGATCAACAACATATCAACTCTTCTTACCGCCCTTGGTTCAATGCAAAGATGTAAAATGAATAGGAAATTAGCCAAAAGATGTAGCGGCCTTTTACTGCAGTTTTCTTAAAGATTTGAAATCTATGCTCTTATTGATGTCAAAATTTAAGACTGAAAACAGAAGCAAGTTGTCCACATACTATATAGAAGACCTTTTCGACCAAGTCTCATCATCGAGTTAAACACTGCGGTATGCTTCTATGGGGGCGCACTGCAACTAATATGTACCTGCGGAGGAATGATTTCTGTAGCTCTGTGGAGGAGACAATGAGAGATCGAAAGAAAGAAATCTCTTAGGCTGGCTCCTCTGTAAGAGCAAATGATGTTTTCCTCCGCAAAAGAACAAAGCTATGGGAATCAAGTACAACTACGACTTCTAACCACTCATGCTCTCATTGAGAAAAATCGTTCAGTTGGCATCGATTTATCCTCAGACCTCATATACGCTTCTTGGCAGGATTTAGGCCATCTGTTTCCAGTACACTTTTAGAATCTGTTTACAACAATGTTATCTAGAACTGTGAAAAAAATTACCTGAGGTACATAACAACGGCGACAACCACACCAATCAGCATCAAGAACGCAAACAATGATCCAAACAATACAGTCCTTCCTTCTTTTGTTTCGATCAGCCATTTCTTTTGTGCTGATTGTTTAGCAGTGTTCGTTGATTTGTCAATTTTAGAGTTGTCTCCTTTGTTATCNAGTTGGCATCGATTTATCCTCAGACCTCATATACGCTTCTTGGCAGGATTTAGGCCATCTGTTTCCAGTACACTTTTAGAATCTGTTTACAACAATGTTATCTAGAACTGTGAAAAAAATTACCTGAGGTACATAACAACGGCGACAACCACACCAATCAGCATCAAGAACGCAAACAATGATCCAAACAATACAGTCCTTCCTTCTTTTGTTTCGATCAGCCATTTCTTTTGTGCTGATTGTTTAGCAGTGTTCGTTGATTTGTCAATTTTAGAGTTGTCTCCTTTGTTATCAGGATCGAATTTTGTGCTTCGTTTGGTTGGCTTTATCGGCTTGTCTGTAGTCTGCTTGGGCGGCGCTTTTGAAGGTTTTCCTGTGGTCTGCTTGGATGGTGCTTTAGAAGGCTTTCCTGTGGTCGGTTTGGGCGATGTTTTTTCTGTTGTAGGAACAGGCGTCGGTTCTGGATGTGTTGTTGTTGATGCTCTCTTTGTTGTTGCTATTGTTGCTGTTGTTGCAGCCGGCGCAACAGCGCTTGTCGTAACAGTTCTCTCAACTAACGGAGTCGTGGTCAATTGCGTGGACATCGAACTTGATGTCGTTGTCGTAAATGAAGCTCTCGAACGATCAGTCTTACTTTTGCTCGGCAATACAAAACTTGAAGTCGGGAGCAGATCAAATGCGATGCTACTCGTTGAATAAAAAGTCTGCCCGACAGTCGTAGAGAGACGTTCGGTTGTCAAAGTTTTGATAATACTTTGTTGCATTGAAATAAAGCTAGAATATTCCATTAGCGGCATAGATGACGAAACAACGATAGAACTAGTAAAATCTATGGAATTTTGTCTTGTAGTCGGCAATACTGCTCTTGTCGAAAGAATCACGCTAGACATGGTTATATTACAGTATTTTCCAGTCCAATGGCTGTTACATACTTTTGCACCAGTCTTTGTGTCACAAATGAAATTCCCAGTCGCGCTTTGACAATACACTGTACAGTTTATTCCATAATAATTTTTTGCACATATTTTCTCTCCTTTACCAGTGCAATCATAATGCCCTCCCACTGTATCATTATTTGCTTTGCAATAATTACTACATTTAGGCCCATGCCAATTGTCGTGGCAAATTTTCTTACCATCTTTGCTGCAGTTATAATGGCCACTGCTGTCATTGTCACTCGGCATGCAGTAAGTCTTGCAGCTATCACCATGCCAACCAAGATGGCAGACTTTCTGGCCTAAGTTATCGCACTCATAATGTCCATTAATGGTGTCATTTTGAGCCTTGCAGTATGTTTTACATGATGGTGAACTGTACCAGTTTGGGCGGCAGATATGGGATCCACTTGAACTACATGTATAATGGCCGTTGTTATCATCATCATGTTGTTGGCATCTTATGTTACACTTTGTTCCATAATAATGCAAAGCGCAATACACGTTCACTGTGAAATATAATCTAGTTTTGTAGCTGGACCTGCGTCCATAAATCGTTCTATGTATAACGTTTGACTTTGTTCCATTGACACCTGGAGTTACTACCATTGAATACTGGTGTCTGTCAATCAGATCATCGCCCGTGATACCATCATCGTCCCATACTTCCATATAAAAGGCAACGTTCTACACAAAGGAAGAAAGAAGCTGAAAATTGAGGCTCTTTAGAATTTGACTGAGTGTTCTAAGCCCATTTTCAGGCATTTTGCAACCAAGTAACTTCTAAAAAATTTTCAGTGAAAATTTAAACAGGGATTCTTTTTATTGACTCACCCGGTACGCTAGGGATCGTCAGAATTGATCCTTTGTTTTTCACTACCCAAAATAAACTTTATCTGCAATTCAAGTATTCGGATATTGCAATTTTCGAAATCAGTTATGTTGCAAGCGAATTGGGCTATTTAGCGAGGAACACCCGAAGATCGACCGAAATGATTCGATTTTTCTGGAATGTTTACCAGGTGACCCAAAAAACTACACGAGCTACATCATAACCAGCTCTCTCAAATCAAAACTTATTGACAAAACTACCGGGTCCCAAAAAAGGTATACATACAGATTTGTCAACTCCGGCGATGCTAACTTAGCTGTAATCAATGGCTAATTACTCTCAAAATGCTCCTCGATAGTTAACTTGAACATAGGTACCTCGCTTGTTGGTATTGGTGCTTTAAGAGCAGACATATCAATCTTGAAAGTTCAAATTTTGCGTCAACCTGCAAACCAGCGCTTTGGCTTTTTGGCCTAAG
Organism: Aurelia aurita complex sp. Pacific; assembly: GCA_004194395.1. NCBI lineage: Eukaryota > Metazoa > Cnidaria > Scyphozoa > Semaeostomeae > Ulmaridae > Aurelia > Aurelia aurita complex sp. Pacific. Next base: position 723,610 of record REGL01000019.1, on the reverse strand, counting down.
CAAATTACTGAAGCACATCAAGATTAAGAACTGAAATTAATGAAAAATTAAGAAACTGCCCAGAGGGTGAGTGGGAGGTGACTTCTGGAAAACAGAATAACACAAGATCTAATATTGTCCAAATATTATCAAGGCTATTGTTGATTTATATGCTGTGCCTTAAGAATTTGCTTAGGGCAAAAGGCTAAAGCTCTGGTTTGCAGGAACGAGGCAAATTTGAGCTTTCAAGATTAACAGGTCTTCTCTCAAAGCACAAAGACCAACAAACGAGGTACCTATGTTCAAGTTAACTATCGAGCAATATTTATAGAGTGATTAGACATTGATTGAAGCTGAATTCACATCGCTGGAGTCAACCAAATCCGTATATATTATTTGGGGACACCCGGTATGCTTAGATTCCCGTAATTACTAGTTCAAACCGGTTTTATTAATTATGCGTGTTGTTTCATAATTAGTGCTATAAATAAGCACGTGTTGTTTTCGATTCTTTAGCTGAGGACGGCACACGGGGGGGGGTTCTTCCATAGTAAAGGTACCTGGGGATGTGCCGCGAGCAAGGGTATACTTTTTCGGACTTCTAGTCTAGCCAAGGGTATACTTTTTTGCAATTTTGGCCAGCAACGGTCTAGCCAAGGGTATCATTTTTGACAATATTGGTCTAGCGAACGGTCATGATATAATATTTGGCACAAATTTGACAATA
>REGL01000019.1:673763-690854 GCA_004194395.1 Aurelia aurita complex sp. Pacific | reverse complement strand
TAAATGTATGTTTCATGGACTCCACCAATCTCTACAATGGCTTAAGGGATGATGATTCTCAGGGATGATACAAACAATACTGTATTATTAAAATTTTTCAAAACATTATTGGAATTCTTTCTTAATCTACCTTGCGAAATCATCATACATTTATTTTAAATCGTTGACAACTTTTAAATAATCATAAAAGTTGATTCACCGCTTCTTTAATTGTTTCTCAAAAATTGAAAAAAAGTGCTGAAAAAGAGCTAAACATTTGAAAATTCTGTAACATTTTTTTGGGTACGCTTCTGCACGAGATATTTGGTCAATATGTACAAAATACTTTAAACTTAATGGCTAAACCAATATCTAAGACATCTTTTGACATCTATTTTTTATTTTCAGCGTTAAAGTTGAAAATCAACAACTTTTAGGCCCAAATTTGTAAAAAATAGTACAGTCTGAATTTTGCAATAATTTGCCTGGATGAAATTTATTAACAGATACGTTTTCAAGGAGAGCATAGATGGACTCTTCTGGCTTTTAAATAAAAAAAAGATTTTGCAAATCGGAGTACTGAGTGTGATACAGCAGCGTTTTCAAGTTTGTTATGTTTTGTAAACGATGGTCAATTTCTTCCGGAAATTGATTAGAAACGATGCAATAGGATTTCTTGAAAGTTTGACAAATTGTTTCTCCGCAACCGATGGCTCAATTCGTTTCAAATTTTTTGCATCTTGGTGATAAATTCCTTCTGAACAACAGAAAAATAAAATAAAAATCAAATTTTCCATTTGAATTTTGGGTATTTTTTCCAACCCTGGATCACTGTGCAGTTGTGGGTTTTTTTACATGATTACAAAGCATAGGTTCCAAATCTTTAAATCGATGTGAAAGGTGGGTGTAAAATTCTATGTCCTCTTTCTTTTGTTTGAATGGCTTCAAAGAAACTTGAGCTACTTATCTATAATGCTGCAATAGAACTTTTCAGAAATATAGAATTTTTTTCGACATTATAGCGTATTTTATATTTCAATTCATTTGAGGATATGACATCATCAAATTTCTAAATGGTAAACCAGAAGAGTGACAGACTTTTGCTTGATACTATACTGTAGACATTCACAACCTACGTATTATTTGAAAAATATTTCATGTTCCGTCAAAAAGTTTAGAGATAATGATACGGTGAATGGTTTTATGTTTTTTTCAAAATTCTTCCTTAATTCTTAGAGAAAAAGAAGAACACTCTAATTCTGAAGATATTGAAAACATCAGAAAAGTCCAACGGTAGAATTATAGCAAAACAGCTAAAAAGTTTCTTTGAAGCCATTCATTGTCGTTAAAGAATCTTTGAAGCCATACATTTCTTTGAACACTGTCGTGGCGCTGCTTGGATAAAGGAGACAATATAAAAGAATAGAATTAGGCAGGCTTCAGTAAGTTCGCTGTACACTGAAATTCGTGAAGGTGAAGGTGAAGGTGATCTGACTCCCTTTATTCTCGAAACAAAGTATGATCCAGCAGCATAAAGGCTTGGTAATTATCAAGGGGGCAGGTCTTTTGTTTGTGATTTCAACATCACAGCTAGCCAATAACAGCCACGACAGTGTGCCTTTAAAGAAATAGGTCATAGAATTTTACACCCCCATTTTCCAAAGATTTGAAATCTATGCTTGATTATGATACTTACCGTCAAATGTTCCAGAGGCAGCAGAATGTATTGAACCCCGGTTTAATATTTTCATTAACCGGTCAATAAATTCCTTCGGAAGGACATTAGCGTGTGGTAGGATATCATCCCGGATGAGTTTCACGATGGTTATGTCCAGTTGCTCATCGGCCTTGTGTTGATCAAAAGTTTGACCTTCAGGTGGTGGGCTAAGAAAGAATACAGGATTTAAGAACGGTTGTTGAAAAGATCATAGTAACAAGTAAACGACTGCAAAAAGGACAACCATGCATTGCTACCGGGTGTTCAAAAAAAAGTACTCCTGTTAAAAAAGTCACCAACAATTGATTATCAGACCTTTGATAAAATTTTCCTTTTGAGTTGCTTCGTCAAAGACCCAAAAATATTCATAGATGATCACATGTTTGCTTTTGATACAGTAAGGTAGAAAAATTACACGTTGAAAACCCTTACTTTGAGCTATAGTTTTAAGAAAAATACTCAATCTTGCCCAAGAGTCCAAATTTTCAGATTTTTATCATCATTGAAGTCTCCAATGATAGTGCCCATTTCTTTTTGTTGTTTATGATCAAACTAGAAGTTTTAAATGCACAGAGAAATTGATCTAACGATCATCAGTGCTTTTTTGCACTATGATTCAAAACCAGGTAGCCCGAAAAAGAGCTAAATTTGCTCATTATTAAACCAATTACAAGATCAGCTATGTCTTGGAAAATAATTTGGTCCTTGATCTACTTGACAAAAAAAAAGAAAATTAAGGATCGGCCGTGTAATCAAATTTTGGTGATTCTTCAAACGGGAGTACTTTCTTTTGGACACCCGATAGTAAAAGCAGTTACACTCTGTTGACAAGATCATACAGCCAAAAATTCAAGTAATAGACCTTGGTGAAAAATATCTAAGTAATTATCTAAGCATATATAAGCTCTTGGTAAAAATAGCTGTGCAAGACAATAGGCCCTGATATGTGCCGCACTATCTTTGGGTAATTGATGTACGTCAACAGGAAATCCTGATATCTGATAGGCTAGAATTTGACCGTAAGTGGCTTGAGCCACTTTATAGGCTTAGATTCCCTTTAATCTTTGACATCTCGTAATTTCGATTTCTAATTTCGTGTTGAAAAGAGTAAGCATGTGGGTAAAATAATGTACTTGACTTTTCATAAAATGGTTCAATTTTGCCAGAAGTTGAAATGGCCCCTAATTTGACTAAGAAGCTATTTTAGCATGGATGGGAAAGCAGTTACAGTTCATTAGCCTCATCGCCTTGCTCAGCTAATAGCCACTCCAGCTCAAAAATATTCTTTAATCATCTTATATGAAAAAGGAGTACGTTTGCTAGCAGTAATATTGGAAACGTTCGATTACCTGTTTGAAAATAAGAAATCTTCGACAGTGTCTGCGAGATGTTGCCACAAAGATATATACGTTGGGACTGCGAAAGAAAGAAATATGTGACGAAGTTGCAATGCAAGGCGAACATTTGTGTGTTGACTTGGGGATAGATTTGCCAAATATCTCTAATTTTGGCGACTATGAGGTAGAGTTTAAGATGGTACACAAAGAAGGATTTTTTGAAACAAAGAATGCAAGTCTCGGTTAAGACAAAGCGATTTTATGGTTTTTTGTTTATGTTTATTTCTGTATTTAATTTGTTGGCTTGAACTAGCTTTTTTGTAGCTATGCAAATTGCCAACTTTAAACAAATTGATAACAATAACAATAATAATGGTTGGCTTCCTTGAAGGTATGAAATCTATTTGGAAATCTACCAGAACAGTAAATCGCGTTGTCTTATCAGAGATCTTCTTCCTTGCTAAGGTGGTAGGAATAACAGCGGCTTATGTAACAAATGCAATGCAGATATGCTAGTGAACGTACTCAAAGCTTTGATTTGAAAGCAAAGTTTCCCTTTGAACTAAGGGTAATTTGTAAGAAAATGAGACGTACGCACCTAGATGTTCTGTCTTCAAGTAAACAGTAAGTCCTATATGAATCATTTTCATCAGAGATTCTGCAGCTAGGTTCCACGTTGATTGAGAAGGACATGCATATTTCAGCTTCAGAGGTAGCCGTACAACCTGAAAGAGGTCAGAATGATTAGAGCACATAACCCTTCTTTTGGTCGCAAATCTTTGGACAGACCGACCAAAACCGACCACGGTGGAAATGGGTGTATTGTCGCGCTTCTAGAAGGAACAGAAACTGGTCGCCAAGACTAGGTTTCATAAAAGGTGCAGTAAAGGGCAATTAAGATAGGACCTTAAAAATGAACGTTATTATGCCATCATTTTTGCAGAAAAATCCAGAGGATAATTGAAGGATAACAGAAGTTTTGTTTCCTTTGTTCCCATTATTGTGTGTTCAAGATATGTCGTTTATGGCCAATATGATGTCTTATGGTACGCGCGAGTGCAAAGGATCATACGGATCACAGCCTATTAATCTTATTCCAAGCTTTTGTGAAAGTCCAATAATTCCTTAAAGCTAATAATTCTAATTATGACACTAAATGAAACTCGTTGTACCTTATAAGCTCCTTAAAATATGATCCTGTTCTACGTAAGAAAATAAAATAGAAACCCGCATAAAAGAACCAAGGTTTTCTTGAGGCAGCCTGAATGAGGTTCTTGATCAACTGATGCCATACTCAAGTCCAGCCTGTAAGGTTCTTAAAAAGGTGCGTATAGTTGGTACAGTGCAAATTTGTTTTTATAGATGCCAATGTGTTCCTTCTGTGAATTGAATAGTTTTTTAATATATTCCTTTTTGATAAAGTTTACATCATGAAAGATTTTGCAGTTTTCAACGAAAATACCATCTATTATACTATTATATAAGAACCTTTAGATTTTTCAAACTGTTGTCGGTTCTTGTTTAAAAAATTGCAAGCCTCAAGGCTCTTATAAAACTAGGCTTTTTTATGCGGGTTTCCACTGTATGAAACGATCTTGCATGTTGAGTCACTTTCATCCCTTAGAGGTTGCTCTATTTGACCGATCTATTTGACCTTTAAATCATCCTCCAAATATGCTTGATTGGATACTAAAATATTTCATTATCAAGAATTCTTAAATTCAAACAGAAAATACCTTCACGAATTCCTCCAAAACCTTGGCCTCTATTACCGCATCTTGATTGTGTGAAAACTCATACAGCTCGACAATTATCTTCAGACTTTCTTCTGAAAATGGCACGTAGTTCATGACTGCCCATCCCCCCTGTTTATCCTTTCTTGATCTATTCTCTTTCATTTTCATCAACGTTGGTGCAGGATCTATTTTCGGGGGGCAACAACTGTACTCTACGAACACCAGTAACATTTCAAATAATACAGGGTACATTGACTTTGCGCTCGTTTCTAGTATTGACTTGCCATTAAGCAAAGGAGCTGGCTCTCTTAATGTATTAACAGCGAAAATAACTATTTGTTGGAGTGACGATAAGCAGTTCTCGTTGAACGATGGGACCAAAAAAGGAGATGAGGATGTATGTATTGGAATAGCGACAGCCCGGCGTAAAATCTCACACAGTCTTTGTAAATCTCCAATTCCGAATCGCTTATAAATCCGGCCTAACAGTGGCGGGAAAACACTGATTAACGCCGTTAAAAAGTCCTGCTTCGGGTATTTAGTCTCTGACCTCACAGTTCCGGTTTCGTCTTTCGTAGCCCGGACAATATGCCCGGTTGACATTGAAATNATAAGCAGTTCTCGTTGAACGATGGGACCAAAAAAGGAGATGAGGATGTATGTATTGGAATAGCGACAGCCCGGCGTAAAATCTCACACAGTCTTTGTAAATCTCCAATTCCGAATCGCTTATAAATCCGGCCTAACAGTGGCGGGAAAACACTGATTAACGCCGTTAAAAAGTCCTGCTTCGGGTATTTAGTCTCTGACCTCACAGTTCCGGTTTCGTCTTTCGTAGCCCGGACAATATGCCCGGTTGACATTGAAATATTCCCGATGTTCAACCAAACACGCCATGCTTGCGTCCATAAATCTAGGTCCTCGTCTGGAACATCTAAAAATTTCATTTGTTTGATTTTTAGTGTTGATAAAATCGATTTTTTCCCTTTCATAGATGTTGGTTGTTTTTCTTCCACTTGCTCTTGAGCCTGATCGTGCGCGACATCTTGGAAACTTTTCAAACTGTTCAAAGCTACTTCAGAATTTCGACTCAAAGCCCCAGCTTCAATCATCTCAAGTAAAAGCGCCCAAGCCCGTGGGTATTCGTCAAGTTGCTTTAGAGTCTGCTTCCGCGTGCTGAAGACTCTTGATACACCAGCGAGGGTTAAAACACGGGTCTCTGCCCATTGCTTTTCAGCAGTGTCCCTTGAATGGTGAATAAGGATGTTCCCTTGATTGGATGTTGCGTCACTTGGGGGTGGCACATCTGCAGCAGTTGATGACATCGTCTTCACTTTGTCAAGAAGTGGGAACAGGACCTGCATGAAGAGCAAACGACTGTGAAGATGGCCCCTGCTTCTAGTTGGGAAAAGGCTGGCCCAAATGCGGCATATAATTGACACCGTGAGCTTTCAAGAGAGCTAAGATTGTAAGCAAATTGGAAGTTGGATAGAAGTTACAAAGAATTTTAAGAGCAGCTGACATTGAACCGGGGAAAATTGAACAAACGTGTCAATCAAGAGTTATCGCTTTGCACAACAAACTGTATAATTGTTAGCAATGTACTTTCGAGTGGATACAGAAATATTCACAATAGAGTTTTACAAAGTAAGAACATTCATTACAAATTTGAAACAAAGGTTAAAAATTGTGCGCCCAGCATCAATGGTTAGCAGTGAAAACATTGCTAAAATATTGAAACATATCGCACAAAATATAACTTGAGACATTCCGAGAAATTTTCTTGAAATTTCAATTTTTGTTAAAAATGTGGCAGGACTACATAAGTGGCTGAACATGGAACAAAAGTCCGTCTCGAATAAGATGTCACCTGAGATTTGCGATAACGCAAAATTCCTTTGCAAAACACTTCTATTGTTATTAATCGCGGGCATTTGCATGTGACATCTAATTTGAGAGAGACTATAATACTTTGGCTGCACTATAAGCTATTGGACAAGGAACTAACCCTGTAGCTGAAAGGATGTTCATTTGAGTATTGTATGAATAGAAAATGGCCTAAATCGAGAAGAGAACGAGGTCTTAGGAATTGGACGCTTCTTAGAGCAGCAATAACTCAACCCATACCTTCCACAAAACGGAATACCACGTTCCATTGTCGAGCAATCCACCATGTGCACTGATAGTCGAAAACAGTGTCTGTCCCGCACTTTTACGAACTGCCGGCCGCGGGTCCACGCATAGATCTCCTAGCTTACTGAACAAGCACATCCATAGGGAGTCAAAAGGTTGGATTGATTTGTCTTGTAGCTGTGGAATTAAACTAGCTAGTATTCTCTTTTCTTCATCATCTTTTGAAATATCTTCAAGGCTTGCGTAGGCTTGTGCCAAATCAAGTTTTAGAGCCGTTCGGTTTTGGTAGAAGAAGTCAGACAGATTCCACTGTATTAAAATAAAAGGAAAGCGTCAGCCTGAAAATTTAACATTTTGAAACAAAATGTATAAAACAAAAGACCGATGGGAAAAGGTTGGTAGTAACGAATGTCTTAGGCCTAGTTTAAACATAGTTTTTTGCCATGTCGAATCAAACTGTATTAAAATAAAAGGAAAGTGTCAGACTGAAAATTTAAGCAATTTAAAACAGAATACATAAAACAAAAGACCGATGCGTTTAAATGTTGGTATTAACGAATGTCTTAGGAGTAATATCAATGGAGAAGTTTTTTATGGCGTAAACGTTCGTTGTCACTTTTTAAGTCGCAAAAATATGCACAGAACATTGTCATTTTGTGTGACTATAAAACCTGAAAGTCAATTTAAAGCCTAGTTTAAACATGGCTTTTTACCATGAAGAATCGAACTGTATTAAAACGGCAGAATCTGCCATGTCTAAAAATCTGATTTAAACATCGTTTTTTGCCGTGTCGGATCGAAATAGACCTAATCGGCTAAGGTTTGTTGTACCCATTTCAAGTCATGTGATCATACTCTTGTGAAGTTTCAGTATTATACCACTTTTTGTATTTATGGCGCAAGTCTTCATGGCACGAAATATGTTAAGCAAATCAAAAGATGTTTTATCAAGGGATTGATCACTTGACTTGAATTGGGTGTAAACAAACCTTAGCCGATTTTGTCTGTTGAAATGGTTAAAATTGCCATTTTCATAAATAAACAAGCGCAATGGCTGATTACACGTGGAAACCGAGGAGTGAGGACCATGGCCTAGAATTGATTAGCTAAACGCGGCAGAATTACGATGATTTAATCAACCCTAACTCCTGCTGTTTTATCTATTTACAACGGCAGATGATCCAAACATCGTTTTTATGTCGAATTTAATTGACACTTAGAGGTTTTTAGCAACATCTATTAAATACGACACGGCAAAAACGATCTTTAAAGTGAACCTCAGTCAGGCTTATCGCAAATGGCAAGAATTAATTCTGGTGGTGTTTAGATTTAAGATTTTGGCACATTTGATTGTTCCTAAGGAGTATGTCTTTTTATTCATCTTATTTGTAACTTAACTTCTTACAGTACCAATAGAAACTAGCAATAGGCAAAATATGCTGAGTGAGTCAAAGGTTACTTTTTATATCAAAATTTTTTTAACTCATATCTAAATATATTTTTAACTTTTGAGGGCACTGATATGATACCTCAAACAGATAATTAATAAAGTGGTCTTAACTAACTTATGGAAGCAGTTAGAAATATTCCTGCATTCAATTTGATTTTCACGCATTGCACCATTCGAAAATGTCTATATCGTCTTGTGTGAATAAACCTTCACTTCATCTCAGATGTCATATCGGGGGAGTCAGAAAAAAGAATCCCCGTTTCAAAGGTCACGGCTCCCTGAATATCAAGACAATGATATCGGCAAATATATAGTTTAATGGTAGAGATGTTCAAATCTGCTATAAAATTTACCTGACTGAAATCGTCCACTCCATTTTCAAATTATGAGGGATTTTCTCGAGAAAGCCTCTTCAAAAAACCTTCAATGCTATCCTCTTGGGAGGATGAACAATTCCTCCCCCTGGTATCGATGACCTATTCAAGGGGATTCCATTCTAGCAGGAGGACAAAATACATGAATTTATGTGAATGTCATCAATTTTAGGAACGAAAATTTGCTCATCGTTTTCATTTGTTTTAGCAGGTTTTTGGAAGGGGCTTTCTGCAGAAAATCACCCATATCGACGGGAAGGAATGGCCGATTAAGGCCGGGTAAATTACTGAGCCTAATTGAACATAATGGCAATAAAACAAGACAGTTTTCAATATTATTGCTTTGATATTCATGGAGCAGTGGCCTTCCAAGCGGGGATTCTTTTTTCTGACTCACCTGGTATAATTTCAACTTTTGAGGGCACTGATACCTTCAAACGGATAATTAATAAAGTGGTCTTAATTACTGATGAAAACATTTAGCAATATTCCCGCATTTAATTTGATTTTACGCATTGCACCATTCGAAAAATGTCTTTATCGTCTTGTGTGAATAAATCTTCACTTCATCTCTGATGTTATATAGCAATAATTTATGGATACATTAGTTTAACTGATTGCTTACCAACAAGCCAACAGCTGTAAGACTTATGTTGATCTCTTGAGGTTGCAATCCAAATTGTCCAACCACATCGATTAATATTTGAAGACACCAGCATGGCATGATGGGTAAGAAATCAGTGACGACCAGCTGAAGGCTCTGGAATCCTTGTCGAATTATTGTTTCGCTTAAAGAAAATTTACAAAATAAATATAGCTGAAAGGGTGGATATCTTTGAAGTCAAAGAATCCGGAAAAACGAAGGACTCAAGGTAAAAAGTTTAAAAGCAAAGCGACACAGCTTGTACAGTCGATTGATAGAGACACAAATGCACAGAACGTGCTGCTTTATGTACGCTGAAAAGTTGCTGCCTAACAAAGCCATGCTGTACACAAAAAGAATGAGTTTATCAAAAATGGAACAAGAGCTTCACTTAATCGAACTAGGAGCATGAATCTCGATAACTAACGAAACTTTCTTTTTCTGCCTTAGAACCCGTGAAATATGAAATTCGATTCTCAAACTTTTTCTGACGTAATTCAAACATTCATGTTCCATGCCACAAATGCTGCACTTTCTTCTGCATGAGCGGTTGGAAAATGGAAGTTAAACTTGTGTTTGAGAACTGTCCAGTGACAAGCTTTTACTGTTAAATTGATATATAGAAATTCTTAACAGGATATTACTGCACAACGGCTTTGTGTAACATTTTCCGCTGCATATGATTTATACCACTATGATTTGATACTGCAAACAAATTTCAAGACTCACTTTTGTTGATTGGTGGCTAATCCAATGATATGCAACATGAGTGGCCAAGCTTGTGCCAACTGTGGTGCCACATCATGCAATAGTTGCAAAACACATTCATACTGTTGTTGTCGTACATCTGTAAATGAAATGGTGGCCATCTCTTGCAGAGGATTCAGTATCAACTGCTGTAGAGCCTGTTGTATGAGGACAATAGGAATATTAAAATAATTTTTATTGCAAATCGGACATTGCAAAAGATGATTTCATATATTCTTAGGTCGATATCTGCCTAGTTCCACAAAATGCCTACATTTGCTCAGTTTAAATTATTAGGGCAAACTAACCGAAATAATCATGGGGGTAGTCCATACCTTAAGGAAATAGACATAGCTATAATCTTGGGCAAAATACTTGGGACAAGTCACAAAATTGCACTATTTCCGACTTCCGTCTTTGATTACGTTACATCTTTTGGTATCTTGACTAGTTTCAAAATAGCGGCATTTATTATACTTGAGGTTGTGACGTTATGAAAATTCTAAATCATAAACCAGCAGAGCTACAGATTTCTGCTGGCTACCATATTGTAGACCTTCATAAACAATGGTTTTTGTGAAGATTGCATCATTTTTCCTCTATTCATCTAGGATCTAAGATGATCTTCATTTTTTTCAAAATTTTCCCTAAATTTTTTCAAAAAATTTCAAATGCAGCCATTTTGAAAAAGTCAAGATATAAAAAAATGTCCACGGCAGATTTACAGCAAAGTACCATAAATTCCCCTCAAGCAATTCAATTCATTGACAAATGTAATATAATTTCACACCCACCTTTTAAAACATTTGAAAGATTTGAGCCCTATGCTGCATGAATATAAAGATAATTGAAGTTCTTTGATGGGAGTCTCACGAAATATGGTTTCACTAAAATTGCTCGTAATTACTGAACGGAAAGACCGATTTTGACCACATAAATTTTCATATCTGAGTTATTCTTTTTCCTGTGCAACAAGTTTCTTAAGAATGAATTTACGACGAAAATTCAATCAGAAAAATTGGCAAATATCCCACATTTTTATGACTCACAAGGGATTGCTTGAATATTCTCAGCGTCTCATTCTTCCATGTTCTCGGTACCTTTTTCAAAGGCTATGATTCAACTTACAATGCTTATCAAACGCAGTTTATCATTTATTTTTATCATAACAATCAAAATATCTCTACTTACCAGATCCTTACTGAGTGAGCTTTCGAAATTAAACGTCATTGCAGATCTTACTAAACTTGTCAGGGCATCTGCACCCCATTCTCGGAGGCAAGTATGTGGATGTTGCGATACCTATAGAAAATGAGCAAACGTAAGGATTGCAATGTTTTACTGAGAAACATAAACTTCACGATCCAAAATTAAAGTTAATATTTCAACAAGTCTTTTCTATTTCATAATGGTAATATTTTCACAAATTTCATTACTGCAAAATTATAAAATTGTAAAAAAATTTCAACTGAAGCGCGCAATACAGGTTGTTTCAGAAAAAATGCAACCAAACTTTAGTCGAGATTATTCAGAAAATGATAACACTTGAACTAGCTGTTAATGAAGTTAAGTGAGTGTAGCTCAGAAGAGTAGTATAAGACAGTTCGAGTTGTCCGCCAACAACGAGGGGGGGGGGGGGGTAATCACTACCATTCAACAGCAGTTATGTGCCCCCTGAAGGTTGGATTTTGCAAGGGAAGGTTCGAGTTGGAGAGCAATTCCAAAAATAGACAACTGTTTTATTCTTCTGTTTTATCCAATCACAAATAGCTCATTCGAGAAACTCTGCGGAGGCTAGTTTGAAACATAGCCAACCAGCCAGCCAATCCATAATTTTCAAAATTGACCGATTTATATAGCAGCTACGCATGCGCTATCGCGATTGCTGCGTTGCAATAAATTTGACGCATGCCATCTGAAAGCACAATCTTAGATGCCGACACCCTGTATATCTCCTTGCCCTGATCTTAATTTTTTCGTATTAGGATGTATGTATATTAAATTCAATGATCTAACTTCTTACCTCAAGCAAATGAGCAGTGAGCGGTTTCCACAGAACCTTAAGCCTCCCCATGTTGACCATCCCAGTCTCTTGCAACTTTGCGACAGGAAACAGGCATGGATCCTAAAATTGAATATGCAGGTGAGTTTAGAGAAGCTCAAAAGTAAGACAACTTTAGTAGGGACGAATCTAATGAGTGACGAAACAGTTTCCATACTGAAACTGAAACTTAAACAGTCCAGTATAGAGGTCAGCGTTTTTGGTATTCTCTTCAACAAGAAATAAAAGATTCAAATTCTGTACATTAATTCAAGAATAAAGTCAAATTTTGGAAAAATGAAGATTGCAACTGTTGACTTTGGAGACAGTACATTCCTCGGCTCGACTTTTTATGGTTTTATGCGTCTTGATTTCAATGGATATTTTATTTGAATTTTGTAATCTTTTTGCCTGATTTTACTGGCATAAATTGTTGCACAACTTTGAAATCAATTTGTTGTCTTCAATTATATTTTTCTTATAGCTACGTAAGTTTCAAATGTAGATCAAATGATAATAATTATGCTGATGCTAACGACGATGGCGATAATGATGATGATCGCATAGTTTCTAATCAGTGGATGCGTTATTGTACAAGAAGTATATTTAAATATTCTGTTTGTGGGGTCAAATGCAGTTTTGCGGACACAGCTTCCAAGGAAAACAGAGATTGAATTGAATTGTATTATCAGAACTGATCGCTGATTGGCATATTAAACAATAATAGCAATAAACATCCTGTCATCTGATTGGATAATGCAAAATTCGACCATGATTCGACTGGTTCACACTTGCGAGAGGACGTCAAAATGTTTTAAACAAGGCCTAAATCTGCAGCAGCAACCAGTAATCGATATATCCTTTCAGCTGACTATTCTCGGGGGCTGCCCCCCCCCCAAACACCCGCTGGTTCAGTAAGTATACTCCTGTCTAAGTACTGATGCGTTTTTCATCCAAAATCGGTAGAACATTAAAACACGGGGAAATGTCAAGAGTGCGTCAGCTAAAGTGCAAACTACTGTTTGAATAAAGACCTTTTTCAACGACAAAATACTCAGTGGTGAGACTCATATCAAGGATTTCTACCTTCACAAGAAAACTAAAAGGTTACCAACCTTATTACCAGCGGCCTGTTCCATCTCTTCACTTGATAAACGGCACAAGGCATTCACAAGGTGGTGCAACGCTACATCATCTAGGTACCTGGAATAAATACATTTTGTCAGAACACAGGAATTAAGAGCTATTTCTCTTCAGGAAGATTAAAACCTAATCCAAAGGAGCTGCTAACAATCAAGAAATGGAGCCACGAATCAGCGACAAGTAAATGTGCATTTGCCTATGCTCAAAGCTGTTGCTCAACCAAAAATTCTCAGCACGTGATTCTCTTTTGTTGCAAAAGAATCCCGTACAGACAAAAACATGCCGTGCAAAACATGTCCGTTGAACAGGCGCTTCAAACTAAGCACGAGAGCACGAGAATTTAAGGTGCGTTTTCTCATTTCTTTTATTGACAAAAAACCCAAGACAATACGGACAGTACTATACTATCAAAGACTTTAAACACTACGAGCTTCATTCATTCTATTCCTTGAAGCATTTTCTTAATGCTGCCCAATACAGGTCAGCGTTTGACAACATAAGAACAGTATTTCAACAAACGTGTCTCACCTGGGAAAATGACATGTATCTAAATGATTGTTCTGAAAAAAGGGTTAGCATAAGTACGATAGATAGTTCTGGATATCCAAGTCATACAAACATGTCACGTGCTTCATCAATTCGCGCTCAAAAATAAGACTTGTGGTAAATGAAGCCATTACAAAACATAGCGTTGCGCAGGAGGGATTTTGAGAGCGTTTTGTTTATTTATCGTAATAAATCAATTCTAAACGCTTGGAAGTTGTTCTAATTATTCCACAGCTTTTTTTTCTATTCATAATAAACTAAAACTAAATTAAATACATTACTACTGTACCGCTCTTGGTGTAAGAAGACACAAGGTCATCTGGCCTACACCAAGAACGGCACTTACAATTTGCAAATTTAATACGAGGGACAAAACAAAACAAGAAAACAACACACAAATAGTCAAAAGAAAAGAAGGAGACTGGCAGTTCCACACCAAACCATGCTATGGGTCTAACCTTTTATATTGTAGACTTCCATCATCCCTGTACCATCACATAGCAACTGGACGGTACAATGACGAGGGAAGTCAAGCACTATGGGAAAATTTGGGTGGTTTGGTGCTGAACTGTCTGGAAGATAGGAGGGAGAGCTGCTAGATCATTGCGCTATTTCAAATTGATTTCATATTGATCCACGGATACTAATGTGCCCCCCAAGGGAAAGGACGAGGAAACCTCACCCCCTCGCCCAGGCAGCACTCCAGCACCCACGGTCAATTCAACCTGTTTGTTTTTTCAATGTATTCAATTGTTGCTTCAATAATTATCCTGTTGTCAATCATATTCATATTAGAACTGCCGTAAAGAAGCAAGTTTTGGCGGCTAGATAGGCGAACATTAAAAAGGAAGGTTGACCAAATTTATGCTTCAATTTCAAGAACAGCTTATTCGGGCAATTATTTCATTGGTTTGGGTCTGACTGACACTTGCTATTTATACCATTTTGATCAAAAATAAAAACATAGCTGGCATAGCTGGAAAGAATATGAGGTCATCGAGTTCCAACTACGGCAACCATTTACACCAATGACAAAATATGCATTAAATTTAAGAAAAGAACAACTTGGGCGTCCCAGAAAGAAGAACTCCCTCCACCTTACAGCAGATGATTGACTCTAACGAATATACACAAATAGATGAAACACCAAAAACTATCATGAAATATCCTTTCTCTATTCATTACCGTGAAGGAGAATAAAAGAGTGATTTCCGAAAACTTTTTGCAAATTTCCAGCAGAGGTCCATATAAATTTTCTGAAGATTTACCCCAAAACAAGATGGGGTCATGTTTGCAACGCTACTATGATGATATACGGTCTGGATGAATAGAGGCCTTTGTTTATCTTTAGCAGCTAACTATTCTGAATACCATCACGTAATGTAGCCAATATAAACTCATGAAACTGTGCTTTAAAATTTCGTAAAGGCTCTATCAAGGCCCCCTCTCTGTTAAGTCCGCCTCTCTATTGAGCCCGCCTCTCTAATAAGCCCCTCCCCTCTGAGCCAAACTTTTAAAAAAGCCCCCCCCCCTCTATTGGTGAAGGTGAAAGTGAAGTTGCGGTTTTTAGTGCCAAGCGCTGGGGTCGCAGAAGTAGAATATGCCTAATCGAGTCCGCGACCCCTTGTCATGACGCTCAAGTGGTGGGGCTCTACCGGGTATCGAACCCTGTCCGCCTGACTGTTCTGCCTGCAAAGTCAGTGGATTACACCACTGCGCCACAACACCTATTAACCCCCCCCCCACTTATATCAAATTCCAGAGGTTACCAAAGATTTTCCATTTATTTAGTCAAATAAGTTTCTCTTTCTTGATTCTGTGAGTGGTGGTGCATGGCCGTTCTTAGTTGGTGGAGTGAGATTTGAGATAAAATTGTGTTGAATTTACGTATTATTACGTTGCATCCGCAAAATATGGTCTAAGAGAACAAAAAAGCTATTATCCATATCCTTGTCATTTGATTTTGTGAATAAGCCCCCCTCTCTAATAAGTGCCCTCTCTTTTAAGCCCCCCTCTGGAGTGTAAGAAGCTAAATAAGCCCCCCGGGGGCTTAATAGAGCTTTTACGGTAATGACTTGCTACGACTGAGCTACTTACTGCGTGCTTTCAAATAATCTTGATAACATTGCAGATAAGACGGGGAGTTCCGCCATCAGTGATTGTGACATCACCTGTAAATAAAAAAGATGTGAGACAATAAATAACTTATCAAAGTCATGACTTATATTGGTTCAGTAAAAACACATCCGATGTTGGAAATAATACCGGGGGTGTTCAAAAAAAATGTATACGGATTTGGTTCACTCCAGCGATGTGAATTTAGCTTCAATCAATGTCTAATCACTCTTAAAATGTTCCTCGATAGTTAACTTAAACATAGGTACCTCGTTTGTTGGTATTGGTGCTTTGAGAGCAGATATGTTAATATTGAAAGCTCACATTTGCCTCTTCCTGCAAACCAGAGCTTTAAATCAACGATAGCCTTGATAAAATTTGAACAATATTAGATCTTGTGTTATTCTGTTTTCCAGAAGTCACGCCCTTGTCACCCATTGGGCAGGTTCTTAATTTTTTCATCGATATCAGTTCTTAATTTCGATGTGCTTCAGTAACTTGCTTAGGCCAAAAGGCCAAAGCTGTGGTTTGCAGGTTGATGCAAATTTGAGCTTTCAAGATTGATATTTCTGCTCTTATAGCACCAATACCTACACACGAGGTATCTATGTTCAAGTTAACTATCGAGTAACATTTTTAGAGTGATTAGCCATTGATTGCAGCTAAATTCACATCGCTAGAGTCAACCAAATCTGTATACTTTTTCTTGGGACACCGGGTACAATACAATCTCGCAAAGTAAGCCTCATGGGATATTCATAACCGCTTGCATTAATTACTATGCTGGTACACTTTCAAATTCTGTACTACAGAATCACCAAGAAGAAATTGCTTGTCAAAATATGATTTCTGAAGAGTGTTTTAGGTGAACGGTAGTACTTTCACAAAATATTAACAGTGGCTAAAATGGAAGAACAATCTCTCTTTAATTCGAGAAGCAAGGGCGAATCTTCTAAAACAATAGATTTAGGTTTCCGAAAAGACAAAGCGATTTGCCTATCACATGAATAGATTTCACACCTCTAAGTGCACTCAATCAAATCAAAATAAACAGAGAAGGCAACAAGGGCAGATTTTGTAATACAATAGCATGAGTTGCTTTTGCTGACACCTCAATTCACAGCGATTAG
>REGL01000019.1:651413-673499 GCA_004194395.1 Aurelia aurita complex sp. Pacific | reverse complement strand
TGTATTACAAAATCTGCCCTTGTTAGAGAAGGCAAGATATTATGGCTGGCTGCACAGAAGGTGTCAAATCTATTCTAGAGGCGACCGAATCGCTTTGTCTTAATCAGACCTGTATCTTTTGTTTTACAAAATTCGCCCTTGCTAATTCGAGAAAGTCTTAACCAAATTTCAGCGCAATGAAATCGATAAAAATTATTATAAATTTCTTTAAAAGTTGGCTAATAGATACAGTAGCTACACTAAAGCTAATTTAGGCCAACTGTAAAATTACAATATACATAACTATACATAAATACGTAGTTAAAAGTAATAAAATAGTAGATATAATAAATGTACAAAATTGAAATACTTTCAGCACAAGAACCATAAATGTTAAAATTAAATAAAGCCTAAAGTTTGGAATAAAAGTTTGACATAATCGGCAGTGGCAGGTTTCTCCAGACCAAGATTTTATTTTGCTTTTAAACTCAGCAAGAGATGTAGAATCTTTGATAAATTGTGGAACAGTAGCTCGGACTTGCGGGCCTCTGAAACGAATCATTTCTGAGCCATATGTAACAGTTCTAATTCTAGGAAGAGAAAAATCGTTGGTGTTCCTGAGATTAACGACTTCTCTGAAAAATGTCATTATCCATTATCAATTCAATTCAATTCAACTTTTTTCATAGAATACAGGACTAAAATTACAGGGTATATATAAAAAGATCTGTATCCTATACGACCAAAGTAAAGCATAGCTTATCTAGCTTTGGCCGTTAAATTAAAATGCAAAAAGAAAAGAAAAATACGAGTAAACATTGAAAATTACAGCATTGTCACAATAGATCTATAATGATGAAATATTAATTGTTCATAAAATTATAATTCTGATTTGAAGTTTATGATTGTTAACAGTTAGCAATTTTGAACGCTTTAAGGCTTGTAGTATACTGTTTTAGTTTTGTTATGTTTTTTATTGATTTTGGCAGATTGTTCCATAATCGGGCACTCTTGTTTCAAAAAGTTTTATCCCCTCAAGTTTTACGCGATTTATATATTCGATAATCAATCGCTTGCCTTGTAGCATATTTGTGTAGCCCTTCATTTGTCATAAAATAATTTTGGAATACATCAGGCAGTTGATCTTTACTATAGTGGATGTGATGCATTAGTTTTAGGATGCTTATCGCTAATGTTTTACCCCTTCCACCCTATTTTGCTACTTTTAGCCTAAATAATTGATGAAGTATCCTTACCAGTGTAGGCAAATCATTTGCTTGTATCGCTTTCAGTGACCCAGTGGATGAGAACTTCAATCCAAGGATTACTGTAAGTTGTTGCAGCGTATTGAGAACCATATACCAGGCAGTGCCTAAGACATCCCCGTGGCAATGAGCAAGGCTTAGGATGGCTCGCATACATTGGATGTTTTTAGCTGTTAGCTAGAAAATGAAGAAATAAAAATCATGGGTGAGAGGAAACAAGATGTTTATTGTTAAAAATCATACCTGTACCCTCATCGTTGTTTCTGTCTGCTTTCCCTTGCAGCAACCTAAGCTCCATCTTGATTCAAATTTGCAACGGCCTAAACGGCCTAATTTTGTTTTCTGTAAAAGCGAGGCAGTTATCGTTTGCAGCAAGAAAAGCAGACAGAAAAAACGACGAGGATACAAGTATGATTTGTGTGTACATTTTATTAAAAAATGAACATCTTGTTTCCTTTTACCCATGGTACAATGAGTTTACTGAACTCATCGACCACACTAGAAACTTTGTTCATTATAGAATTAAATTTGATAATATGCCAGAATTTTTGTTTTGCCTTATTTATCCAATTACTTGTTTGTCACGCACTCGTCTTTTCACAAATTTGCTAAGCTGACTAGTACAACTGTTATGAAAGACTGGTACAAGTAACTGTAAGTAGATACTAAATAAATGTAGTTATTTTCGGTTGAATGAGATGAATTAGAAGATAACTTTTGTTTACCTCTCTGTTTCCAGGCGTTGTATTTGAATTATTTGCTAGTGACTGCGCGGATGATGAGTTGGACATTCCTCCATGCCCACCGGAATGATTAGCACCCCCGTCTGGTTTTGACGACGCTGAACTAACGGTATTGTTGTGATGATAATTCAGGGGGATTGCTGCTTTGCATAAACATGACACGAAGGAATCTCTGTTCGTTGTGAAATCTAATTCTCCACTGACACTTGCGTATGTCTGGATACCCTTTAGAATGTTCTCAGTTATATTTTCATCGACACTGAAACGTAAATAAAAAGATAGAAAGCTAGATGGGTCTTTAGATAAAGTTTTTAAAGGATTTTACAGGGTCTAATATCCCAAGCTGGGGAAGAAAGGCTATACAGTGTTGCGTCTCTACCCTCCAAGGTAAAGCTGAAACGGGACGTATGAGATTCAGTCTATCTATCTACCTATCTAGCAATACACCTGAATGCCTTCTAAAACGAGAAGCTTAGCAATGACTTTCCTAAGATCATAAAATGCTTGGTTTGTTTTAATTTCTAAATCAATTAGAATCCAAGCATTTTTAAGACTTCGATAATAACTAGCCCGTACAAAAATTGAAATTGAAGTGGTTTAGCCACTTTTATATGCTTACTTTCCCTTTGAGGATTTGATAAATTAAATAAAGAGTTCTTTTTTAAAACTGACCAAGATATCATTGACCAAGAGACAAATGCACTGTATATTTCAAAACTTCGAGAGTTTAACCATTAGTCACATTCGATTGTAAGCTATCAGAGGAAAGCACGATGTTAACCACAGAAACAATAGTACTATAGTAAGATTTACATATATGTTTTCATTCAACCACCAACGAACGGAATAATACTTTACCTCGCTTCGAGAAGCAGTTGTAGGGTTGATAGCATACTGTCCCAAGAGGATGTGACCATTTCTTTCCATACCAAAAGGTCAGCTGAAAGAGATTAAAAAGCGTTGAAAAAACGAGAGATGCGCAACAAGACGATCGGTTGCAGAATCAAAGAAACGTACCCACACCGCGTTTACAATGTTGAAAAACAATTTAACCAATTCAAGATATCTAATTCTTTGCTTTTACAAAAATTTCAAAATTTTACCTGCAAGAACAACTACCTTTACGAAGCTGGATGTGAAATTGTGTGCAGCAAAATATCTACACTTCCTATTCATTAAAGGGGCTCCGTCTCCAAATTTCGGTCGAAACGACAATTTTGCAGTCTTTGATGGGCAATATCACACGGACGTTCACCTGTTTTTTCGAAAATGAAAGCGTCATTTTCAAGATAAATCTTTGTACTTCACATAGGAAAAAACCAAATATTCATATCTTCCATTTTTTTAACGAGCACTTTTTGGTGGCTTGGGTGAAGAAAATAATCGAGAAAATAACAGACACGTGTGGTGTCATCAGATTCGTTTTTATGTTATTAAATTCTATAGGCTCAAAATATGTTTTATAGTCATCTAAAATGTTACAATACATGTTACAACTTACTATACTTTCTAATTACTATACAAAAATACTGCACTACAGGGACGACAACTACAGGGAGCAACAGATAATGACTATCCCATGGTCATTATATAAAGGAACATCCAACTTAATTACAACTGTACTGGTAAATACTAAGGCCTGCTTCACGTTGGATGCCAGGCCATTCAATGCATTCAACTGATACGGCCTCTGAGAAGTGCAAGCCCATTTCAGTAACCTCTTTTCTTCGGTTCAAGGAATAAAAAGATTCGTCAGGCATGATTTTTACATGCGGGTTTTGTAAGAAGGTTCTGCAACAATCTAACGTTTTTGCTGTTACTTGTGGAGACCCTACCGACATGCAAGAATAAAGCAGAAGAATGCATAGTATAAATGACAATACCGGGTGAACCAGGAAAAAGTTCCCACTTCTGAAAATTCATAGCATCAAGAGTACTGGATGGATTGGAATGAATCAATGTTTGTTAGACAGCCAAAAGATCGAAGTATTTTTGTGATTTTTCTCGCCTTCTTACTAGCACTGGACAAATTGGTAAATTCAAATTTAGAAAAACTTGGATGTTGCAAAATGACCGAAAAAGGCCTAAAATACTTTAGTAAATCATAAAAGACTCCTCGCACAGAACAACAGAGAAAATGTTTTTTCTCATGGGTGAGAGATATCGTCTGCATATTTATTGCCATGGGATTGAAAATTTTAAAATCTGTTTGAGAATTTATGTCTTATTACTCTTGAGCGAGGTGAAACGCCCATATGTATTGTTCTGTGTTAGGAGAGTCCTAACAATTTGATCAAGTGTTTTAGGCCCTTTTTCAGTCATTTTACAACCATGACATTTTTGCAAAGTTGAATTTACCTATATTTGCAGTGCTCGTGAGAAAATGAGAAAAATCACAAAAATGCCTCGATCTTTTGGCTTTTAACAAGAAGTTGAATCATTCAAATCCATGAAGTACTTGTGGTGCTACGAATTTTCGAAAGTGGGAACCTTTTCTGGCTCACTCGGTAGTCAGCAACACTATTTGACCTTTCAGACTGGTCTCCTCTTCAGATCGTGATCAAGACCCTGGTCCATGGACCGAAAAAAGGACAATCCAAAGTTAAAGAATAAAAATCAAAGAATACCNTTGGGAATTTATGTCTTATTACGCTTGTGCGAGGTGAAACGCCCATATGTATTGTTCTGTGTTAGGAGAGTCCTAACAATTTGATCAAGTGTTTTAGGCCCTTTTTCAGTCATTTTACAACCATGACATTTTTGCAAAGTTGAATTTACCTATATTTGCAGTGCTCGTGAGAAAATGAGAAAAATCACAAAAATGCCTCGATCTTTTGGCTTTTAACAAGAAGTTGAATCATTCAAATCCATGAAGTACTTGTGGTGCTACGAATTTTCGAAAGTGGGAACCTTTTCTGGCTCACTCGGTAGTCAGCAACACTATTTGACCTTTCAGACTGGTCTCCTCTTCAGATCGTGATCAAGACCCTGGTCCATGGACCGAAAAAAGGACAATCCAAAGTTAAAGAATAAAAATCAAAGAATACCTTCTCCTGTTGATTTTTCAACTTCTTCTCTATCCCTCATTGCTTCGGATCCAATCCCTGTCCGGTCTTTGCTGTCAGGTCCGGGATCTTTTCTGGATTCGATGAAACTTTTGCTCGGTCTCTTGTTTCCGGATGAGTGAACAAGAATGTCGATTGCTCGTGCAATTTCCAACACACATGATACCGATATTGACATTGCGTAGGTTTCAGACACGTTAGCGATTTCACCTTTGAAGTCTAGTTGCTCCAGACTGCAAAAATATAAAAAACCGCTCATTTTGTGTCAATTCCCAAGAAACCAATTACATGGTTGGGACTATTATCGAAGTTCCTTTGACAAAAATCGTTCTTCAACAAGAACGAATAACACAAGTAGGTTGGCATTCGGTCGGAGCAGTTCTTTTTTATAACATTTTGTTTCAATTATAGAGGTTAAAAAAACAAACAGAAAGGAACGCTGGAAAATTATGGTTGAACAGTTCCCTAAATTTCAGCGGTAACAGACCTTAAGTGGCAGACACTCATTTTAAGATTCAAAAATTTGCAACAACACTGGACAGTTAACCTGGAGTGAACTGGCAACATCAAGAAATACCTTGTCGACATTTGAAAAAAACGTAAGCAAATTAAACATGGCACAAAACTCGCTAAACATGCCTTTATCTTATTTTCACATGTATCACTTGACTAGAAATATAAAGAGATCGTCCCAAAATTCAAATTCATTGAGTTCCATTTCAAGGCTTGGAAATGATACCGATTAACACATAACTTAAGTTAAAATCAAAAATTTAAATCTAAAACAGCAAAACAATGTATGCTAAGTCTGAAAACAAGAATCAACTCACTATACAGGCTTTGAAATCCCACTGGATGGAACATTATTCATAGGAACCCAGACTCCTTTATATGAGAAGCCAGGGACTTGGGCCTTCTCGAATCCTGAGGATCCACTAGGCATGCTGTGGCTGGTGGTTTGCTGCGGGGAGGTCGACAGCGAGCTGGCAGTGAGATTAGCAGCCTCTTTACTGAACATGGATTGAATGAATATCTCCAGAGCGAGGCCTATATCATGGAACACCTTGGTTGAATGTTCTTGTAAGTCGTAGAATTGGCAGAAAGACCTAAGAATAAGAGACCATTATTTGAAAGTACAATAACGTCAATCGTCAATTAGCGTAAACGCTCTATTAAGCCCGCTCTCTACTAAGCCCCCTCTCTAATAAGCCCCCTCCCCTCTGAGCCAAAATTATAAATAAGCCCCCCCCTTACTTATATCAAATCTTAGAGGTCACCAAAGACTTCCCATTTATTGAGCTAAATAAATTTGCATGTTAATTTTGATTTGGTTTGAGATGAAACTGTATCGAATTTTATGTATTTGACTCGTAAAGTTGTATGTTGAATCCGCAAAATATGGTGCAAAAGAACTATAAAGCTAGCATATGTACCCTTGTCATTTGATTTTGTGAATATGCCCCCCTCTCTAATGAGCCCCCCTCTCTTTTAAGTCCTTCCCCTCTGGAGTGTCTGAAATTAAAATAAGCCCCCGGGGGCTTAATAGAGATTTTACGGTATGTTGCTTTATAAAATACTATTGCTCAAAATCAGAGCTTCTTGGATTAAGATTTCACCATCCATCCAACACGAACAAAANTCGAATTTTATGTATTTGACTCGTAAAGTTGTATGTTAAATCCGCAAAATATGGTGCAAAAGAACTATAAAGCTAGCATATGTACCCTTGTCATTTGATTTTGTGAATAAGCCCCCCTCTCTAATGAGCCCCCCTCTCTTTTAAGTCCTTCCCCTCTGGAGTGTCTGAAATTAAAATAAGCCCCCGGGGGCTTAATAGAGATTTTACGGTATGTTGCTTTATAAAATACTATTGCTCAAAATCAGAGCTTCTTGGATTAAGATTTCACCATCCATCCAACACGAACAAAACGACAATAATCGCAAAAAGAATTTAGCAATTGGCAAATTGAAAACAAAACAAAACTTTCCAGATCAGATTTTCAAGAAAGATTCTCGGTATTACTCGTCAGGCTTCCAAATTTAAAGGGGCTGTACAAGATTTTTGTAAACAATCGGAAAGTACGGGACAACCCGCGCACGTGACTAAAGCCTTG
The DNA here is from genome assembly GCA_004194395.1 of Aurelia aurita complex sp. Pacific. Classification (NCBI taxonomy): domain Eukaryota; kingdom Metazoa; phylum Cnidaria; class Scyphozoa; order Semaeostomeae; family Ulmaridae; genus Aurelia; species Aurelia aurita complex sp. Pacific. Next base: position 666,333 of record REGL01000019.1, on the reverse strand, counting down.
GCTTTTTAATGGCGGCCAGTTTCATCGCAGCCTCTACGTAAGTTTCATTGCATTGTTTTCTTGTCTATGTCTATAAAATGTGATGGAAGTTTTGATATCCGTTAAAACTTTCAAATGTTCGGCGTTAGAATAATAGAACAAATCCTCCATCAAAGCTTCGATCACCAAGATTGTTGCAGATACTTTGGATTACTATTCTCTGTGCAAAATCGCCATTAGCTATGTTGTGTCTAGCCTAAACAGACGCAGAGCCAGGCAGAGAGGACGGGTAGTACAGCTGTTTGTTCAAATATTACTCTTTACAGCTCGAACCACATATTGAAGAAAACTTTGGAGGGAAGATTACAGTATCTTCGACTTATCGTTCGTTAAACCCTGCCTCTTATCATTTCATTAGTAAAGTAGTGAATAAGGTAAAGAAACGTAAAATAAAAAGGAAGCAAGAACGTACTTGAGTAGTTGCGGTTGCACGCATAGGGTGTGCAAAACTTCAAGTGCTAAGGCCCTTTGCCAGAAAGGTTTGTCTGCGTCTAGAAACTTTACCAATAATGATAAAAATATTTCACATTCTGTCACCTAGAACGCAAGAAATTCACATGAATGTCCGCTATTAACATAGACAATAATTCGACAAAGTTCATATCTGACTTGTAGGCGACTATAGCTCGCCTGCGTCAAAGACAATACGGAAAGGAAACGGTACGGCCTGTGACCCGGCTAGTCTAGTGTCTAGCTAGCTGTAAAGATACTGCCTAGATATCTAAGCCCGATACAAAACCCTCCAAACTATCAGTAATTTAGGGCCTGCTTACACGAGCCCTTGGCTCCAATCCGCCGCAAAGGGGCAGTCCTTCTCTAGTCAAATCTCTTCAAATGTTTACACGAACCCAGTAGCCAGCCCGGGTAACCCTTCTCGAGGGTTGGGTTGACCCGATTTGGCGGGTTAGCTTTTTGTAGAATTTTTCCATGTGAAGGCGGGTCAGCTCAACCTGGGGTCATTTGAACAAACGATATTTTCATGAAAGCAAAAGGCAAACAAAAAGGCAATTTGCCACGTGTCAACTAATGCAACTCACAGAGCTGCCCCAGGCTGGCTTTTTACCACTCCACCGAGCTCCCTCGGGCTCATGTAAACAGCGACTTTTTTAATGAGGCGATTTGAGTCCTATCATTTCTCTCTACGTTCTTTACTTTGAACAAAAGTTAATTTCACAAAACAACGAACTCGACCAGATGCACCATCTACAACCATGAATCAGCAAATTCTGACAGATAGGGTATACCTTGCCTTACAGTTTTATGCTGATTCCATTCCTTCAAGGGAAACGTGAGAATGTCCTGCCTTAACCATACAAAATAGCTTACCAATAAGGTGTAGAATTGTTTGATCAGAATCGAAACTATCCTGAGGAGTCTCATCGAAACAGGAAAAACAGGTTTCTCAACTACAGTCGCTTGTCCAGTACCACCTTGCTTGAATTTGATGTTCGGTGAAAACAGCTTGATGATAAGGGGACATACTCGTTCTTTGAGAAGGTAACTGAATTCTGGATGCTGCAAAATAATAGATAATACACGAGTAAGGACCTGCTATAAGCATCTTTCTTTTGCCGCGTTGAAATAGACCTTTTAGCTATTCTCCAAAGAGCCTGGATCGAGCGTTATTTCTATGCACTTTTATACGCGACGTTCGATCGAGTGGCGTTAGAGCTTCTATCACTATTGTGCACATTCGAAAATTCTACAAAATCTAGCAAAATGTTGTTCGATTCTGATTCTTTTCAGAATAGCTAAAAGGTCTATTGATAGATGCTGCTAAAAACTTGTAAATGTCAATTATTCGACATAAAAACGATGTTTAAATCACCTGCCGTTATGAAAACGGCAGGAGGTCAACAACTCTGGCGTATCAAACAGCAGAAAATGATTTGATTTAAACATCGTGTTTCTGACGCGTTTAATTAATCAATTCTAGGCCATGGTCCGCGATTTCAACCACATTAATTTCAATCTGACACGGCAAAAAAAGATGTTTCAATCAGATTTTTAGACATGGCAGATTTTGCCATTTTTAATGCAGTTCGATTCGACACGGCCAAAAGGATTATGTTTAAACTAGGCCTAAGGGGAAGATAATTAGTCAACGTCTTCAAAAATTGTTCTGTGAAAATTGACAAACATTTTCGGTGATAACTTTGCTCGTCATAATTAAATTGCATAAGTCCTACTAAAGCACGTTCTTTTTAGTAATGGCTGCGGTCACACTAGATGCTTTAACCTCGTATACCTTCGAAACAACGGGATAACTACGCTGTGATACAGTGGGGGAAAAAGTGCATGAAGCCACGAAGCAGCTTCACAGAAAGCTCGTTTGTCTTGAAGGAAGAAAAGGAGAAGAACAGAGCAAGCTCAATAAAGGAAGAAAAAAGGACAGAAACGAGAAGGGAGGAAAGAAGAAATGAAAGGAATACGAGAAAGGAATGAAGAGATGAGCAAGAACGAAAAGTGGAAAGGGAAAAGAAGACAGGACGAAAGTGAAAATAAAGATGAAAAATGTAAAGAGGAAAGCAAAAAAGAAGGAAACACTGATCAAAAGAAAAGGGCAATGTTTGATTGTGTTCTTCTAGGGCTCATATGCGTTGTGCATTCAATAGTGCTTTGAGATCTGGCACAAGATAAGTTGATAAAAAATCGAAAGAAGAATTTGAAGTTGAGGTTGCTTCGCAGGAACGTAACTATTTCTTCCATCACTACTGTGATACGCGACCGCATTGATTTGTGATATGTGATGCAACGCTGTTACAGCCCTTTGATCCTGGGAGTTGATTCCATAAGAAAGCTATCAGATGCAAAACAACGGGCAAAACAAGGTCCTGACCTATATTTTAGGTTTTTTTAGCGAACAAACCAATCGCAGCCTTGCGTAGCTGTCACATGATACATCACATCACTGTGTGACCGGGCATCGTTGTACCGTTATCTTGCCGTGCTTTCTGGTGACAAAAAATTTATTTCAAGAAAATAAAGCGATTCACAATACAACGGGAAAATACAGTAGTGTGACCACAGCCAATATCAGGAATATCTGCAAAGATCTTAGCAAAAATGAATACAGTAACAACACAATAGAACACCTTTTGAATTCGTAAACATATTTCGCGCTATAAAGGCAAGGCGATGAATGCAAAAAGTAGCATAATACTTAAACTTCCCAAGAGTATTGTCACATGACTTGACACGGGTAAAACAAATATTAGCCGATTTCGCCTATTTGTGATCACGAGAAGGACCTGTTGTTCTATGGCTATGGCTATGCATACCAATTAAATCGAGCAAACTTGCTGGTAATGGAACGAAAATTACGTAAACTGCTGACAAAAATTAGAGAGAGAGAAAATTGAAATAGAATACCTGAAGGAAGGCATGAGGATAATGTTTCAGAACGGATTCTAGCAATTCCAATCCAAATGTCCGAGTCATTTCAGTGATTCCGTGTAACCAGTAAGGAGAATCACCACTTGTAACTTGGCACAAATCCTGCAGATTGAAAAGTAGAATACAGACATCAGTCAATAAATAAAACGTTGAATTGCAAGTAGCGGACCTTTTCCGAAACGTTTAACAAAGAAATATGCCACAGTTATCTCATAAAATAGTTCCTATCAAATAGATTTACGCAATAACAGACTCGAAGAAAAGCTCAAACATAATTTCAGCTTTAAAGGGAAACGAAAAGGTTAAAAGCTGGCCTGAGCCAAGTTATAAATATACCCTATTGTATTTACCTGTACAAAAATACAGGGCTAAAACTTGGCCTTCTTGGCCTTGTACAGGCCAAGTTTTAGCCTTGTAGCAGGGATTATGACCATGTTATGACCTTGTACAAACCTTTGAAGAAAATTACAAGGCTACCAGTAAGATTCCAAGTTACAACCAGTCTAACACAAGCTTTCCACAAGGCTTCCACAAGGTTTCCACAAGGCTAATTAGCATTTTTCGAGTCATTTAAAAGATTACAGCAAGGCTTTTCTAGGCCAGAACAAGGTTACAAGGCCATAACTACAAGGCTTGTACATGGCTATTACATGGCCTTGTATTTTCGTACAGGCAATAACTTTGACAGATGGCGTTTAGGCGTTTCTTCAGCCTTTTTGTAGCTGCTATTTGATATAGCTATGTCTATGCCCTTTAAAGTCGTAAAATACGTCTGTAGCATTTCAAAAAGACCAAATGCATTACCTGGCATAAGAGATAGGCATCTTGAGCCCTTGGATGTAATGTCTTTGGGCACTTATTGTGATATGATAGGCCACTCTCTACAGGAGAATCTGTGCAAAATAGGAAAAGACGCAATTAACTTTATGATATTCCCTGAAAATGCGATAATAGACCTTTAAGCTATTCTACAAAGAGCCTAGATCGAGCGTTACTTTTATGCATTTTTATACGCGAGGTTTGCGTGAGTGGCGTTAGAAGTTCTATCACTATTGCGCACATTCGAAAATTCTACAAAAAGTAGCAAAATATCGTTTGATTCTGATTCTTTTCAGAATAGCTAAAAGGTTTATTGAAGATTTCTGTCAATATAAAGTTTCAATAAACAAACTTCTGTGGAACAACAGACTTCCAAACAAATCTAATCCTGAAAAGACATAATTCAAAACATAGTTATTGACTAATGGAATCATTCGATCACTATTTTCGTCTTACACTGGTCACAGACAATTTTCAACCATAACAAGAACTCTTGTCATCTATCAGGTAAAATTAAGTTAAAATTAACTGTTCATTTGTAGGAGGTTTGCATATTTTCAAAATACTTTTAGACAGGGTGTATCTCAACTGCATTCTCACCGTCACAGGCAACTTTATCAATTTCCCTTCTTCGGATAACGAAGAAAAACAAGAAAAAATCAAGCAAATATCAACCTTTTACGATTTTGTCCTCTTCAATCATTCTATCAAGTATGACAGAAATACTTTGTCGAATTGTTGCTGCTGCAGTACTACTGGTCGTTGTATCTGAGCTGAAGTACAGATGGAAACAAATCACCACAGTCTGCAAGAAAAATTGAAATCTTCAACAACCCGATTTAAAAAGACATTATTCAAAGAAGGATTTGGACTTGCTACAAGTCTCTCTCTTTTTTAGTCCGAATTGTCCGGAAAATGCGAAACTTGAAAAAAAAAATGAAGAAAAAAAAAGAAAAGGAGGGGAGGGGAGGGGAGGGGAGGAGGGAGAGAGACTTGTAATACTCGTCCATCAAAGCAAGGCTGCATGATCTATGAGCGCGAAACTGCAACGGGGGGTAGTCTCTTCTCTTTTTAATTTTATCGTTCATCTTGGCAAAATGGCGGCGGGAAGCGCAAAAACACCGCAGAAACACTTCTGTTTGCATTTATATTTGCTACTTTCAAAGGTCATTTGAAAAAGAAATTAAAGGCACACTGTCATCGATGTGATTGGCTAGATCTTCAGAAAAAATCACTAACAAAAGATCTAGGAGGTTAGTATTCATCAAGCCTCTATGCGTTGGAGTAATGCTTTCTTTCCTGAATAAAAGGGTTCATATCGTTATCAATCATCGAATTTATTCCTCTGGTAACTGAAATAACTAAAGCTTGCCTGATTCTTTTTTTGGATTGTCTTATTTACCCAATCAGCGCTATGCCACTGCCTTTAAAAGGTTTTCCACTCGCTCACCCAAAAGGAGAAAAGTCTAGTTAATATTAGGTGGTAGGTTGGCCTGATGGTTACAACTAGTGCTTTCTGTGAAGAAGGTTGTGAGTTTGAGCCCTTGGCTGGCTGTCTGGCCTAGAAGCACCATTCATCTAAAATATGCTGTGGAATATAAAGTATAAAATACATGGCTGATGGTCAAAACTGAAATGTTAATCTATCAATCAAAGGCTAACCAATAGATGTTAAAATTTTGTTTGGTAAAATCGCTCATCTTTTAGACCCGGAAATCAGAAAATACTGGTAATGGGTTTTTAATGGGAGCGAGCATTCCATATTTCATTTTGTTCCATGAGTTACTTACCATTGAAATTTAAGTTCAATTTCTAAAAACTGACAAGTGCACTGTATTTTAATTTCAATGGCAGGTAAATCATGGACTGGAATCAATCATAAAATTCTTGTTCCCATACAAACCTTTTACCAGCATATTTCTAATTTCCAGGTCTCAATGATGAGTGATTTTTATCAAAAAAATGTTTCACATCTAAGTTAGTCTTTGACTGATAGATCAACATTTCAGTTTTGAATATCAGCCACATTCTTTTTACTCCACAGCCTGCCAAAAAAAAATGTGCTAACTTTTTTGGCTCTCCAGGCATTAAAAATTTGAATTTCAGTTTCCTAAGCAAATTGAGATGAAAATGAAATTTGAAAACTACATCTTAAAGGATACCTTTGCCAAGGACTCTTTCTGGACAGCAGGCGATGTTGTTACTAAAATCAAAATTGTTTGTAGCACCCTTAGTTCTTCAACTCCAACATTTGATAACTCCCATAACTGGTTCACAATACTTGGTGCATATCCCTAGAAAAATCACCAAGATCAAATAATCCTTCTGACTGAAGAGGAATTTTATTCATATTTTCAACTTTAAAAACCCGTTAGCCCTGCAATTTTCAACAATTCTAATTTTTGTATCTGCAAATGTTAGTCCACCGGTGAATAACTACAGTACATTTTCACAGATCTAGTAAAATCTGATACTCAAAAGCCTTTTAGTTCTTATAACTTTTCTGGTCAAAATAATTTAAGCAATTTGAAAGTAAAAGGGCGAATGAAAATTTCATAATTGAACAAGAGATAAATCAAAATAACATATGCTTTTCAAGAACTCAAAATTTCAGGCCCTTGATGTTCAAGAACTTAGTACAGTACCAGACTGCTTTTTATGTTGGGCGCGCGAAAGATGTTCCGCGTGCAATTTCAAGTAAAAAAGGAAGAACAATAGAGTCTTTGTTTTAAAAAATAGGCAGGCATGTATCTTCCATGCACACTTGCAAACTTATCAGTCTAGGTACAGTATATAATGTATAAAACCAACCCTATTCATTTTCACAAATTTTGCACCAAAGTTCAAGACTTGAAAATTTTATTGACTCAAGGTATACAAAAATAAAAAATCTTAAAAAGGGTGAGAGATGAAAAATCATTCATAGAAAATGAAAAAATAAGGATGAAACATTTAAACAGAAGCAATATTTAGGATAAAAACTTGGTACTGTAGTATATACTAAATATAAGGTACTTGGAGAGAAACGGATGCAAAAAACAGACAAATTTTTCAGCACACTGAGGCCTTTCAAATTTACGTTATCATCAGAGTGTGACTAACTGTAGAGCAAGAGCGTTTTTACGATTTATAAACTAAATAGAGGATTACCGACAGGAAATATAAGATTATTGGCTCATTATAGCGTGTCCTCTGTTGAAAAGTTTGCTTTCGTATTCTAAGAGTGATTTAATGTCCTAAAGTATCATAAATGCGTAAATTTTGAAGAAAGGTTCTTTAAGGTTTTTATTAGATTTTCCGCAGATAAAAATAAAATATCTTTATATTTTTATAATTTTAATATATTTTAATATTTTAATTATTTATTTATTTAATATATTTATTTTTTATTTCAATACATTTTAATATTTTCTAGGATAAAAATATATACTGTACCTCTCCAATGGAACTACTTGATGCCAGTCTTTGGATTGATGTGAGGGCAGTTGACGCAATTTTAGGTGTCTTTGTTCCACAAGCAAGCAATAATGGACGGAAAATATCATTGCTCTCAGATAACACTGGAAAGTAAAATGTAAAACAGTCATGTAACACTGATAAATAAATGACCTGGAGAAACATTAAAAACAGGTCACTCTCTGGCTTTTCTCAGTGTGTTTTCCAATCCTGATTTTCATATGGCAACTAACAGTACAGGCCTTTCACATATTAACATGATATTCCTGCCCAAGCATTCTTGTTTAGAAAAGCTACAGTCTTTCATTTGGCTCAAGAATTCTTATCATAATGTGAAGAAGTCTTGTCACCTCAATGTGCAGAAGGGCTGTACCCTGGGCTGTAATGTATATCAATTTGGAAAATACAGCTTCCTCTTCACTCTAATCAGTTGAATATTTTGCCTTTAGAAAATCATGATAAAAATTCTAAACAAATGTGTTCCTTCTGCAATTCAGCAAACCTATATTTTTGTTCAACCTTTACAAGCAACTAAAAATATTCCTTTCTACTGTTAAAATTTTTACAATAACCATGTTTGCAAGCAGTGAAGTTAGGACCTTTTTACCATTGCAAAATTTGCCTTGATGCAAATGTTTCAAAACAAAGAAGTCTACTGCAATGGTACCTTTATAGACATTGACATGTTGACTTGAGATCATTCTCAGTCTAAGGATCCCACCTTCAATGGCCTGAAAAAGAGAGCAGAAGTTCAGTTTATAAGATGGACTATAAATTACGCAAATAAAAGAATCTACCAAAGTCATCTAACTTTTACTTTCTGGCATTTCTTCTGGAAAAAGGGTTCATGGATATTCTTGGAATTTTCACAGCAAAAAGGGTTATTATAGAATATGATCAAACAAGACATAAACAAAAAACCTAATGAAGGGTGTGGTTCAAATCCTTGAGGCTTTTTTGTTGGTTCTGAAGCCATGTCATGTGCTTTTTGTTTGCTTAAGCTGAGCATGTCAACTAATGGATGTTGCTGTTTCAACTTCAGTCACAAATGCCATCCAACTTTTTCACAATTTTCCCATAATACCTTTTGTCAAACAGCCAGTAATTCTCCCAGAAATTTTGCATTTGAATGTAGAAATATAACCTGTATATCTGTATCATAAATATGAAAAATTGACTTTCTCATATTTTCAAACTATCCAGTTTTGAAAACCGTGATACAGTAACTTTGGATTTTTTTGCAGATTATAAATTAATGTTATGACATTTTTTTATCATTTATAAACAACAATCAATAAATTTTATGTGCAAAACGATTTCAGCACTGGACATTATTGCCCTTTGATTTTCGCTTTTCTAGGTGTGCAGTTCATTCCAAGTACTTGTGCAACTGCATAGCAAGCAAGTTTTCCTTCCTTGTAAACATAATCAATTTCTTATTTAACTAACAAAACAGACATTAAGTTTCTCTGGAGCATGGTGAAGTGAAGGTGAAGTTGTGGTTTCTAGCGCCAAGTGCTGGGATCGCAGAACTAGAACAGGCCTAATTGAGTCTGTGACCCTTTGTCATGATGCTCAAGTGGTGGGGCTGTACCTGGGATTGAGCCCTGTCCGCCTTACTGTTCTGACTGCAATGTCAGAGGATTACACCACTGAGCCACAACAACTTCAAAACCACAGCATGAAGTATGAATCCACCTTTTCAAGGTAAGAGGCCCTAAAGTGGAAGTATTTTGTTGTTTGAGATTTTGAATTTTTGAGACTATAATCTTATTGTGCGTCCAAAATTTAGTCTTGAGACAAATTTTCGCATTTATATGTCTTTATTCAGAAATTATGATGATATGAAGAATTTGAATTCATGAGGGCTTTGACTGTGGAATCGGAGTTTGGACAAAAATTTGTCCAAACTTTGATCTCAAGGTCAAAGCCTTATGAAAATTCTTAAAATTGTCATAATTTTGAAATGAAGACATATATGAATGTGAAAATATGCTACATCACTAAACTTAATACCCAGAACAAGATTTTGGCCTCAAAAATGCAATGTCTCAAATAACAAAAAACTTTTGCTCTTGCACCTCTTATCTTGAAAAGGTAGATTGACAGAACGCAATATTAACAGTGAGTATGAACCTCTTTCACGGCTGGAAATTTCTTCTTTGATTCATTATGTATCAACTTAAAATCTGCCATCAAAGTTTCAATGAATTTCCTTGCTTGTACTTCCTTATCCATCTTGGCCTTTCTTTCAACACTTCTTCAATTCAAATGTTTTGTTTCAATTGTCACATAACCAGTGGTTTACAAAATTTCCTGTTTTTGGGTTTGGCAACTGATATTGGCAAATTTTGGAGCAGCCACAATGGGTATGTGGTGATACTTTGATAACCAACACTTTGCCAAGAATGATGTCACTCCTCCTCAAAACCCTCGAATGAATTAACAAAACATCATGATTTCACCACATAAACAGCTTTTATATCCTATGACCAAAACATTTCATAGTTTCAACAAAACAGCAAATTGTTAGTGTTTCTCAAATGACTTCCCTACAATTTTAAATCAACACCTTGAAACTCCAACCAAAAGCAAGTTATCAAGCAAGAATTGAGCCTCATTCAAAAAGCATGCACTTTTATTTCATCAAAATCTCGTTGGATAAATCCACAGAAAATCATGATTAGCCACGCATACTGATCTCACATACGATAACCAGCCCATTTAACAGTGTCAAACGTCATCTCGTACTGTTATCTTTACTGCTGCAATGACTTTTCCCAACAGTCGGCACTCTCCTGAAAAATTTATTTAGGCCATCCGGCAACATTAACTTTCCTGCGTAAAATCTTGCAAACCAGACGGTGAATATTTTCAGTTCTTATCTTCTGGGCAAAACCATATCTCTAAAAGCACAATCTCCATTCAGATCCCTCATCCAACTTCTACATCGACGTAAAGCGTTGACTTCTCTGCTACCGTTTTATTTTCTCGGCGCCATCTTTGAATTTGTTGGTGTTTGATTTTGACATGCGCAGAAAGTCGCACCATATGGGACGTGGACAAAGAGACGTTCACCCCATATATGGGGGAGAAGAAAATTTGAGTAGTAGCCCCCCCCCCAGTTCCAAGTCTCATTGAAATTCACAGCGAAAGCAGTTTGAATGGTTTGAAACTGCAGCATTGTAATATTCTGTGGCTTTTTATTCCTGCCACAAACAAAATTATTGTTGCTCAAGTACACTTTTTGGGGGCTGTCTGTAAAAAGGAGGGGACTATTCCATTCCCCGTTCCATTCCCTTTTTACGGATAGCCCTTTTTGGGTCATAAATAGGCAGTAGGATATAGATAAAATTGATATTGTAGTTGAAAAATAAACCACAAACAACTAGTTTACAGTACTTTTTACCAACTAAAACATTAGACACATTACTAAATATCATAGAATTCATCTCATACGAACTCAAATTATATGTCGCCTGCAAAAGCCCGCGAATAACAGCAATATAAAGGTTTTGCAAAGGAATTTAGCGTTAATCGCAAATCTCAGGTGACATCTAATTTGAGACGGACTATAGAGGATTTGAGAGTTAGCGTCATTCTGTGACATAAAATTTGTGGAAAGAATTTTGGGGCAGGGCAGACCATGGGAAGCCAAATGATACCGTCACTACCAACTTTCTATTTAGATTCAAATTAGAGCTGACTATAGGAACTTTTTGCAGAAAATTGCCATCCGAAACTGGTCACAAAAATCGTTGGATGAAAAAGAGATGAAGGGACGATACAAACTGGATGCATTCTCCTTCGTTTCCCTGTTCTCTTTGAGACCTCAACAGAGATTTTTGAGCATTAAATTGTCCAGTCACTCGGTGTCCCTTTTTAAATTTGCATTTTTATCTTGTGAAACCTCAACAGATTCATTTGGCTATACGATAGCTTATAGCTTTGGAAGATGGAGACGAAAAAGACCCTTTGTTGTTATTGTATTTTTGCTTCTGTTACAGTGGACAAATTTTGAAGTCCAGGAGTACCGAACATTAGTTAACGCCAAAGTTTGTGCGGAAAGCGTCTCACTGTTGGAAATTCCATGTTTTCGCTGTTTCTAACGTTAAAAACGCATCATACAAACAAAAGCTGACAATCTGTCAACTCAACGCATAGAGATATGTAAATATGTGGTATAAAAATATAAAGAAAATGAGCGAGCGCAGCTGAAATTAGCCTTGTGGTACGAGCAAATACAACAAATGAATTCTTTAAAATCCATCATCTTTCGGAAATTGAAGGTAAATAGGACAGCTATGTCCATCTGCGTTGATAAATTTAACACAACCCTTCACAAAGTTAAAATCGATGTGTTAATACATAAACAAAAATCAAAATCTACTAGCAACGTATTCTGGATATTCTAGCATAGGTTCCAAATCTTTTTCTCGGCGTAAAAAGGTGGGTGTAAAATTCAATGACCTATTTCTTCTGCATTAATAACTCGAAAGAAACTTTAGATACTTATCCATAATTTACCGTTGGACTTTCCAGAAATTTTGAATATTTTTCGAAATTACAGCGTATCTTACATTTCAACTCATTTGAGGACGTGACGTCATCAAATTTCTAAATCATAAACCAGATGAGTGACAGACTTTTGCTTGATGCAATATTGTAGGCATTCATAAACTATGGTGTTCTTCGAAATTACGTCATGTTACGTCAAACAGTTTAGAAATTACGATGGTTTGAAGTTTTTTTGAAATTTTTTTTTGAATTCTTATAAAAGAAGAAAATCACTCTACATCTTAAAATATCGAAGATTTCTGAAAAGCGCAACGGTAGAATTATAGAGAAATAGCTAAAGTTTCTTTGAAGTCATTCAGTTCAAAGAAATAGGTCACTCAATTATACACCAGCCTTTTTAAAGATCTGGAACCTATGCTGGATATTCTCATTTCCTAAAATGGTGGAGTGTGGTAGCTAAAAATTGGCTTTAAATTCTCAATTGTAGTATTCATTTCGTATGTACAGGGTGTCCAAAAAAAATTGTACCCCGTTTGTTTNAACATAGGGCTCAAATCTTTAAAAAGGTCGGTGTAAAATTATATTGCAGTTTTCTTTGAAATAAATGGCTTGGAAGGAACTTAGGGTTTTTTGCTGTAAATCTGCCGTGGCAATTCATTGATATCTTGATTTGTTACAATATGGCGGCATTTATTATATTTGAGGCTATGACGTCATCAAATTTCTAAATCCTAAACTAGAAGAGCTACAGATTTCTGCTTGCCATCATATTGTAGACCTTCATAAACTATGGTTTCTTTGGAGGTTATATAATGTTTCCTCTATTAGTTTAGGACTTACGAGTGTTTAAATGTTGTCAAAATTTTCCATGAATTTTTTCAAAAATAGTGAAATTGCCGCCATTTTGAAAAACATAAAGATATCAAAAAATTTCCACGGCAGATTTACAGCAAAGTACCACAAGTTCCTTTCAAGCAATTCAATTCAAAGAAAACTGCAAAAGAATTTTACACCGACCTTTTTAAAGATTTGAAAGATTTGAGCCCTATGCTTTCTAAAATAGTAACTGTAACATCAACTGTGCAATCCATTTTATTCCCATTTGCAGAATCAATGACAGGCGTTGAAAATGACAAGCGTTAACAAGAATATCTTGTATCAAAAGCTAAAGCTACCGGGTGCGCCAAAATAAACTATGCACGTTTGGCAGGCCAAAATAAGTCGTACACTCGACCGATTTTGAAGATTTATGACTTAATCTTTAGCAGAAAGCCTGAATTAGATTCTATAACTTTTTGCAAATTTTTCCGCTTTCAGTTTTTAGAGCTACGCGTAGAAGCGAGTTTCTTAAAATGTTCGTTTTCGAAAACACCGAAAACGATAAAAAAACGTCGATCAAATTTCAAAAGGCTCAACACGAATGGTCAAAGAGAAAACGTTTTCAGGGTGATTTGGGGGATTTAGTACGAACTCTCGTACAGCAGATTACAACTAATCGATTTCTAAATTCCAAATCACCACGACCAAGTTCTCTCTTTGTCCATTCATGTCGATTCTTTCGAAATTTGATCGATGTTCTTTGATCGTTTTCAGTGTTTTCGAAAACTAAAATTTTAAGAAACTCGCTTCTAGCTCTAAAAAGTGACTACGAAAAAATTTGCAAAAAATCCCAGTATCTAATTCAGGCTTCCTGCTAAAGATTAAGTCATAAATCTTCAAAATTGGTCTAGTGTACGATTTATCGTGGCCTGCCAAAAGTGCATAGTTTTTTGGCGCACCCGGTAGACCAAATCGAATGTTCATCAAGATGATATTGGCGAAGAGCATGCTCCAGAAGATAAGAATTTGACCGAAAAAACGACCTGATCTAACAAAATATCCCTAAAATTGCCTTCCTTTTCTTTGATACCCTGCGCTAGAAAAATAGGTGAAAATCATACCCTGAAAAACGGCACATCCCCCTAGGACAAATATGATAAGTAACCCCCCCCCCCCGAGCCTTTAAAGTACGCTAAAACGCACCAAGCGAGTTATTGTTATTGTCACGGGTCTACCATATTCTCGATCTAGGAATGAAATCTCAAACTTAAGTTCAAATGTCAACAAGACGATGGTTTTGGAACGTAGCAAAGTCCCAGTGCCTCCAAGATTTAAATTTCAAACTCTCAAATACAAATGTCCAATTTTCAAGAATCCCCCTATAGTTGTGCATTTCCTTACTTGGGCCAGCCAGACAGCCTCACTCTTGAATGGCAATGCGGTCCTTACCAGTGTCTCATATTCGAGAATCTTGCCTGCTTTCATTTTACCAACTTTACGCTGAATGTTGCCACTAGCTAGCATCTTTTGTAGCAATCCTGCAAACTATTGCATCAGATACTGTTCCAATTTCCAGTTCTTCATTGGTAATTTTGTAAAGCTGAAAAACGACGATAAAAAGGAATTAAGATGTCAAGGAAAGAGTTTGGTACTTTTTAAATTACTTTACTGGGTGTCCCAAAAAAATGTATACGGATTTGGTTGTTTCGAACGATGTGAATTTAGCTTCAATGAATGTCAAATCATTCTAAAAATTTTCCTCAATAGTTAACTTGAACATAGGTACCTTGTATGTTGGTAATGGTCCTTTGAGAGCAGTCATGTTAATCTTGAAAGCTCAAATTTGCATCTTCCTGCAAACCAGAGCTTTAGC
>REGL01000019.1:626291-648263 GCA_004194395.1 Aurelia aurita complex sp. Pacific | reverse complement strand
TGTCAACAAGACGATGGTTTTGGAACGTAGCAAAGTCCCAGTGCCTCCAAGATTTAAATTTCAAACTCTCAAATACAAATGTCCAATTTTCAAGAATCCCCCTATAGTTGTGCATTTCCTTACTGGGGCCAGCCAGACAGCCTCGCTCTTGAATGGCAATGCGGTCCTTACCAGTGTCTCATATTCGAGAATCTTGCCTGCTTTCATTTTACCAACTTTACACTGAATGTTGCCACTAGCTAGCATCTTTTGTAGCAATCCTGCAAACTATTGCATCAGATACTGTTCCAATTTCCAGTTCTTCATTGGTAATTTTGTAAAGCTGAAAAACGACGATAAAAAGGAATTAAGATGTCAAGGAAAGAGTTTGGTACTTTTTAAATTACTTTACTGGGTGTCCCAAAAAAATGTATACGGATTTGGTTGTTTCGAACGATGTGAATTTAGCTTCAATGAATGTCAAATCATTCTAAAAATTTTCCTCAATAGTTAACTTGAACATAGGTACCTTGTATGTTGGTATTGGTCCTTTGAGAGCAGTCATGTTAATCTTGAAAGCTCAAATTTGCATCTTCCTGCAAACCAGAGCTTTAGCTTTTTGGCCTGAGCAAATTCTTAAGGCACGGCATAAAAATCAGCGATGGCCTTGATAGAATATGAACAACATTAGATCTTGTGCTGCTCTGTTTCCCAGAAGCCACCCCAGTCATCCATTGGGCAATTTCTTAATTTTTCATTAATTTCAGTTCCAAATTTCAATGTGCTTTAGGAACTTGATTACGCCAAAAGGCCAAAGTTCGGGTTTGTAGGTGGACTCAAATTTGCGCTTTCAAGATTGATATTTCTGCTCTCAACACACCAATACCAACACACAAGGTATCAATGTTCAAGTGAACTATCGGAGTGCATTCTGAGAGTAATTAGCCATTGATTAAAGCTAAATTCACATTGCTGGAGTCAACCAAATCTGTATACTTTTTTTGGGACACCCGGTACATAGTCTAGAATAAAAAACAGTCCTGAAACTAAATAAAAGTGTTCATAAAGAAAACTTGGATTTAACCAAATTGTGGTCTTGAAGATTTGTAAATTCCTCAGAGATCTTTTCACTTTTTAGTGGTAGAATTGAGTTGAGCAATAACATTGAAAAATGTCTTTTTTATTCCCGATATGTAAATTAGGTTCAGTAATTTACCCAGGCTTTAATAGGCCATTCCTTCCCCTGGATATGGGAAATTTTCCACAGAAAGACCCCTTTCGAAACCAACAAAAACGAAAGAAAACGACGAGCAAAATTTCCCTTTGTTTCCCTTCCTAGCAATAATGACAATTACGTGCATTTATGAAATTTCATCCTTTTGAGAGAATGATAAGTTATTAAGACTTTTTCATCCTCCCAAGAGGATAACACGTGCTAGAGCGTGCTCAAGTCATCACTGAAAGGTAGACATATCAGGGAAACTTGCTGGTGATTTTAGCACGTTTTTTAAGGTTTCTCAAAGGGACCTTTTAGAAAAACCTTGTTATTGTAAAATCTGAACGGAGTGACCGATTTCAGCCAGGAAAAATTCTAAAAACAATTGAACATTTTAGCTATTCAATCAAATATCGCAAAGTATCATTGCTTGTATATTCAGAAAGCAGTAGCCTTTCAAACGCCGGGTCTTTCTATTAACTCATCTGGTAGCAATGAGAAAAATCCAAACGCTTAGAATGTCACAATCATCCTTGACAAGTCGACCCTATAACGTTATAAAATTGGCAAAAAGATGACCTTGGGAGTTGCTTATCGCTTAATGAGGACAAGTTTCACAGGGCAATTACTATAGCAGAGGTCGACAAAGTGTGGGAACAGGGGAACGTCGTTCCCAGGAAATTTTTGCAAGATTTTTAGGCTGCAGGAAATTTTCTGAAAGGAAGCTGAATTTTATGCTGCCGTCAAAACACGACAGAACATGTCATAATTGTTATCTTGAAAACAAAATCGAATTGTTGAAGTAATTTTAATTAAGCCAAATCTTGACCAAGAGGCTCGTATCAAAGATTTGAAAAAAGATTTGCTGTTGTAATTAGTAGATTTCGTCCAGGTCAATCCTACCATTGAGCTGTTCAGTTGCTTCTTGTGCCTTGGTAGTGCATTTCGTTTGAAGGAAGGAAGAAAGTGGCAACCAGATTTTGATTGCCCATCTTCATGACGAAAGTCATGTGCATTGTGGTTGCTTAACTACAGTTACTGTGCCTATTTTGAGCTACCTAGCTACCTAGCAATCTTTCTTCAACTTGTATGCAATATAAGGTATTGTTTCATGTTAATCGAGTATACACCTGAATTTGTTGGTTTATGAACGTTTAAAATTTCACCAAGTAGCATGTGAACTATATTCTACCTTCAATTTGTACGAACTACGCTGTACAATCCACTGAATCAATGTAAAATCAAAAAAATTTTCGCAGGAAGTTTGGACGAAATTTTTACCGTTCCCAGGAAAGAAAAATTTTTTTCGGCCTCTGTACTATAGTTTCTCTAAACTTACTTTCTTTAATTCTTCTTCATTAGAGAAATTTTCTATTTCTTGAAGCTTGCAAGGAGTTCCTTCTACTGCACCAAAGTACTTTTCAACCTAGGACAAACAACAATGTCATTTGTTAGACTTATTACAGTTTGCCCCTAGTTTTCGCTCGCCATTACCAAACTATTTTACTTATTTATCTATTGAGTAGAAATATTTTTACCTATTTATTGAATTGAATTGCTGGCTCAAAAACGTAAAAAACGAGCGAAATTTAGGACGAACTGTAATCAGTCTAGTCGTTTGTATCATTTGTAACGATGTCACATGTGGAGTGAGTGGCCGTCAGGTGACTGAAGTTAAGCTCGGTCAAGTGAGGTCAAACTCCAGATGGGTGACCTCTCGGAGGCCTGACCTCGCAACTCTTTTCACTTCGCCGTCCTTCGGAAGATTTCGTTTTCGTTTTGAAACTTGGTTGGCTGTAACTTTGACTTCATAATTGTACGTTTAAAGTGAAATGAAAGTTGACTTCTGGGAAATTCAACAGTCTTTTCCCCCCAAAATCCTCAAAAATGGGTATGAAAATCGACCAAAAATCCTTAAATATGGGCCACCTCCTTAAAAGTTGGGCGGCACGTCCCCATCATCCCAAGACTCGAGTTACCCCCCCCCCCACGTTTGTATGTCATTCTCAAGGCTAAGGTTTTCACGATTTTTCCGAATCTCGTTACTGATCTAAACTTTCCAACGGCGAACGGCTTTGAAAAGAGCGTGATCAATGCAAAAATTAATCTTAATCTTAATTACAAAAACTTAATCTTGCTCCCAATACAAACTTTTATTTGCAATGATTGTAACAGCTTTGCGAGTAGAAAATCGAAACTCCAACTTATAAGCAACAATGGAATGTTGCCAATAAGATTTAACAAATAATTCAATTCACCTCAACATACCGGTGTTGTTTTGTTTACATGGAAAATTTCGCCTCAACCAGGTGAGATAATACCTTTGCTTAGGTGGAATCTCATTATACTGCTGATGTTACACTCATCATATAAACGCAAAATGAAAAATACAAGGAATTCTATTCGATGGGAAGGTGACATTAGGCATTTTTCCTCATATAAACAGGGCCTTGCTATTTCTGCTGAGAAAAAAGTGAAACGTCTAACTTGAAGCAAGCAGTTTTTGCCATTTCATAGGAGCATCTTTCACTCACACCTTTGAAATGGAATATCCAGTATCGATGAAATGAGGTCTCAAATTTAAGTCAAGTGCATGAATTTTTGGCGCATGATTTTAGGAAAGATACTTGCAGAGTTACAGCTGTGTAAATTATGTGTATTGTTGCCTTATCTCATATAATCTTATCAAACCTTTTCCTCTTCTTCTTTCTTGAATATGCAGGCCATCAGTAATTCTTTGTCGTTATCTTGGATACCAAACATCTTTAATGCTCCTGAAATCTAAACATGAAAGCAAAAAGAACCGTTAAGTCAAAGAATGTAGAGTATCATGGTATCATCTGCATGAAAAATTATACCAGTGGCAGATTTTTTGGGGGGGGGTAAATGGGTGCAACTGCCCCCTTTCAGGATGAAAACTGAGCTTGGTGTGCAGGTTGCCCCCCTTCAACTTCAGGCTGTATCTGCCCTGGAATCATACCTCAGAAAATATCCAACAGATAAGTTCCACTTAAATTTTTCATGTCAACAAAGCTTCAACTTAATCTCAGAGATTTTTTTCAGAAATCGCTGCTTAGCAAAAATACTACCCAAATCTAAATTTTTGGCTCTGGCACTTTGGCTTTGTAAATCTTTGGCTCTGGCACCCAAGGTACAAAAATACTTCTTCAATTTACCCCAAAACAGTTGTTGAAACCACACTTTTTGTTCTCATACAGATTTTGAAATAGCTTTTTTGAACTTTAACAAGTCCCTTGCCGAGAAAGCAATACCCTATCAAATTGTCAAACAGGGCATATCGTGTGCATCATTGCAACCACTCCAGAATATTGCAACAAGTTGGTCATACAATGAATGATTGTGCAGCAGATTATAACTAAATCAATTTCTAATCTTCAAATCACCATGATAAAGCTGTCTCTTTCTCCATTCATGTTTAGTCCTTAAAAAATTAATTGAGGCTTGTTTTCAAGACTGAAAATTTGAAGAACTTGGAAGATTAGGAAATATACAAAATATCATTGAATCTAATTCTGGATTTTCGCTAAAGATTGAGTGATAAAATATCAAAATCGGTCAAAAATAGGAATTTATCATGGCCTGTCTAAGGGGCGGATAGTTTTTTTGAAACAGGCAGTGCACCTTCAGAATTGTTTCCCAATTTTCAAATTTTGTTTAAAGGTAATACTGTACAGTAGGTACTGTATCTTTTTCAATGAAGAAAACATAAAAGTGATTTTCAAAATATATCAAGGAAAAGCACTTACACTGGTTGTTGGGGACATGTTTAAGAGTAGTTCTGTATGAACATTCTTGGTTTTCATTTTGCCAAGTTCCAACATCTTGGCAGCTTTATTTGCAGCTACTATGACTGCAAAAGAGCCGGAAACCTGCAAAAAAGTATGAGACTTGAAGCAAGATCTCTTACAGAACTGTTTTAGTGCAGAATCACTTGAAAATAAAAAGATACAATAGAAATTATGACAAAATTCAAACAACTAGTATGAGATTCATAAGAAAGCATACTGCATTTGCCAGTCAATACTTCAGATTTTCAATATCTTCCATGGCAGTTATTTTTAGTGCTGCAAAAACCTTGTCATGGGAGGCAAAGTATAAATTTCTTTTGACCAAAAATTACATCAATAAAATTGGGCAGCTCTACTTTACCAATATAGGTAGCTAACAATAACTAAAATTGGCATAAATTTTAAAAAATGGTGGTAAGTTGTGGAAACTTTTAGAATTGATTTTATTAACATGACAATTTGAAGCAATTTGATAAACAACATTAATTTCATTGGATGGTGTGGAGAAAAACCATATGCCAGGCTTTGTGTCGGATCTTGCTTGCATGAAGATGCTTGCAGCACGCAAAACAATGTGAAAGAAAAACGACTGTATGTAGGTTAATAATGATTTGACATCATTTATGAGCTGATATTTCAGCTCAGCATTTGCATTACAAGGCTTCTACAACAGATCTAAAAGTAAACTGAGTTTAAATTTCTTTCATTTTGATGCCCTTTGGTGAGGCGATTTCTTTCTTAATAAAGAACTGTAGCCGTTTCTAATCAATTCCCCATGGCCTAAAATAAAGAGGAACTATAAACTTGTAGTACAGAAAGTTGTACAACAGCAACAACACAACTTACCAAGTTTGGTCTCAGCAACGTTGCTTGCATAGTACCTTTGACGAGATTCTCTTTCATTTCTGCTACATTTTTCACATCTTTGAACAACTTCAGCTTTACTTTGAAGTCACATTTATCTCCAAGATCGAAAATTTCAAGACTGCCTCCATAGTTTGGTTCGGCAGCCATGTTTGTATAAAAAGTCCTCGTTTCCAACAACCTCGAATCGAGGTCAATGGAAAAAGGAACTTGGAGCAAAAACAGGAGGACTTATCCAGCCCCACAAGACAAGAGATTTCGTAAAACGTGATCAGCCATATTTGGTTCCCGTGAAGCATGCAAAGCCAGTATTTATTGACGTGAAAAAGCCAGCTTGACGTGAAACGTGTAATTGAACATGTTATTTCCCATTTCCGTGATTTGTGACCCTGACCACCCTTACCACCTNAGCCCCCCCAACTTTAGAAAAATTATCGAAAATGAGCCCCAATCGGGCAAAAAAATGCCCTCAGTCGGGCAAAAATTATGCTAAACAATGGAGTTTGTGTTGGGCAGCCCCCCTAGATTTTTTCTTCCCGTACGCTTATGAATGTTGCCAATAAGAGTTACCAAATGATTCAATTCACCTCACCATACCGGTGATGTTTTGTTTACATGAAAAAATTTCGCCTCACCCAGGTGAGATGTTACCTTTGGTTAGGTGGGATCTCTGGTGTTGCATTAATCATACAAACACTAAATGAAAAATACAAAGGATTCTATTCTATAGGAAGGTGACATGGGGCATTTTTCCTCATATAAACAGGCCCTTACTATTTCTGCTAAGAAACGATGTAAAACGTCCAACTTGAAGGTGTTGTGGCGCAGTGGTGTAATCCTCTGACATTGCAGCTAGAACAGTCAGGTGGACCGGGTTCGATCCCAGGTAGAGCCCCATCACTTCAGTGCCATGACAAGGGGTCGCGGACTTGATTAGGCCTATTCTACTTCTGTGATCCTAGCGCTTGGCGCTAAAAACCGCAACTTCACCTTCAGTTTTTGCAATTTCATAGGTCGAGCATCTTTCACTCACACCTTTGAAATGGAATATCCAGTATCGATGAAATGAGGTCTCAAATTTAAGTTAAGTACATTAATTTTTGGCGCACGATTTTAGGAAAGATACTTGCAGAGTTACAGCTGTGTATGTATTGTTGCCTTATGTCATATAATCTTATCAATACCTTTTCCTCTTCTTCTTTCTTGAATATGCAAGCCATCAGCAACTCTTTGTCGTTATCTTGGATACCAAACATTTTTAATGCTCCTGAAATCTAAAAATAAAAGAAAAAAGAACACAGTTAAGTCAAAGAATGGAAAGTATCATATGGTATCATCTGCTTGAAAAATTATACCAATGGCGGATTTGGGGGGGCAACTGGCCCCCTTCAGGATAAAAACTGAGCTTGGCACCCCTTTTTTGGTACCCCTTTTTTAAACGCCCCTCATCCTGACCCAAACACACTCTTTTTGAACTGTTTCATTCTAAATATGGGGGAAACATATTAATCAAAAGCGTTGTTTTTAACAAGAAAAACCAAAGAATTGTCTTACATTGGAGTCAAAACATTTTTGCGCGCCTTCGATGCGCTTATTTTCTATTCTACTTTTAGCGCCCTCTGTGCAGGTTGCCCCCCTTTAACTTCAGGCTGCATCTGCCCTGAAATCATACTGCAGGAAATATCCAACAGATAAGTTCCATTTAAATTTTTTATGTCAACAAAGCTTCAATTTAATCTCAGAGATTTTTCTCAGAAATCGCTGCTCTGCAAAAATACTACCCAAATCTAAATTTTTGGCTCTGGCACCCAGGGTACAAAAATACTTCTTCAATTTACCCCAAAACAGTTGTTGAAACCACATTTTTTGTTCTCATACAGATTTTGAACTTTAACAATTTCCTTGCCAAGAAAGCAATACCCTTTCAAATTGTCAAGCAGGGCATATCGTGGGTGCATCATTGCAACCACTCCAGAATTTTGCAAGAAGTCAGTCATGCAATGAATGCCTGTGCAGCAGGTTATAGCTTATCAATTTCTAATCCTCAAATCACCATGATAAAGTTGTCTCTTTGTCCATTCATGTTAAGTCTTTAAACAATCTAATTGACGCTTGTTTCCAAGACTGAAAATTTGAAGAACTTAGAAGATGAGGAGATGTACAAAATATCGTTGAATCTAATTCTGGATTTTCGCTAAAGATTAAGTGATAAAATATCAAAATTGGTCCAAAATCGGAATTTATCATGGCCTGTCTAAGGGGTGGATAGTATTTTTTGGCACGGGCAGTACACCTTCAGAATTCTTTCCCAAATTTGTTTAAAGGTAATACTGTACAGTAGGTGCCTTTTTCAATGAAGAAAACATAAAAGTGATTTTCAAAATATATCAAGGAAAAGCACTTACACTGGTTGTTGGGGACATGTTTAAGAGTAGTTCTGTATGAACATTCTTGGTTTTCATTTTGCCAAGTTCCAACATCTTGGCAGCTTTATTTGCAGCTACTATGACTGCAAAAGAGCCGGAAACCTGTAAAAAAAAGTATGAGACTTGAAACAATATCCTTTACAGAACTGTTTTAGTACAGAATCACTTGAAAATAAAAAGAAACAATAGAAATTATGACAAAATTCAAACGCCTGAAATTCATAAGAATGTATTGTATTTTGCCAGTCAATACTTCACATTTTCAATATCTTCCATGCAAGTGATTTTTAGTGCTGCAAAAAACCTTGTCATGGGAGGCAAAATGTAAATTTTTTTTGCTCAAAATTACATCAATAAAATGGTAATTGGGCAGTTCTACTTTACCCACATTGGAAGCTAACAATATGACTAAAATTGACTTGAATTTTAAAAAATTGTGGTAAGTTGTGGAAATTTCAAGAATTAATTATTGATTTGATTGAATAACAATTTGGTAAACAACATTAATTTCTTTGAATTGTGTGGAGAAAAACCATCATGGCAGGCTTTGTGTTGGATCTTCTTGCTTGCATGCAGCACAATATAAACTTTTTAAAGGCAGAAACATCACAAAACAATATGAAAGAAAAATGACTATGTTGTACTTCTCCAGACTCCAGCTCTAAAAGTAAACTGAGTTACTTTCTTTCATTTTGATGCCTTTTGGTGAGGTGAATTCTTTGTTAATAAAGATTGATTTTCTTTAAATTGGAACTGTAGCCGTTTCTAATTAATTCCCCATGGCCTAAAATAAAGGGGAACTTGTACAGAAAGTTGTAGGTACATACATACAACAGCAACAACACAACTTACCAAATTTGGTCTCAGCAACGTTGCTTGCATATTACCTTTGATGAGATTCTCTTTCATTTCTGCTACATTTTTCACATCTTTGAACAACTTCAGCTTTACTTTGAAGTCACATTCATCTCCAAGATCGAAAATTTCAAGACTGCCTCCATAGTTTGGTTCGGCAGCCATGTTTGTATAAAAAGTCCTCGTTTCCAACAACCTCGAATCGAGGTCAATGGAAAAAGGAACTTGGAGCAAAAACAGGAGGACTTATCCAGCCCCACAAGACAAGAGATTTCGTAAAACGTGATCAGCCATATTTGGTTCCCGTGAAGCATGCAAAGCCAGTATTTATTGACGTGAAAAAGCCAGCTTGACGTGAAACGTGTAATTGAACATGTTATTTCCCATTTCCGTGATTTGTGACCCTGACCACCCTTACCACCTTCAGACCAGGGGTGGCGCCAGGGGAGGGCTACAGCCCCCTCGTCGGAAGCATCTAGTCCCCCCGTCGGAGGACATTTTGAGTTCTTGTCGGAGGAAATCTGGCAAAATGACGTATGAAAGCTGCATTTTCTAGCCATTTTAGCCCCCCTGTCGGAAGCTTCAGCCCCTTTGTCGGAAGATTCCTGGCGACACCCCTCCTTCAGACAATGGTAACACGGGGTAATGTGAACTACCTTGCATGTTTTACTTTCTCACTCGAAGACAAAGTTGGACGAAGAAGACCTTTTTCTTTCATTCCCTTCATGTTTCAGCTTTCAGAAAACATAATTTGCATGACCCATAACCTGGGCAAAATTTCACAAAGTAACCCATAACCCAAGCAGACACATTTATACTAAACCCCCTAGAGAAGTTACCCCATCAAAGTTTATAAATAGGGATAACCATATAGCTGATAATAGGGGTTGCGCCAGAAGAGGGCTAGGGGTTTACAGCATCTAGCCCCCATCAGGAAATTTTCGGATATTGTCAGAGGAAATGAAATTTGGCAAAATGATGTACAAAATTCGTAGTTTTTAGCCCCCGTCGGAAGTTCCGGCCCCTCTGAAGGAAGAATTCTGGCACAACCCTTGGCTGATAAAAGAGATGGCTACAACAATTAGGATCTAATCAAGCAATACATATTTGGACCACAGCCATTCTTTGAAACATGCAACTAATTTCTGCTTTGATTCTAAATCAAAGTGAACCGCCAGATGCGGTAAAATCTGGGGTTGGAATTTGGATAGAGCCAAAGAGCATATCCTATCTACACTTTTTTGGAAAGGAACATCACACGTGACATCAAATACTGAAGAAATTGTAAAAAATTGTAAAAAAATTGCTTACTCACGTTACATTTCTTGTTGTTTTTCTGTTGCATTCTTTCCCTGACCATGCTCGAACATCGTTTTGTAAAAATAGGTCCCAATTCCCGAAAAGCAACTCAAAACAACGTTTGAACATGTTCAGGGAAAGAATACCATTATGGACCATTATGGAAACAAGGTTGCACTGAACTTTTAATATTATCCCTGCCATTTTAAATTGGGGGTGTTTTTTAGAGTAGATTTTTAGCTTTTATATTTATATTATATCGTACGCCAATAATTAGACTTATCTTTCCTAAATTAATGTTGGATCAAATTTTAATCCAACGTGGCTAAATACAACGCGAGTACTTAGCAATTTGTTTACAACTTCTTTAATATTTGATGCCACCTTTTGGGAACATACAATGCATCAAAATAATTGAGAAAATGAGTGGGCATGTCCCTCAGAGATACATAAACTGTTGGGAGTATGGTATGTGCCACCCATATGGCTGGGTAGGTTTTAAGGCACACAAACTTCCCTATGTAAGTGGTTCCTATGTCAGCTGACACAATCATGGAAAATTGTTCATAAGAGTCAGTACAAAGGGTAATTTTAGCTCACTACAAAAATTGGGTGGCACATTCCTGTCCTAAAGTAAGCCATGTATCACCTGGGGCATACCCACTCCAGCCTGTCCTCTGTTCATCTGGAAGGCTCTCAATGTGCCCAAAGGGCCTTCCTTCCAAACGAAATCGTTGGGAACAAAAAACGAGACTTTTCCTAGTAAGAATTGTTTGGAAGCAAAGGGTGTTTCACATTTTACCATATGTGAAATACACTGCCTGTTATTTTCTTCATGTCACCTTCCATCCTTCACTTTCTCCCCGGTGAGTAAAAAAAGAATCCCCGTTTGGAAGGCCACTGCTCCCTGAATATCAAAGCAGTAATATTTAACACCGTCTTGTTTTGTTGCCAACATGTTCAATTAGGTTCAGTAATTTACCCAACTTTAATCGGCCAATCCTTCCATGGATATGGGAGATTTTCTGCAGAAAGCCCCTTCCAAAAACCTGCAAAAACGAGTGAAAACAAGGAGCAAATTTTCATTGGTTTTCCTTCCTAAAAATGATGACACTTGCATGTATTCATGTATTTTGTCCTCTTGGGAAAATGGAATCCCTCTGAATAGGTTATTGCTACCAGGAGGGAGAGTCGTTCATCCTCCCAAAAGGATAGCATGTGCTAAAGAGTGCAGAAGTCATCTCTGTAAGGCTCTTGTAAGGCAGCATTGTTAGGGAAATTTGTTCGCGATAATGGGCAAGTTTTGAAGGTTTCTTGAAGAGTCTTTCTCAAGAAATCCCTCATACTTTCAGAACAAAGTGGCCAAGTTGAGTCAGGTAAATATTAAAATGGAATTGAACATGTCTACCATTAAACTACATTTTTGCCGATATCATCATCTTGGTATCCAGAGAGCCATGACATTTCAAANAATTTGAAATTGATAAGAGAGTGTTTCATGTTTGGGGAACTTCATTACAAATGATTACAGATTGTAAAGTTTATTTCTGATGAAGCGACAGCAAAACGCTATTTAAGTATTATATTTTCGAATTCTTTATTGCATTTATTTAGTTGAGAGAAAAGAGCTTATGATTTATCGTTATATGATTAAAGTTTACTCAAACATTGTTTAACTCGGACAAGTCGATATTTCGAACAATGAAACGTGTCTCTTTCAATGGTTAAAGATGGGGATAACTTTGGAATGGTCAAATGGTTGAGTAAAAACCCCAAAAGACATGATTCTGATGAACGTCATGGCAAGTTTAAACTGCATTCCATCGCACGCCTGGAAAGCACTAGGAGTGCGATTTGCCACACTCCTACCAAAATATTCCCAGTAAGGCCTGCATCTTGGTATCCAGAGAGCCATGACATTTCAAACGGGGATTCTCTTTGTTGACTCACACCTCACACTGCACATAATATCCTTATTTCCTTCTTGTAATCTTGTAATCAAGTTAATTTTCCATCAGGTGCAAGTACAGTAGAAGGTAAAGGATGGTGAAAAATGGTGTATTAGAACTCCTCATTGACAGATGGATAAAAAGCAACAGGCATCATGCTATTTTTCCCGAACACAATTTAAACCCATGCAGAGATAAAGCTAAAGGCTAGTCTGAGAAAGAAAATATGAGATTTTCACAAATTCACATCTCAAGAACTAAATGAAAGAAGTCAAGAAATGTCTCCTTTACAAGACAACTCCGATATAGTTAATGCTTGTATAATAATTAAAACCCATCATAGGTGAAACTTGATTACAAATTTAATTATGCTTAAACTTAACACTTTATGGAGCGACAAACTGAAAGGGGAATTTGACCATCATAGACTAAATGTTTTCTGGATTTTTGGGCTGGTATAGGCAATATTCCTTTTGGTTAAAATTGAAAGATGTTGCTGATGAAGGTTGATCTATTGACTTAGTCCAATGTCCAATATTGCCCCACTACTCATTCTTTGTGCAGCAAAATCATAAACACTAGACACAGAACAGAAACAATGGTCATCCTTCTATAAACTTCATGCAAGGTTCAGTGCAAGTAATTGGAAATGGAATTATTCTTGAAAATTTGCCATTATTTGTGACAAAGGTAAATTTTTTGGGAAATTTTCAAGCAACAGTTTATAAAGATGGGGGTCAATGCAAAAGATATGGTTTCCTGCCTTTCCGCTAGCACCAAGTGTTTATCAACTTTTGCATCTACATTCCTTGCCAAGCCAAAATTTCAGCATTCAGCCAAAAACAGACTTTCAATAAGCAAACTATTTGTTATGGAACAATCAGCAACCCTTTCATGAAGCTACGCATTACGGTATGGACAGGGAACGTATGATGTTCTACAGCAATCCACACAAGTCCTACGTACTAATTTTGGATCCAGAAAAATTAATTAACAGGGTAATCGTATGGTCAAATTTAAGAAAAAAGCAAGCACTTTTAGCTACCAAGGTTCCCTGTGGCCTAATCAGCATAAATATATATTGAGAGGGAAATGGTTCCGACAATTTAGGATGCTAGCATTCTTCTGAACTTTGCCTTGTTTGTATATTCATATTCTTCTAAATCACCAACTTAGAAATATGTCCAAATCTAAACTGGACTTAACAAATTTGGCTACTACAAATAATTACAATTTGGATATGCAAGAAACATGGAGGATCAGTTTGGTTTTTGAAGAAATATTTTTAGCAATTGAATGACAAGAAGCTCTAAATCCTAACAATAAACTACTGACAGTAGTTCCATAAACACTAAAAAAAAATCAAACTTCAACGAAACTGACAACAACAGATTTTGAGCTTTGAGGAGGGCAATTCTCCTACGATCTTATATCACAAATCCTCATGAGAAATAAGAAAAAACCTTAATTATTACTGTTCTTTTATGGCTGTTTTCTTCACTATTGAAAGTATATAGAAATGGTCATATTGGATTGTCATGGCGCAGTTAAAAATCTATAACAATACACATTTGCCCTTCTTCTTCTTTTTTACCTGTAATGCAGCTCTTGTGGCCATTTCAAATACTTCACGGACACCTTCCTTGGTTTTGGCTGAGCATTCAAGATATGCAAAGGCTCCTATGGTGTCAGCCATAACCTTTCCTTGTTCAGGCTTGACCGGTTCTTGTTTCATACGTGACAGCTCTCTTCTAATCGCCTCATCATTCCTGATATCTTTCTTGTTACCGACAAGAATAATGGGAACATTGGGGCAAAAGTGCTTCACTTCTGGGGTCCATTTTTCAGGAATATTATCTAACGAATCTGGCGCATCGATCGAGAAACACATGAGAATGACATCAGTGTCAGGATATGACAATGGCCTCAACCTATCATAGTCCTCTTGCCCAGCCGTATCCCATAAAGCCAGTTCCACTTGCTTCCCATCAACCTCAATATCTGCAACATAATTTTCAAATACGGTTGGCACATAAACCTCTGGGAATTGGTCTTTTGAGAATACAATCAAGAGACATGTTTTACCACAAGCACCATCACCAACTATAACCAACTTCTTCCTGATTGCAGCCATATCTGTGGGATTGAAAATTTTCCAGTTTAGTAATATTCTGATAACATGATGTAAAATCATAAAATGTCTCAAACAGAGTGAGAAAGCCAGCAAAAAGCACTATTGATTCCACCCCAAGACACAAAATTTGCATAATGACATAGTTGAAAAGAATGCTGAGAAGGGGACTGGTACGAGTCTGCCCAGACTCCTTCCATAAATAAGAAATGTATAAAAAGCTTGATGATTATCAACATTGCATCACATCTACTAAGCCACCACGCAGGACACACAACCAACAAAAGTTGTCTCTGAGGGCTAAATTTTGGTCAATTTTCAATTCATTGCTCATTGTGTACTGTCCTTTATCTTTTCTAGCATTGTCTTTAATATTTCTTGAAACAGTAATTTATATGCTGAAAGATCTTTTACTTCCTTTGACACACAGAAAAAAAGCATTTTTCCTGGTATCTTGACAGACTGTTGCAAGATGACTTCAGAACTGAAGAGGTATTATGATATTCTTCATCATAATACCCTTGTTAAGGCATAAATATTGGGGTCCAGATTTGTACCATCTCAGATTGGAAAGCTTAGCATCTGCAGCAGAAAGTTAGGAGATCAGAGGACCTTATTCATGTTTATTCAATATAGAAGAGCCAGATCTTGTGCACACAAGTCAAACTTTTCATTCTTGGTCATATTTGGAAAATGTGTACGGAAGATTTCCTTTCCACGTGATCAGTGCACGCATCAGCCAGCCCTAAAAAGTGTTTGGTTATCATCATTGGGTTAGTGTGCATGAGGATCTGAACTGCATGGGGAT
This sequence comes from Aurelia aurita complex sp. Pacific, assembly GCA_004194395.1. Lineage (NCBI taxonomy): Eukaryota > Metazoa > Cnidaria > Scyphozoa > Semaeostomeae > Ulmaridae > Aurelia > Aurelia aurita complex sp. Pacific. The sequence continues at coordinate 632,927 of REGL01000019.1, read as the reverse complement.
TTCTTCTGTGCAAAAGACAAAGTTAGCGGTCTGGGTTTTTCTTTTCTATAATAAATCAAAGTTAAATACGAGTATGGCGGGTATCACAAATATGCTTGGTTAGTGTAAACCTACCGACTGTCCTAAAAAATGGAAAGACCCAAGATATAGAGTCAGGCGTAAAATTTAATCACAGAGCATCAACTTGTTTCTCAATGCTTCTGAAGTTGAAAGAACACAAAAAACAGTTGCTACAACTGTACATGCGATATGCAGTAGGCCCATGAGACCCTCTATCATCTTTTTGAAGCTTTATGGAAGTAAAATGTAACTTCCACTTGTAAACATTGATTTCACATATTTTTCCTCTTATCTCATATGATCAAGTTTCCGTTTCCGATTTCCACGCAGCGACTGTCAGTCTCTGTTTGGTGTTGGAATATTGTATCAACATCAAACCATTTCCTTGCTTGTTTTAAAAATGAAGCGGATGGGAACTGTGAGACGCATGTTAGCGGACGATTGACAACGGGGATTGCAGTTGCTTCCAAAGCTGGAGAAACTCAAGATAAGCAAATATAATAACAATAGCTGCATATATAGAGGTCAAAGCAAAGCATTCATATATCTTTTGTATAGGCCTGAATTTTCAAAAACTTGGAAGATTTTCATATTGCCAACCGACCAACTTGGATTTTCAGGATCGGTTTTACACTAACCAAACATATCTGTGATACTCACCTACCAATACAACTCAATTCTATCTGTTGAGATGGAGGCAAAGAACAAAACCCACAGTCTGGATGGCTTTAGAGACATTTTAAACTTTTCCCAGCAAATAATTCCTGAGTTGAGATAACTTTGCTTTCCATAAATACAAACATCAAGGGGTAATTTCCACCTTGAAATATCCGGAATAATGGCCTGGGGTGTGGAAAAAGTCCAACCCCAATATTTTTGTTCACTTCCTTGCTTGGCCTTGCAGGACATTTTGTCTGATGTCCCCAAACAAAATATTTCCTTCGCGTTCTGAAACTTTTAAAATTTTGCCACAATAAAACCAACTCGTTTTACAGTGACCAATCGAAAATATCTTTGTAATTTTCCGGACTACGGTTTGATGTCAGTTCATGTCCGCCTCGATCAGAGCATGACTTTTGGGTTGGCCTAAATGAATTCAAGAATTTTGACAGCCACAAAAACACATATTTATCTCCAATTTTAATGCATGGAGGGTTTAATTACATCAAGCATTAATTACAGCAAGGTTTCATAATACTAGAACGTATCGTTCGGCAATATTTGACGGCGATATCCAACGTCTTCTGCGAGTAGCCTACGGTTTGTCCTAAAATGGCGGACAACTCCATGACACACCAAACCTGTGTGCTGAGCTACGTAAAAATTTACGATAAGTTTGTGAAAGCAAAGCAGTTCATATTACCTGTTATTCTTTAATGTTGTCTGTTGCAAGAGTTGTTCTTCGTTTACTTCGTAGACATGAAAAAAAAGATGGAAAACAAACAGAGTATTGCATCCAAACCACACCTCAATTTATAGGTTTCACTGAGAAAAGAACCAATGCTAAATTCCGTTCAGTGCTGCAAGTATGACAGTCTTAAAGTAGCATCATACTTGGCTGTGATTGGTTTATATCTCCTCACTCTCTGATCTGATTGGTTAGAATTTTCAAGAGGAAGTACCACAATCATGCGTTATGTTAGGGCATAATCGGGGGCGTAAGTGCTGTCCCCCTGGTTTACATGCAAACAAACATTGCTGACTGTGCGTCCTGAAATAAACAACATTCTAAAAAGTTCTCTTGCGTTTCAGCTATTGGGGAAAGCAAAGATTTTTCTGGTGTGAGTCAATGATTTGTCACACAAGGTCCAACCACTTTCGATTCGAGAAATGCTTATTTGAAGGAAAAGGACTGGAGCGAGTCTCCCCAGACCTCTTCTATAAATAAAGTGTATATAATCTCGATGTTCATCAAAATTGCATCATAAGAATAAAATCAGGGCAGTGAACACAAGTAATGAGTGTAAAAAGTGCAAATTATGGTTGATTTTCAGATATAATCGTTTCGTTTACTCAGCAAGATCTGTTGCTATGGGATTCAAATTCATAAGGGCTAGAATTCCATTCAGAGATTTAATGTCAAAGTCTCGTTTCCAGGGCGTAAAGTTGTGTGAGTAGCAAAACCCGTCTTTCTTTTGTAAAGAGTTGAAGAAACGTTTTCTTTCTAAGAAACTCTTATTCGTCAGTTTATGTTCTGTTCCATCTTCCTANAAGTGTATATAATCTCGATGTTCATTAAAATTGCATCATAAGCATAAGATCAGGACAGTGAACACAAGTAATGAGTGTAAAAAGTGCAAATTATGGTTGATTTTCAGATATAATCGTTTCGTTTACTCAGCAAGATCTGTTGCTATAGGATTCAAATTCATAAGGGCTAGAATTCCATTCAGAGATTTAATGTCAAAGTCTCGTTTCCAGGGCATAAAGTTGTGTGAGTAGCAAAACCCGTCTTTCTTATGTAAAGGGTTGAAGAAACGTTTTCTTTCTAAGAAACTCTTATTCGTTCTTATTCGTTAGTTTCTATTCTGTTCCATCTTCCTACAGTATTCATGCTTTCTATAGAAGCGAAAAAACCGTAGATAGTTGCGGAAAGTGAAAGTGAGCGGAATAGAAAGGTAGTAGGTTTGTTTTTACTTAGTTATAACTTATATTCGTAGATTTAGCTTGTAGAGACCATGTTCCTCTGGCATTGATTTAAAAAGTAGGTAGTTTCAAAAAGAAATGTTTTGTGGCCCTTGCTTTCTCTGTCCGGTTCGGCTTAGAATGTTGTCCAAAGTCGGAGTTCTGGCACACATAGCTGACTGTATCGGACGATAGAAGCAGTGGCGGACTTAGGAGGCAAGTGGGGGCAATTGCCCCCTTCACGATGAAAACTCAGGTTGGCGCCCCTTTTAGGTTTTCCATTATATCTCTGGCGCCTTCAACTTCCTGCTGGATCTGCCCCTGGATAGAAGCCTCCAGAATATCGTCAAGTCATCTGCACTAACGAACGAACGAGGAAACGACGTTCTGAACTCTTAAGCTGACCATATTTGACTTGGCAATCAACAAGAGCCCAAAGAAGTTGCAGTGTCCACATGGACAACAAATATTGGAATAAGTAAGGACCCCCTGAACAAACGAAAATGACGTTTTATCTTTCATGGAAGCTTCTGCTTGCCATCAATACTTCCTTTAAACCAACTGTCCAACTGTATTTTGGCTACAATACTGCGAATCTTTGAAAGTGCACAACTTGATTCACTTCGAAAAGGGATTGTATAAAAACGGCATACCTAACAACTATAGTAAGAAATCTGAAAGAGTGTGTCCAAAATTCATGGCTCCATGGCATCAAAACTCTTATTGATATCCGAGAGGCAAAATGGCTATAACTTGCGAATGAGTTACGCTACGGCAACTTTTTGCTTGACGTTTTCATCCAGTTGCCAATTCGTTTGGTAAGCAGAGTTGCATAAAATCTTTGACCTTCCTCCAAACCTGCAGCTCAAGGTCTCAATTTAACTTTTTAATAACAACCCATCAAATACTTATATGCACCACCAATAACAAAAAAGGCTTCCATGTATCTTCCCCTGATGCATAAGGACCATTGTGTGGCTCAAAAATATGGCAATTTTTGGGCCATGTTTTGAATAGTATCAATGAATTGTTCATGGCATGGCCAGGGTAAAAAAACTGGGCATGTAGTAGAAGTTAGGCCTCCAAGAAATTTCTGACGACAAGCCTCTACATTGGCTTGGAATGCCTTTCCTGATCCAATGTTTTCCAGTACTAAAATATAACCTTCCAAACTTTTGTAACAGTTTTCTTTCAATCACCACCATCTTCAGGAAAATTTTGAGTAAACACTCGTAAGTTTGGCTCAGAATGCCTCTCTCGATCCAATATTTGGCAATGCTAAAATTTAGACTAAGCCCAGATTTAATCTTTTTCACAAACCTTCCTCACTTTTTCGCACAAACCTTCCTCCAAACCACGTTTGTAGGTTTGTAGGGTTTTTGCGTCTCTGCTGATAAGATACCACATAGAACAAGCAAGGTCAAAATTGAAATACACTTGTCTGCACCATGGAATAGTTTTGATACCATGTACGGGAATAGGGCGTACCTTGTTCCCCCTCTGTTCTTTCTTAGGAGACCTGTGTTCGGCTAAATGTGCGAAACGAGAAAAATTGCAAATGATGTCAGTACTTTTGGTGGAAAATCAAGAAAATAATATGAGCTCGCAGTAGCAACACACACAAAAGGACAAGTTCATAAGTCAAGCAATTTCATCTTACAATACCAAAATGAAACACGTCCAATTAAGAGTTATGATATCATGAACAGTTTCAGTTCAAAGTTATACATGCACACTTCCCAAACTGTTCTACCATGAAACTCAAAGGTTTAATAAAGTATTATCAGATAGAAAGATGTGGCAAGGAATTTGTTTTAATACAATATTGTCTCTATCTGCTTTATAATCGCATCCACCACATCGATCCTCTGATTCTGTTGTAGTCAGGCAATTGTTCGATTGGTCCTAAAAGATAAAATAATTTCATTATCAAGAGGGATCTCCAATGCTACCATATGAGATAGCACGGATACAGCAAGTCCAGACTTTGAGAAACCTGTTTTGTTACCTCAGCCTATTGTTCTCCCTTACCCATCCTATTATTTTCTATTATTCTATTCTATTGTTCTATTATTCTTTCAAAAATACATGGTACGAGTTTCTTTCCTAAAGGGACTTTTTTGCTGCATTATAAAGTTTATGAGCTTAAGCATGGGGCTCACATCTTCGAAAGGGTGGGTGTAAAATTCTATTACAGTTTTCTTTGAATTAAAAAGCTTCAAAGGAACCTAGGGTACTTTACTGTAAATCTGCCGTGGAATTTTGTTGATATCTTGATGTATTTCAAAATGGCGGCATTTATTATTTTCGAGCCTGTTACGTGCTTAAATCTCAACCTTTCTAAACTATGGTTTTTGATTACAAAGTCCTTTGTAATCTAAGAAGGGGCTCCGATGTCAGTCAGAAAGTCAGAAAGTCAGAAAGAAAGAAAGAAAGAAAGAAAGAAAGTCCGTCACGCTCGTTAAAACAATTGATTAACGTTTTATCTCTGCTAATTGGCACTGAAATNCTGTGACGTGTTTAAATCTCTAAATCCAAAACCAGAAGAGCTACATATTACTTGTTACTACCATATTGTAGACATTTTTCAAAATGGCGGCATTTATTTTTTCGAGCCTGTGACGTGTTTAAATCTCTAAATCCAAAACCAGAAGAGCTACATATTACTTGTTACTACCATATTGTAGACATTTATAAACTATGGTTTTCTTGAAGACTATACCATTTTTCCTCGATCGATTTAGGATTTATGATGATTTCAATTTGTTTCAAGATTTTCCATGAATTTTTTCAAAAAAATTAAAATGCTGCCATTTTGAAAATAATCAAGATATGACAAAATGTCCACGGCCAATTTACAGCAAAGTTCCTTTCAAGCCATTAAATTCAAAGAAAAATGCAACAGGATTTTACACTGAGCTTATAGTTCTCCATCTATTCACCAAATTCCTATAAATCGATGTTTGTTGTGGAGCTGCTATGGCAACTTAGCTACAAAAATTTGGCAGGAAAAAATCGATAGAATCGTTCATGAGTTACAGGCGAAATTATAACTGTGTTCCATCTAAAAAAAATTTAAAACAGGTCAAAATCCATTATTATCTAATTGGCTAGTAAGACAGCTAGAGTTTGACTTTCATAGCTGTGAGGGAGGATTGTTAACTCATCAGGTCCAGAATGATTGGCTCGTTTTCAAGGAATCAGCGATGAAATATTTTCACGAAATAATTTCCTCCACAGTAACATTGGCATCTCTATCTTTTTAACATTTATCTTATCGTTAAACCTTGTAAGCATTGCTGAATATAAATGAATTTGAATTTTGAATATTTTTGAATAAAATAACTTAGAATAATAAAATAACAGTTAGAGTTTGATACGAAGACCGATTTTTATAATCTAAATTATAATATATAAGTTGACAGTTTTGCTACCCACAATTAACATCGGCTTGAAGAAATCTGATGAATAGTTGGGAAATTACAGGCTTATAAACGCACAAAGTTTTCGCCTCAGCAGGTAGACCGATACATTGTTTTGGTTGTGTGCGGTTTTCCATTAAATTGCAGGACCCGTTATTCCCGACTTTTCAAGGTGTGTTTCGAATGTTATGATTTTGCAATGTGATGACTATCGAGAATATATACTTATCTATTTATTGAAGTGGCCTGGGAATACTCGACTCAGTCCCTTATCATTGCAAAGTATCTCACTAAGCCGGGATGAAACAGACGATTAGAATGTTGCATTGAATGAGCCAAGAAGAACTGATTTCGAATTCACCCCGACACGTCTGAGGTAGCAGCAACATTATCGAATTAAATATTTGGCAAAGACCTGGTCGTACAAAGCCTTTGTACTAAAACCTTGCACTGTAATTTTTGAGTTCCCACCTTGATAGTTTATGGCATTTTGATAAATAGAATTACAGTTAACGGTTTCCAGTTAAAG
>REGL01000019.1:589137-616032 GCA_004194395.1 Aurelia aurita complex sp. Pacific | reverse complement strand
ATAAAACAGCACAAAACACGATTGACTCACAAATTCGTCGGTGTGGGGCGTGCCGGGGCGCGAGGGAGGGGTGTCGGTGTGGGGGGGGGGGGGGCTCAATTCACCTAAACTAAACTGGCACATGCTAGCACCTGTCAAAATGGAATGGTGCCATGGTTTACAAAGTGCTTGATAAGATTGTTGTTAAAGAAATTGTTAAGTGCCGTTCATAGCCAGAACCAGATGATGTCATGTCTATTTCTGCTATGGACGGCACAGAATATTGTATTTTGTTGTGTTTTAGTTTTAACGGTGATATAAAAAATACATAAATAAATAAATGAATGGGGGTTTTGGGAACGAAGGAGCAGAACACGCAAAAGGTAGGGAACAAGAGAGCACGACTATAAATATACGGTAACTAGTAGACAGCATAGAGCACACAAATCCTTCGTGAAGATGAAAGCTGGGAAATCCAGTCAAAATTTGAAAGGAGCAAGCTGTTTAAGAAGGCACAAGGGACTAGGGAGCAACAACCCCTTGTCAAAGCCTCGCCACAGAAACAGTGGTTAAAGTAATCAAACGAAATTTTGCTGCTTGACAATACTTCTGATATTTTAACAAGCAAACTTCCCGAGAAATTTGCAAAATTTTGGATTCAAAGAATATGGAAATATTTTCCCCTTAACCTAAGTAAATCTAGGAGTGTGTGAAATCAGCATAAATATAAATTCAGGGTTATTAGCGCGAAGGCTTTGACTTATTAATTTGACTTATTAGTTATCGTTCATAGGTCAATTAATGACTTGCATTGAACCACAGTGATATAAATTATAAATTAATAAGTCAAAACCTTCGCGCCAAAAACCATGAAATTATATTTATGCTGATTTCACACACTCGTAAATTTATTTAGGTTAAGGAAAAAATATTTCCACATTCTTTGGAAAATTAACTTTCATAAATTAATTAATAGGTCAAAGCCTTCGCGCCAATAACCATGAATTTATATTTATGCTGATTTCACACACTTGTAAATTTATTTTGGTTAAGGGAAAAATATTTCCACATTCTTTGGAAAATTGACCTTCATAAATTAATTAATAGGTCAAAGCCTTCGCGCCAATAACCATGAATTTATATTTATGGTGATTTTACACACTTGTAAATTTATTTTGGTTAAGGGAAAAATATTTCCACATTCTTTGGAAAATTGACCTTCATAAATTAATTAATAGGTCAAAGCCTTCGCGCCAATAACCATGAATTTATATTTATGGTGATTTTACACACTTGTAAATTTATTTTGGTTAAGGGAAAAATATTTCCACATTCTTTGGAAAATTGACCTTCATAAATTAATTAATAGGTCAAAGCCTTCGCGCCAATAACCATGAATTTATATTTATGGTGATTTTACACACTTGTAAATTTATTTTGGTTAAGGGAAAAATATTTCCACATTCTTTGGAAAATTGACCTTCATAAATTAATTAATAGGTCAAAGCCTTCGCGCCAATAACCATGAATTTATATTTATGGTGATTTTACACACTTGTAAATTTATTTTGGTTAAGGGAAAAATATTTCCACATTCTTTGGAAAATTGACCTTCATAAATTAATTAATAGGTCAAAGCCTTCGCGCCAATAACCATGAATTTATATTTATGGTGATTTTACACACTTGTAAATTTATTTTGGTTAAGGGAAAAATATTTCCACATTCTTTGGAAAATTGACCTTCATAAATTAATTAATAGGTCAAAGCCTTCGCGCCAATAACCATGAATTTATATTTATGGTGATTTTACACACTTGTAAATTTATTTTGGTTAAGGGAAAAATATTTCCACATTCTTTGGAAAATTGACCTTCATAAATTAATTAATAGGTCAAAGCCTTCGCGCCAATAACCATGAACTTATATTTATGGTGATTTTACACACTTGTAAATTTATTTAGGTTAAGGGAAAAATATTTCCACATTCTTTGGAAAATTAACTTTCATAAATTAATTAATAGGTCAAAGCCTTCGCGCCAATAACCATGAATTTATATTCTAAAATAATATGATTTGAGTCAAGGTGACAATATGACCTGAACAAATGTTTATTGTCGTCATCCCTGTTTTGAATTATATAACGAAGTTGTGTTTTCCTTCTGGTGTACCAGATGAGTCAAAAAAAGTTATGACGGTTGGTATGGTCGGCTGTGGAATAAAAAGTACATTGCAGGCATTCAAAATTAAAATGTTAATCCACCAGTCAACGGCTAACTTTAATGTAAAAATTTTGTTCGGTAAAAACGCTCATATTTTAGAGCCAGAAATTAGGAAAATTCTGGTAAGGCATCTATAAGGGAACGAGAATTCCACGTTGAAATAATATTACTATCATTATTATAACATTCTTTAAAGTTGGTTGTTAAAAATAGCTCTACTTCAAGAACTAATAAAGACCAACTATTTACAGAAACAAAATAAATTACAGTTCATGATAAGAAATGAAAATACCCTAAAATACCCTATTTACAAATTTTGCAACGGCAAGTCTCTCCAATCCATTTTTTTATGCATGACTTGAAAGAACAGACGGAGGCGGCAATTTTTGTATCATTAGGCAGGGAATTCCATAATATGCTACCACGAAAAGATAAACTATCGTTGCCATAAGTAGTTGTTTTAGTTTGAGGCAACATCAACAGATTTTTTGATCTTAGATTGTAATTATTGTCCTTTTCATCGAACATATCCCACAAAAAAGAAGGATTTTGTTGTGTTAAGCTGCTATAAACCTCGAGCATTAACTTTTGCAAGTTCTTTTGATGAATGGTGCACTCCTTTCCTCTCTGTAACAACTCATCAAAAGAAGATGTAAAATCGTTGAAGAGAATTCGAAGCGCTCTCTTATGGGTGCGATTGAGATCATTATTAGCAACCCCTCCACAAAACTTCCATATCAACGGACAATAATTAAACTGAGACATTATGAATGAGTTGTACAGTAAAAGAGATTGTTTCTCATTCAAATAATTTGAGACTCTAGAGAAGGCACTGATCTTGTTGTTTGCTTTTTGACATAATTTTTCCACATGTTGGTTGAATTTTAGTCTCGAGTCTATGGTAATCCCCAATAATAAATTGCTTGTTTCAGAAATAGAATTTCAATGGCAAGTAAATCATGAACCAGAATCAAACGTGAAATTCCCGTTCCGATACAAACTCCAGTATCAGCATTTTTCAATGTATTTTTTATATCCAAAGCACACCAAACGTTTCAAATTTTTTGAATCACCCGGTACAGAAATCAATTTTTCAAGTAAATCAATCAAGGAAATCACTGCATCAAAAATCACTAAGTCACAATGATTTCTAACTTACCATTCAGATTGCACATTGAAAATCAAATCATCAATCTTCATCTTATCAGTGATCATGTATGTCCCGAACAGACCAGTATCCGTATAACACGTGTTAAATGACATATAACTATGTGCGAGGTCGTGCTTGCTAACGATTTGTGCCAAAGGACTGGCCATGTGTTTGGCGCCACCCATTGATCTGTCCCAGTTACCAACCAACATGTTGGCTACCATCAGAGTGAAGTAGTCGGGGTGTGCCCATCCGCAGCCCTCTACAGCAATGGCGATGTGTGCAAATGGCATCTCATCATCACGAATTCGAATCTCGGATCCGGTGTATCGGCAGGGAGCGAGTCTTTCGTCTTCGGTGTAACTTGATCTCAGTCCAGAGAAGTTTGTTTCTGCCAGTTTAACCTATCATAAATGAATGATACAGAAATGAGTAAAGACAAACGAGCAGAGGCATGAGATCTTCAAAAATTGTCATATAAATGGGTATCAAAGCAGGGCTTAAAAAACGAAATAGCGTGGTAGCGGCGGTACCACGGAGGTAGCTAAAATGCCTAAATTTCCCAGGTAGGAAGAAGAGTAAAAGGAAAAAGAAACGGAAGGAAAGGGAAAAGAAGGGAAAAAATGAAGGCAGGTAGAAAAGGAAGGGACAGAAAGAAGAAGAAAAAGGAAAAGGAATGAAATTAGGGGTATACGGGGAAAGAAGAAGTGCGTAAGAAGAAACGAAGGTGCTTAGCTTGCTACCAGGAAGGAAAATATTTTTTTGAGCCCTGGATCATAGTTTCTTTGGATTGAAATACTTGAAGGAAGCTTTAGGTAGCATAGGGCTCAAAGGTTTCAAATCTTTAAAAGGTGGGTGCAAAATTCTATGACATTTTTCTTTCAATTGAATGGCTTGTGGTACTTTGCTTATGGTACTTATGGTACTTAAGGAACTTAAGGAACTTATGGAGCTTATGGTACTTTGCTGTAAATCTGCCAGGGAAATCTTTTGATATCTTGATTAGTTTCAAAATGGCGGCATTTATTTTGTCGAGGCTGTAACGTCAACAAATTTCTTAATCCTAAACTAGAAGAGCTACAGATTTTTGCTTGCCACCATAGTGTGGACCGTCATAAACTACGGTTTCCTTGAAGATTGTATCAATTTTCTTCTATTGATTTAAGATTTTCGATCATCTTAATTTTTTCAAAATTTTCGATGAATTTTTTCAAAAATAATTAAAACGCCGCCATTTTGAAAATAATCAAGATATCAAAATATTTCCATAGTAAATTTACAGCAAAGAATCCTAAGTCCTTTCAAACCATTCGAGTCACAGACAAATATGATTTTTATAGAAATATGAATTTTTATACCGTAGATATATGAATTTTTATAGACATACGACTTATACAGCCGCCCTTTTAAAGAGACACAATCGCAAATTTTTGATGTCGGAAAGTCTCAACGAGATTCTTCATGCATAAAGAAGAGACCTTGTACATTCCGAACATGTATTTAGTGGTTTCGTACGACTTCTAGAAGTATCATAAAATAGTAAAACGAAAGGAAAAACAACGTATTTGTACCCACACTTTTCTGCAGCACGTGCACTTAAACAACGGAAGGACAATAGACAAACTCTCGCCTTGCAAGTTTCTTTTCATAAATTTAGGTCAATTAAATTTTCGGTTTTGTGTATCAAATATATTTTCAGAATGTACAAGGTCTCTACTTTATGCATGAGGAATCTCGTTTAGATTTTCGGACCCAAAAAAATTGCAATTGTGTCTCTTTAAAGAATTGACAGATTTGAGCCCTATGCTGCTTTACACATGGTCGGTAATGTAAGAACAGATGAATCAAATCAAATCAAAATAACCAATGCATCATGATCGACTCCTCCTGCAGCAGCCAAAACGATTCTTGGGGCACTGTAATGCTTTCCAATATATTCTTGAAGATCGTTTCTTGAGATTGTCTTCACGTTTTCAGTGGGTCCAAGAATAGTGTAGCCAAGTGGAGTTCCTTGATACGCAGTTGCATGGAGATGGTCGAAGATAACTTCTTCTATTTGAGTTTCAACTTCCTGTTCCAAGAAAAAGATTAAATTCAAGAATAAATCCAGCTTTAAGACAATATAAGGCAACAATAAAAATAGCTCCTAGTTGATTCCCAGAAGTCCTAATGGAAAAATAAAGCTAGTTACAAAGCGGAGTTCTTGATAATTTACTCAACAGAAAATAGCACTGGCTGGCAGTTTTGAGGAACGCCAAGTTGTATGTCCAAAAAAATTGGCTGACAGCTAGCAAACATAATACAGAAGGATTTTTTAACACTAAAACTGTTAGGATAAGCATATATTAAAGTATTGTCTTCCACGTTTTTGCAAGAAAATTTCATAAGGAGGTGCGATTGTTTTAGTCTTATTACGCCGGCTCATCTGAAAAAATGTATCAACTTAAATATCCCAAATAAAATTTTGTGATTACTTTTGCCAATGAATTGTCATTTACCTGCATTTCTCTGAGTATAACACCTCTTTCTCTTTCAATCTGGCTTTCACCAAGAGTTGAGTTTTGGATAATATCAGACAGAAGGTCAACAGCTGTAACAAAAGTAAGAAACTGGTTGTGAGTAAGAAATTAAGAAGTTTTTGCGCAAATGAAAATAATCTAAATTTGCTATGTGACTATGAGGCATTTTCATATTTTCTATGAAATTCTTTTTAACTGCTACTGACATTTTCAATGATCTATCACATATTTTAGATCAAAATGATTCTCATAAGCCTCATATGGTCCACGGTCCAAAGGGTGATGGTGGCTGAGATGCTCAAGAGTCTATCTTCAAATCCTTGCCAATTGACAGGTTCAAAGTTAGCAAGAAAAATTACCACTCTTCAAAGTACATTGAATTCGTTAATCAATTTCAATAAAAATAACCTTGATCAGAAACAAAAATTCTTAAAGCTAAAGAACTTTAAGATGCCAAAGTACCTGCTGACAAAAAAATTGGAGTAAAATAGTCTGAAGACTAAGTTAGCAATGAAACATGTACAGGAAACTCTTGATCAACGCTGTCAGAATGAGGATTGAAGTTACATAGCCAAGAAGCTTGCACATGTTCCTGCTTGCTCCAAGCCTAGTTTGTTTGGGTGGTTGAACAACAAACAATGGGAAGACACGAGAAAGTTAAGCAAGTGTAGTTACTCAATTCCTCAGGTTGTCCTTTGCCTGACTAATCGAAGGAGACTTAGCGTAAGTCTACCAATACTAGCCTTCGTGCAGACTCTGTCAGAAAATAGAAAAGAGGGAAAAAGTAGAGTCTGCGCAACTGAGCCACACTTCTTGTTCAATGACATCAGCATTTTTTCAACTACTGTCCTCTTCGATGAATGAAAATTTGAATCGATAAAGATCTTTATTGTATGTTCCAGGAGTTTGTGCTAATTTGCTTTATCCAAAGAAATCAGGGTCATAGAGACTCAGTGATGCATTAATTTAGCTCCAGCTTAAATAAAGCAGTAACTAAGGTCAGAACAATAGGGGACAGACTGCTTTTAATCTCGTCTGAAGAATCATTGCACTCATAATTTCAATGCTTTGTTAAACGTTTTCTGATTCCGGATATTCAACGTTGTTTGCTTTGAAAATGCCACTTTAGAAACTAACAAAGACGATTGAGTTCCCTAAACCAATCAAATTTGGTTCCTTGAATCCTGGGAACTTGTGAACAAGAAATGTGGATCCGTTGTGCAGACTCTACTTTTCTCTCTCCTTCCTGTCTAGTCCTGTCCAAGAGTCTGCACGCAGGCTAACCAATACGGCTGTGACGGGGCAGAAACTGCGCATGCATGCGCAAAATTCGTAACTTTGAGCCCCTTTAGCTCCCTGCAACAGATCCCAAAATCAGGCAACACTTGATATTTTCTTACTTGAGCCTTAAACTCTTGATTTATCATTTCAAAAAGCTTGCTTATGTATCCAAAAAGTTCTTATACAGTAAAAACCCGCACATAAGAACCTCACATTTTGAACTCAGCCTGTTTAGATTCTTATGCAATGAGGCACATTAAGTAATCAGGGTGTAGGTTCTTAACACAGGGAAATATGTGAATCTAAATCTTAGCCAAATTTATTTGCATTCTTGGCCCTATCCACTTCAACCCAAGCTTACCCAGTTTACTCCTGCAGGCCCTGCCTGCCTATCACAGTTCTGTTAATGTTTTGGAGTCCATGAAAGAGGTTGATGGGCAAAAAGTTGCATTTATTTCCCAATGAATGAATGAAACGCTTTATTAAGAACCTAGTTAAGATTTCAGCGTAAAATGGTTCTTTTTTATTGGGTAAAAAATATATTATTTCAGGCTGTATGTTCTTTAATAGATGAAGGTTCTTATGTGCGGGTTTTTACTGTATTAGATTGCTCGATGATGTCATTATGCCCTGTTTCTGCTATGTCTATGGCTGTAGCTTCATTTGTGAATTATATCCATGATAAAAGATTTATAGCAGGTTGTTCAGAAAATGATTAATTCATACCTTTTGGAAGATCAGATGTGAAACATTTAGCATAATAAACCGTTTGTTCTCTTGATGTATAAGCATTCAAATGAGCTCCCATATTTTCGACCTGAAGGAAAATCAACTCATTGAAAATTGGAGCAACAAAGACAGTAGTCTAAACAAAATTCCAATGTCTAAAACCATTTCTTTCACCTGCATCTGCCAGCTTCTGCTACCTCAACATCAATTAAGTCATAAATCTATCAATTTGCCCAGTTAGATAACTCTGCTTTCCGTTCTAAGCTCTAGTGTGCAGCGAGATGCCATTTTGCAAAACCAGCCACCTCAGAAATCAATTAAGTTCACAAATACTATCCTGCCTATCGAAAAGCTGTAAGTAAATCAAAATGTATCCATCAATGCTGGCTTCTTTTTCAAAACTTTGCCTTGATTTAAAAAAAGTATATATCGAAACTACTCAAAACGTTATATCTATTTTGGTCTGTCTTCAGTTATGTTGTTCATCTAAAGTCTTCCAAGTCTGGACTAAAAAGCTAGGCTACTTTATTAATTTTCTCATAACTTTTTATGAGGTCAGGCAAATCCTGGTCAAAAATATATCCTAATTAACCATCTAGAAAGATCCTCCATTCATACAATGGCACTCCAGCTGCTGGGATTAAAACTCTGCACATTAACTAGCAAATAGTAACCTTTACTTTCAAGGACTAAGTTGAAGAAGACACACCATGGATGGCCAAAGTACTTTAAAAATCCTCACCTCTAGTTCCAAATCAATTTGAGTTCTTTTCTTGGTTCCCTATCAGAATAAGAAGAAGATGAAACATCTTGAAGAAATAGGTCTGAACAAGATCTACTGCGAATGACATAACAGTTAGAATCAACTTATCGAGAATGCCGTTTTTGTCTTTAACTGTGGAGAAACAATTTGAGGAAAGTTTTTTTTAGTTGCAGTGAATTTTAGGTTTTCTTCAAATTTTTGCAACATAGTATTTTAGCATATCCTCTACACTTGATACATCCCCTGATTCTTATTGCAACTGAACTTGCAATCAAAATGAATTTGTGGTATCAAAACTGAATTTTCATGCAGCAAAAAGATCCTCAAACCTTGAAAGCCATGTGCTCCAAAAAGTGTGCTACCCCGTTATTCTTTTCATTTTCAAACCTACTTCCTGCATCAATCCATAAGCCAACCTGGAAGAGAATAAATGTGTTCATGGTTTAGCACAAGCCATGTAAAATCCATATCGACACACTCGATTACAATTCTGAAATTTTTCCAAAATTGTTTGCTTTTGATCAGGATCTGAAATCAAAATGCCTTGAAAGGCCGCTGCATGATATTGCGAAGAGCATAGTGGACTGTGGTTATCAGCTTAGGACAATGCAGACTAAACTGCAGAAATATCTTGCATAAAGACTGAATTTGAGAACAAAATGACAATTTTGCACCACTAAGAAAATAAGGAAACGGGAGATGTGAAGGAAAGGAGGTAAAGATATGGAAAAGGAGTTTTCAACATGAGAAATGAAATGGGCTATGAGTTCATTGGATTCAGGTGACAGGGGAAATGGGACAGTCATTGCCACATCCAAACCAGCAAGGCAGAATATTTTTAAACATTGACAGATCTGCAGGGAGCCAGAGTTTTTTCTAGCATTGGTAGGGCCAAACAAAGCTTCAACAGACATACAGTATTGCATACAGTATACGGTAAAATTCAAGTTGCAAAGGATAAAATGTACACAATTTTGTGATAAAGTTTCTTAGAAGATCTCAACATTAACGTAAAATTTTGTATTCTAAATCTCACTGATGCAAAGAATCTGTTTTTCTAAACTGAAAATAAACCCTGCAATCACAGACTAAGCAGCATTTTACTGGCAATGCTTTCAAAGGCATACTTTCAAGTGAGCCAAAATATAAATCTAGTGTTTGAAAAGTAAAATACTGAGAGCTACAGTCATTTGTAAGACTCTTTTCCAACAGCGAGTACATTCCTTTGACTCGGGAACAAATGAAATTTTTGGGGATACGAATCATCAAAGTTCAAAGCAACAGTTATCCCCCAGAAAGGACACCTGTGATCATGTGCAGAGGGCATGTTTGGTTCGTGGAAAGAATGTGGGTGGAAAATCCAACCACAATGCAAACATGGATTAGCAAAGAAACCAAGAGATTCTCGCACATGGTGATAGGTTTCCCAGCTGTTGATCTGCTTTGAACTTTACTAGCATAAGAAAAGACATTGACAAAAGGGGCAGTCCTTGGTTTCCTCAGTAAGAAAAGAATTTGATCACATCAATCCTACCGTGCAGGTTGAAATCCCTGAATTTTCTGAAGCAACTTTCAGTCCATTTGGTAAAACAGTTACTTTGGTTTCTGGAACATTGTATAGTGACTGGAAATAAAGACAAAATATAATCAGACAAAAATTATCCTTTTCAGAGTCTTTTGAGAAAAAGGGGTTCTAGGGCTTCTCCCCAAGAACATTTCTAAGACAACACCGTTATAAGATCACAGGAAAACAAACCTGTATAGTTTGCCATTTTCGCAGATCATTATTGAAAACAACTTTCATGTCAAGTTTTTCTAAATCAGTTAGAAATAGAAAGTTTTTTCATTTAATCAGGGGAAAGAGGCAACTTGATAACTTCCTTGAGTAAGTTTTAATTTCTAATTTCCAGAAGTTTCCATGGTTATAATCTTTGCTTTCATCAAATTAATAAAGTTGTTGTGCTGATGAAAATCAACAGTTCTCTCTTTTATCTGGCTTTCAATTTAATTTTTTACGAAAGATTGACATTTTTCAATCAATTTACACGGTTTCTAGTCTTATTTGGAATCTCGACCAAAGGAATCTTCACACTTCATCAATCATCAAAATGGGTGTTTTTTATGATTTATCATTACCTGTCAAAAGTGGATGGATTTTGGTGCTGTAGAAACATTGTTTTTAAAACAATAGCCTGCTGGTGCGCATCTTCTATGCGCATTTTGCAAACTTATCAGTCTGGGCTGCAAGCACACACAGTAATTCATTAGAATAATGCAATAAAAATATGTTCGTTGCGTGTGGTACTATGTAATTGAACGGTAATAAATTATATAAATGATTTAAGTACCAAAAATAGCTTAGATGTTTAAAACACGACGTTTCGAGCATATACTCGTTATCAAGTCAACGATAACGAGTATATGCTAGAAACGTCATGTTTTAAACATCTAAGCTATTTTTGGTACTTAAATCACTTATATAATGTATTACCAAGTAATTCATTAGGTTTGTAAGACTTGGTGTGGCTGTAAATATTTCAAGCAGAGCAAAATTCGAATTTAGATGCTACCGTACGTACCTTTTCATAAGCAGACATAGATTCATGCCTCTTTATCAATGCCTGCGGAAGATTATGAAATAATTATTGCATGATCATACAGTATAATACAAAGAAAAAGAGGACATCAGAAGCACAATGCTATGTTGTTAGGAAAGAAAATTTCTTTCCCAAAGTTTGTGATATGATACAAGATTTCCCACAGGCTTTAAAAATCAATAATTTACGAAACATCATAAACAAAATCATGCAAAACAAATACCTTTTATATTGCAGAGGGAAATGTCTTTTCTCTTTTTTTTCCAATACCTGCCTATTTTCTAGCCTGCATGCAAACTCAACTATTCTAAAGTGTAGAGTCTGCGCAACAAAGTCGACACGCTTGTCCAGCCTCATTTGGATGAACGTGATAGATGAATCAATTCACAAAGAAAGTTTGGTGAGCAGCTCGGATCTTGATTGGACAAAAATGCCGCTAGCCGCTCTGCGGTACTGCAGCCCTTTTTGCGCAATGTTGGATTGAAGAGCGCGTCAATATGCCACAATCTCGAGATTAATCGTCCTTCATGGTCGACAAGTCTGCAAGCAAGTATTGCGTGAAACAGCAATCATTTTCGCCACTACACTTTAGGAAAGTTGAGTCTGCACGCAGGCTACCTATTTTCCTGACTGTCTACACTTTTATAAAAGCTTTATAGATATTTTGCAGTCACATCATGACATGAAAATGTTTATCCGTTTATTTTCTGTTCAATTGTTGCTTGCTTGCATGACATTCTTTGCAGCGATTGATGAATGAATTTTTTGACCATGGTGTTATAAGTATCATTTCTATGAGCATATGATTATCTGATTATGTCCTTTCATTTTGCTTGGTTTGTAGTTTGTATTTGATGTTATTAATTTTGTTACTGTAATCTAGTCTATGTAATTGTGTAATTGTATGTAGCCAGTCTGCAGAGTATGGCACTTTTCAATGAGATCTCCAATGTGCAAAGAGAAATTTGTTTTGCTCTCTGTTGTGTAATTTGAATAGCTTACACGTTTCTTTTTATAAGAAACTTGGATCAGCACTTAGTACTAAAAGTTTCTTAATTTCACATGAAAATTTCGGTGTTTTAGTAGTAAAAGTTTCTTAATTAATTTCTTATTTTTTTGGGCCTAAAATTGCGGTATTGTTCGAAGCTGAGCCTTCTTCTCAAGAAAGGGCTTCCATTTTGCATTGACATTGTCATCAAGAAGCAGCCATGCACATCAAGGCAAAAATTTACCAATTTTGCAGTTAAAAGTCAAGAAAAGATGAATGTACCTTTGTTAGAGAGACATAGAATAAGAGAGACATACAGAAAAAGAGTTTTAGAGTTTCTTAACTGTTCTTGTTTTTTTTTTTTTTTTTTTTTTTTTCGTAGTACTAGTGTTTCTTAAATTTTTGGTCATCGTAGTACTAGTTTCTTATAAACCAGTTTCTTATAAAAAAAACATGTATTGAAAATCTCTGGTAAGCACGTGCCATACTCTGCACACCTGGTATGTAGTATGGATTGATGACATAGCCATACATAGATAGGAACTGGGGGGCACTACTGGAAACACGTGGCCCCTAAAAGATTCTTCAATAAACAAAGAAGGGCCCTTTGTAATTTCAAGAAGTGCCCCTTTACCTTATTGAAAAAAGTGCCCTTGATGTGCCATGCCCCCTCCCCAAGTTTGAGATGCTTCTTATGGCCCAAATAATAAATAATAATAACATAACAATTCCAAATCCCTGTTTTGAGGCAGTTACATAGGTACGTACAGTGGTATACTGTAATAACTACTTATATTATGCCAATTAATTACTATACCTAACAATGGATTAGGCTCAAAGGGTGGGGCTGTTTATACCCTTCTAATAAACTTAATAATTTCACTTGCGTATCTGACCAGGCATTTATAATCATGGCTGTAGATAATATCTGCCTCTGATTTCTTTGTATGGTTTTGATTATGTGTTCATAGAATTCTGGGCCAAGTTCACATGCACAGCATGTAATATTTTCAAAATTTCCTTTGAAGTTATTTTTATTTTTTGCATACATAGCTTAGTGCGCAAATATGTCCTGATTGTTTTCCTTCAAGGTAGCTCTTTAATTTGCCAGTTAAAAGTGTTCAATATCTAAGTTTATTGTTACAGCTAAGCTTATTGCGCAGATCATTCACTTTTTCATTGAATTCGTTAACTAAAGGTGTTTCAATTTCTTCCCTCCACATTTATTTTAATAATTTAGTTATAGCAACTGTTGTGGTGGGTAGGTTTAGCCAAATCACATCTTTTTTTACCTCTTCCCACCAGCATTTTGGAAGGTCCACTCATTTTCGTTCATTGAAACTTGTTTTATGAGTCCGCTATCAGCGAGGTTACTGATTTTATGAAGCAACATTAATCTCATCTTTTTCAGTTGAAATTTAATTGGAAATGTATCATGTTCATTTAGCAGTCCTATGTTCCGTTTAATTTTCTCCAATCCAAGTATGGTTTTCAAGGTTTTCACTTGAATTTGTTCAAGTTTATTAGATTCTGTTTCAGTGACATTGGTCCAAGTTTCTCCTGCATACAGGAGGGTAGATTTTACGATTGAGTGCACAACAAAATACCATGTTTGAAAAATGTTTGCTTTGCATTATTAGAAGTCCCCTACAGAGTAATAATAATAGTTCAAAGCTGAGTTTTTTGAAGGGGCTTTCCTCTGCTCTTTCGTCTCCGTTAGAGAACCCTGTTTATTTAGGTACACACTTAGGTACTTATATATTTGTCAATAATGGTTTCTATTTTTGTGTCACTAAGACTTACTTCTATACCTATGGACTATCCTTTAGATCTGTTGTTACAGCAAGCTAACAACGGTTGAAATTATTGTCTTATCAGTCTCCAACCAAACTTCTTCAGTAACTTCTCATTTTGAAACGTTTCTGGTCGCTCTGTTTGTGTTTTTGCATGTTTGAAGTAATTGAACAAGCTAATATATCATCTTGGTGTAGAAATGGGTGTATTTTTAGTTGATTGATGATATTGATAATGATCAAAAATGAAAACTGAACAGACCAACCATGGCATGGGCATGGCCAGATGACGCTGTGTCCGTCCATTTTTCATACCACAAAAATGACTCCTTCAGCTCAGAACTTTCAGCCTAGCTTTGAACTTCATCCTCGAATACTTTTAACTTACCGTGCTCTGCAATGCTCGCACATTTCTAGCATTTCTACTGACAAGCCGGACCAACGACGACGCCATCTTGTGAAATTCAACGAGAAAGGAGAAAAGCCTCGAGCCTCTCTTCCAACATAACTCCACCGCAGAGGGCTACAAATGCGCTTATTCTTTGGACGACTTGAAACGTTTGGGACGTCGCCAAATTTCAATTTCTAACATTTGAAAGCTTTTGTTTACCGCTCCCCCCACCCCTCTGTGGGTGCTTGACTTTAGTTTGTATGGGGGTGTGCCCACCAAATGATCTTTTTACCCGGCTCCAGAGTTTTCCCCTCCAAATCTAGTCATAAGAAAAATAAAAAGATCGGTGCCCCAAAACGTAAAAATTTGACTTTTGATACCGCCGATACCGCCTTAGCGGCATTGCCTTCTTTTAACTTTTAATACCTGGCGCCAGAGAAAGAGGTGAAAACGATACCCTGAGAGAAACAAAAACGGCAAAGGTGGTCGGACCATANTTTATTTTAAAAGGGGGGGGGGGGTACTTAGTATATTTGTCAGGGTATCGTTTTCACCTATTTTTCTTGAGAAGGAGTATCAATAGAAGGCTTTTTTCGGAGCCAGTTGTTAAAGCATGTCAAAAGGGGAAATCTTGTTTGATCAGGTTGTTATTAATATTAAGTCCAATTCTTGTGTTTTGGAGTATACTTTTACCATTTTTCCTAGAATCGGCTTTCATTTGAAGCGAACAATTCTGAAATCGGGTAAAAAGTCTTTTCTTGGCACACCCCTGCAGAACTTTAGGCCAAGCCCCCTCGGGATTTGAATTCCAAAAAGCAAAAGTTTCCTTGCTTTTGGACCGAGTGTTAAGATCTGGTTCCAAGCACAGGAAGGCCAGGCGGTTGATTGAACGATAATAAGTTTAAAACTCCGCCATCCAAAGACAACTAAATTCGTAAGGTAACATATCAAAATGTTCCTCAACGTATCAAAATGTTCCTCTTTTTAGAACAGTTCTGTTTTAAGTAACACTCCGATGACGACACAAGTCAGAAAGGCCTCAGTGTGCTAAATCTTCTCGTTTTTTTTGCATCCGAATCTTTTTACAACTTCTTCAATTGAAATGCCTTTCTTACCATTACCTGTATCAGTTCATGAGTGTTTATTACATTTATTCTGTTCAGCTAAAATGCTTCGTACAACTGTAACCTTTCAAAGATCAGATACAGCTATATTTCCTGGCAGGCCACAATAAATCTTACATTGAAACGATTTTGAAGATTTATGACTTAATCGTTAGCAGAAAGCCTGAATTAGATACTGGGAATTTTTGCAAATTTTTCGTTTTCAGTTTTTATAGCTAGAAGCGAGTTTCCTAAAATTTTAGTTTTCGAAAACACTGAAGACGATCAAAAACATCGATCAAGTTTTCTAAGGAATCGACATGAATAGACAGGGAGAGAACTTGTTCATGGTGATTTGCGATTTAGAAATCGACCAATTGTAATCTACTGTACGAGAGTTCGTACTAAACCCCCAAATCCCCCTGAAAATGTTTTCTCTTTGTTCAGTCATGTTGAATCTTTTAAAATTTGATCGACATTTTTTTATCGTTCTCAATGTTTTCGAAAACGAACATTTTAAGAAACTCGCTTTTAGCCCTAAAAACTGAAAACGGAAAAATTTGCAAAAAGTCCTAGAATCTAATTCAGGCTTTCTGCTAAAGATTAAGTCAGAAATATTCAAAATCGGTCCAGTGTACGATTTATTGTGGCCTGCCAAACGTGCATAGTTTTTTTTGGCGCACCCGGTAGAATCCTTATAATTTGCAAAGAAAATGACGTAATGTGATATCAAAACAAGTTTAACAGGATTTCTTATCAATCGACAGTGCAGTTCATTTGCACCAATCAAAATTCTCGCTGCAGGTCACCTTCAATATATGCTGCTTTTGTTTCGGCGTGTTTCACACATTTCTTGAATAGAGGATTGAAATTATTAGCAATAATTAATTGGGTGGCTGTTGGAAGCTGTTGCTCTTTGCTTCGTCGCATTTTGATTGACGTCATGGGAATAATTCAACCCAGACCCCTTGCATTCTAAAACAATGGTTGGGTATGAAAGTATTTTAATTTATTTATAACTGTTCACATATTTAATCTGGAGATCAGTGGGAGGGAGTGGCACTTCGTTCTTTGCTGCTGCAATCGTGGTCAAGGCCAGGCTGAAGAAATCTCGATCCTGCGTGTTGTAATTTGTTGAAGCACCAAGGTACACCTCTTAAATATTTTTTTGCACCCTTTATCAATACAAATGTTGCAAATGTTTTGACTGGTGGAAACCGTTCTCAATACCGAGAAGGCAGAGCAAGTTATAACAAGAAGATTTTTTTGATCAAGTTATAACATGGTTATTTATAACGAAAATGAGACAATAAGAAAGTCTGCATTTTTTTTTACTCTCAGCTGAGTTTCACGCTATGCAACGATAGTGACGTTGAAAGTATTCACCATTGCATTATGACTCGAAGTTTTCTTATTTCCTACGTGCGGTATTATTTGAAGTTTACTTAGTGGTATTTGTGCTCGTGACGACATTTCGATATCAAATTTGTAGGCAGAAACAGAAACATCGCAACACGACGAAAATTAAAACAACAGCAAATACGTGTGAATTATATACGCTACACGTTTTTTTTACATAAGAAACTGGTTTATATGAAACTAGTACGGCGATGACCAAAAATTTAAGAAATTCTGGTACTATGCTTGAGAATTGCTAAGAAACTTTTAAAGTCAAATACAAGGACATCATAGGGAAATTATCGTTGAGCCTGTATTTTTTGGTAATATTGATGATAAATTTATGCTTTGAGTAAAATAGAGCTCTCCTTCTTGCTACAAACTGTGCTGTCTGTCAAGAAACGAATACATGGCAGTGGTAGAAGCTGCACGCATCAAAGAAATAAGAAACAAATTAAGAAACTTTTAGCATTAAAACACCGTAATTTTCATGCGAAATTAAGAAACTTTTAGTACTAAGTGCTGATCCAAGTTTCTTATAAAAAAAACCTGAACCAATATTTTCTCCTGCCGTGCAGGACTTCTTCAAGGCTATTATTTCGATATTAGTTCTGATCTTTTGTTAGTAGCGTCACTTTATATGCGTTTATGATGCACAAAATGTCTACGAAATCAGAAAAAACTAAAATACTGAAATGTTTGCAAAAGTAATGCCTCGTTGAGAGCTTCTGCAAGCTTTCCATGTTCCCATGGGTTTTGGATAAATAAAGCCTGCATTACAAGCTTGGAAAGTCACAGATAAATAAATAGCCTGTGTTCGAGACCACTTGAAGAGAAAGGAAAGTGCTATGTGTAAGAAAGCGCTAATCCTTTTCAGAAACTTTCTTCGGAATCTGAAGAAAAATTAGTATATGCAACTAATAATTCGCATAATTACTATTTGTTTTGTTAATAGAAGAAAGCCTGTCTCATGTAGCCTGCCCCGTAGCCTGCGTGCAGACACTTGGACACAGGACAGGAACGAGAGATTTTCCCTCTTTTCAATTTTTCTGACAGAGTCTGCACGCGTACTGCATTGCACTGCACGCGCAATTTTTCTAATAGAGTCTGACAGAGTCTGCAAGACTGAAGAGATGCGTGACCTGGTCTGGTGCTGGTGATGCCTGTCCGAAGACTGAGAGATTCTTTCACGCACCAATTAGATGCGTGAAGGAATGCCCTTAATTATTTCACAATTCAATTCATCGTCTGAATAAGAATAAGCCCTCCGTTAGAGTCCAACTCTCCTTTTCAAGTGGTCTGGAGCACAGGCTTTTTCATTTTGTATTTAATATTATTTATACACAAATTAAATTTGCACGAACGAGAAATAGACAAGAAATTTATATTTTTTAGCACACTAAGGCGTTTCAAGTTGATAACATCATCAGGGTGTGACTGACTACCGGGTTTCCCAAAAAAATTCCGGCGTTTGATTGAACGCAGACAAAAAAGTTCGTTATCTGGTAATTTCTATTCATTCTAGTTACATGCTAGACATTTCAACTTACAGTTTGACATATCGCAGGGAGAAATCAGTAATCTGAAGATAGAGTTAATAGTCCTTACATTGCAAACCAGAGAGATTTGTACGCCTTCCAGCATAGGAATCACAGCATAGGAATCATTCGTCGTACATAGCCGATTGCTCGTGGCCCATGGTCGAAACCGCCAAAGCTTCTTTTTCACGGACCAATCAGACGGCTAAAAGGCGAAGGAGACAAAAGAGAGCCGTGAAGATTTTTCTAAATTTTACCTTCCTTCATAAAACGCAACCAGGACAAAAAACTGCTTGAAATTTCCCGAATTTTTTGCAAGAAATCGACTCTCCAGATGTTTGGGTGTACAAGTTTGGATGCCGGTTAAAATATCTCCAGGATTGGCGGATTTATTGCCTCTCCAATAGACAAAATCGGCGAAGGCTTGTCGAGACCTGTTTACGCCACTGCAGGTCAAGTGATAAAACCTCTTGATAAAACCTGTTTTGAATTTTTATAAGTTATTTCGCAACGAGCAAACTTGTGTCATGAATGCAAAAAGTAGTTCAATACAGAAACTTCCCTAGAGCATTGCCACATCACTTGAAATGCGCGAACGAGCCATTCTAGACTTTTCAATTCACATACCGGGTGTCTCAAAAAAAAGTACCCCCTTTTGACTCAACAAGGCAACAAAACGATAATATTTCGGGACTTTTTGAATTCATGGCTACATTTGTTGGTCTTTAACTTAAATGCACATACCTTGCATTTGGAAATCGACCACCAAACACCGGAGATACGAGTTCATAAGNAAACTTCCCTAGAGCATTGCCACATGACTTGAAATGCGCGAACGAGCCTTTCTAGACTTTTCAATTCACATAGAAGCCGAAGGGTCATTGAATCTTTAACAAAAGCAAATTTAGCGAAAGACAATAGCAAGAACAATTGAAAACGCAGATTTTGACGTTTTCGGGTCGTTCTTACAACAATCACTATTGTTATTACTATTGTCTCTCGGCCAGAATTT
Organism: Aurelia aurita complex sp. Pacific; assembly: GCA_004194395.1. Lineage (NCBI taxonomy): Eukaryota > Metazoa > Cnidaria > Scyphozoa > Semaeostomeae > Ulmaridae > Aurelia > Aurelia aurita complex sp. Pacific. Next base: position 596,569 of record REGL01000019.1, on the reverse strand, counting down.
CTATTGTTCAAGGTTCAGTGCCTTATCGGTTTGTTTGTGGCAATAACTCAGCCAATCCTGGAGATATTTCAACCGTCATCCAAACTTGTACACCTAAACATCTAGAGATAAGATTGCTTCACAAAAATTCGAGAAATCTCAAGCAGTTTTTTGTCCTGGTTGCGTTTTATGAAGGTAGGTAAAATTTAGAAAAATCTTCACGGCTTTCTTTTGTCTCCTTCGCTTTTTAGCCGTCTGATAGGTCCGTGAAAACGAGGCTTTGGCGGTTTCGGCCATGGGCCACGAGAATTCGGCTATGTACGACGAATGATTCCTATGCTGTAAGAATCTCTCTGGCTTTGCCTTGAACATGAAAGTGAAATGTTAGAGCTCATAACTCCATTTTCATATTACTAATTTCTTCCTACGAAATACCAAACTGTAAGTTGAAATATCTAGCACGTATCTAGAATGAAGAAAACTTGCCAGATTAAAAAGATTTTCCTCTGTGCTCGATTAAACTTTGGAACTTTTTTTGGGACACCCGGTATATATAAAGTGTATGTGCGCTAAAAATATCATTTTTTGTCTATTTCTCGTTCATTTTTCATCCGCACTTTAGAAACCATTTTATAATATATCAATTATATATAACATCTATTTACAATGATGAAAACCTTAAAGGCAAATGACGGAGATTTTAGAGTGTCTCTTCAAATATTTAGTTGGAATTTGCTCCAAACCTTTCAACCCTCTGCTGCTCCAAGTTGTGATCAGTAGTAAGGGCTTGGTAATCAGCACGTAATCAGCAAGGTAATCGGCAATTCTGTCCCCATTCTTGCAAAAGATGGTGCTAAGGTTCTTTCAAAACTAGGAGAAAAAGGCAGAGTATATATAACCCCATTATTATATGATAAAAATAGAAAAGTCCCAGCATTCCAGCACGGGTAGAAAGCATCAGAATTGTGAAATGGCATAATGGATCATATCATAAAAATGTTTTATTGTCCACAGCCCAACGTCTATCTCACATTTCAAGTTGTCACTATAAATGGGCTAAAGAAACACCTGAGCACTCATTGTTTCTGTAGCTACACAATGAAACCACATTTGTTAAAGGCAGTCTGTCACGCATCTGATTGGGTGATAATGACAATACAAAGAATAGGAGAATTGAATGTCTGCTAATCCTATTGAAGGTACTAAACACATATTAGTGTCATCTCTGTTTCCCTTTGTCTCTTTAGGAGCTAGAAGGATCACATATTTTCCTTTCATTTTGCTCTCTGTAAAGGCGTTGTGACAAAGTTATTTCTTTTTTATCCGTCAGATGTCGACAGAAGCAACAAAAGTTACCATAGCAAAGAGCAATGCCATGGATGAGAAGGAATTCCCTAAAGCGTCAATAGTAGATGGCCGCTATGTGACTCCATGGGAGACAGGAGATAAAACGTCCCCAGCTGGATGGAGTAATTTTAAGTATTTTTTTACACNTGTTCCATGCATCTTTTATTCTTTTCAAGGGCAAAACACGGAAACTTAAAGTCTACAGGTACTTTGGAAAATGGCCACGATACAAATCATGGCTAGTCCCTTTTTCAAAACCTCTGGTTTTGAGTGTACTGTAAATTTTGACTTTGCGAACCTGTATCTCCGGTGTTTGGTGGACGATTTCTAAATGCAAGGCACGTGCATCTAAGTTGAACATTGATAAATTTAGCTGTGAAGTCGGGGAGCAATGATATCTTATTGCTTGGTTCCTATTTCCAGTCAAAAGGGGGTACTTTTTTCTGAGACACCCGGTAGAAGCCGAAGGGTCATTGAATCTTTAACAAAAGCAAATTTAGCGAAAGACAATAGCAAGAACAATTGAAAACGCAGATTTTGACGTTTTCGGGTCGTTCTTACAACAATCACTATTGTTATTACTATTGTTTCTCGGCCAGAATTTCTATTGTTCAAGGTTCAGTGCCTTATCGGTTTGTTTGTGGCAATAACTCAGCCAATCCTGGAGATATTTCAACCGTCATCCAAACTTGTACACCTAAACATCTGGAGATAAGATTGCTTCACAAAAATTCGAGAAATCTCAAGCAGTTTTTTGTCCTGGTTGCATTTTATGAAGGTAGGTAAAATTTAGAAAAATCTTCACGGCTTTCTTTTGTCTCCTTCGCTTTTTAGCCGTCTGATAGGTCCGTGAAAACGAGGCTTTGGCGGTTTCGGCCATGGGCCACGAGAATTCGGCTATGTACGACGAATGATTCCTATGCTGTAAGAATCTCTCTGGCTTTGCCTTGAACATGAAAGTGAAATGTTAGAGCTCATAACTCTATTTTCAGATTCCTAATTTCTTCCTACGAAATGCCAAACTGTAAGTTGAAATATCCAGCACGTATCTAGAATGAAGAGAAATTGCCAGATTAAAAAGATTTTACTCTGTGCTCAATCAAACGTCGGAACTTTTTTTTGGGACACCCGGTATATGTAAAGTGTATAGTGGACTAAAAATATCATTTTTTGTCTATTTCTCGTTCATTTTTCATCCGCACTTTAGTATCCATTTTATAATATATTAAATATATATAACATCTATTTACAATGATGAAAACCTTAAAGGCAATTGACGGAGATAAGAGGGTTTCTCTTCAATTATTTAGTTGGAATTTGCTCCAAACCTTTCAACCCTCTGCTGCTCCAAGTTGTGATCAGTAGTAACTGCTTGGTAATCAGCAAGGTAATCAGCAAGGTAATCGGCAATTCTGTCCCCATTCTTGCAAAAGATGATGCTGAGGTTCTTTCAAAACTAGGAGAAAAAGGCAGAGTATAGTTAACCCCATTATTATATGATGAAAATAGAAAAGTCCCAGCATTCCAGCACGGGTAGAAAGCATCAGAATTGTGAAATGGCATAATGGATCATATCATAAAAATGTTCCATTGTCCACAGCCCAACGTCTGTCTCGCATAAAGTTGTCACTATAAATAGGCTAAAGAAACACTTGAGCACTCATTGTTTCTGTAACTACACAATGAAACCACAGTTGTTAAAGGCAGTCTGTCACGCATCTGATTGGGTGATAATGACAATACAAAGAATAGGAGAATTAAATGTCTGCTAATCCTATTGAAGTAGCCTACGCGTAGACCCATTATCCTTTCCTCCTTTGGGATAATGGGTCTACGCGCGTAGGCTATATTGAAGGGACTAAACACATATTAGTGTCATCTCTGTTTCCCTTTGTCTCTTTAGGAGCTAGAAGGATCACATATTTTCCTTTCATTTTGCTCTCTGTAAAGGCGTTGTGACAAAGTTATTTCTTTTTTATCCGTCAGATGTCGACAGAAGCAACAAAAGTTACCATAGCAAAGAGCAATGCCATGGATGAGAAGGAATTCCCTAAAGCGTCAATAGTAGATGGCCGCTATGTGACTCCATGGGAGACAGGAGATAAAACGTCCCCAGCTGGATGGAGTAATTTTAAGTCTTTTTTTACACCAGACTCGAGCAAAATTCCAGGAGAAGATGTAAGTGCAGTACAGTTCCTTTGTAATTTGTAACACAAATTTCATTCATAAGAAGTCCCCTAAAATTGTTGGATTCGTACCCTGGGGGGTGGGGTACTTAACTTAAAATTTGTACTGGGGTGTGCCCACGAAAAATTTTCTTTACCCTGCTCCAGAAATTTTCGCTCAAAATGATAACTGATTCTAGAAAAAATTGGTGAAAAGTATACTCAAGAACATGAACATTTGACCGAAAAACGACATTATATAACAAAATATTCCCTTTCGACATGTTTTGATAACCTTCTCTAGAAAAATTGCCTTATTTTGATACTCTGTGCAAGAAAACATTGGCGAAAACGATACCTTTAAAAACGGCACATCCCCGTCGAACGAAAATACGAAGTACCCCCCCCCCCCGGATTCGTATATTTGTGAAGTACTTTCCTGTTGGTTTTTGAGAGTTTTTCATGAGTGTCCGATTACCACCGCCGATACCCTAGCGGGGGTAGTTGTTGTCGCTGGTGTTCTCTCGGCCAGGGTTTCTGCTGTTCAGCACTTAATTTCCTGTGCTGGCCTGACTTCCAGTGTGAAACAGACCCTTGTATGTATCTGTATTTAATCGTTTATACAGTATGTAGCTCTTTGTAATTGTATATTTAATAGTAATTTAGTTGCATGATGTTCTTATGGAATGACCGATTGCTCCCCATGGCATCGTTCTCGTAGTGTTGTATAAGTGTCTTAGGTACCTTCTTAATGTAAATGTTTTAATTATATACCGGATGAACCAGAAAAATGTTCCCACTTTGAGAATTCATAGCATCAAAAGTACTGGATGGATTGGAATGAATCAATATTTGCTTGACAGCCAAAGGATTGAAGTATTTTTGTGATTTTTCTTGCCTTATTACGAGCACTGAAAATATTGGTAAATTCAAGTTTACAAAAACGTTGTGGTTGCAAAATGACTGAAAAAGGCCTAAAATACTTGATCAAATCATAAAAGACTCCTCACTCAGAACAACAGAGAAAATGCAATATCTCATGGGTGAGAGATATCGTCTGCACATTATATTGCCATGGGATTGACAATCTTTAGTATCTGTTTGAGAATCTGTCTTATAACTCTTGAAAGAGGTGAAACGCCCGTACGTAGTGTTCTTTGTGAGAGAGTCCCAGCGACTTGAACAAGTGTTTTAGGCCCTTTTTCAGTCATTTTGCAACCATGACATTTTTGTAAAGTTGAATTTACTTATATTTGCAGTGCTCGTAAGAAGATGAGAAAAATCACAAAAATACTTCGATCTTTTGGCTTTTAACTAAAATTTGAATAATTCAAATCCATGAAGTACTTGTAGTGCTACGAATTTTCGAAAGTGGAAACTTTTTTCTGGCTCACCCGGTATATATGTAAAAAAAAGAGATAAATGAGGGCAAAACGTTTTTAACCAACTTTTTGTAGAACATACCAAAAATTTATGGATTGGGGAGACATCTATACATGCAAAGATGTGAATATAAGGGCATTCCCATTTAAAGGGCTGTACAAGATATAAGGGATGTGCAAGATTTTTGTAAATAATCGGAAAGTACGGGACAACCTGCGCATGTTTCTTATGCTTTGGGTTTTTAATGGCGGCCAGTTTCATCGCAGCTCTACGTTAGTTTCATTGCAGTGTTTTCTTGTCCAAGTCTATGAAATGTGATGGAACTTTTGATATCCATTAAAACTTTCAAATATTCGGGGTTAGAAAAATAGAACAGAGCCTCCACCAAAGCTTTGATCGTCAAGATTGTCGCAGATACTTTGGATTACAAGACTTACTATTTTCTGCGCAAAGTCACTTTAACCAAAAATACATAAAATTGAGTTTTCTATCCTTCCAAATTGGCTCTCATATAAGAGGATTCCAGATGAGTCTGTATTCTTATTTCATCTACGTTAGCACAGAGAGAGGTTTCATCATGATTGAAAAGTTTAAGCAGGAGATTGAGTGTCTTTAGAGGAGAGATAATTTTATGTGCACCAACGCATGAGCAAAGCTGAACAAAGAGCATGGGGCAATTTCCATTTCAACTTGACAGTGCAAAATAAGTAATGTGTTTTATAATTTTGCCTTATAACTATTGCCTTTGTTGTCATAGAAACTGAACGAGGAGCCATTGATGCAGATGGTCAAGGCTGACCCAAAACGCATTGAAAATCCTCCAGAGAATGGCATCAGAGTGACATGGCTGGGACATGCATCTGTCCTCTTCCAGTTAGATAATGTCAACATCCTCATCAACCCTAACTTCAACGCTAGGGGTATCAAATACTACCACCCTGGTAACAACAAACGTTACAGAGAGCCAGTCTATACGGTAGAGCAACTTCCAAGGATTGATGCCATTCTCATTAGCAATACTCATTTTGATCTCCTTGATCTGTCATCTGTCAGACTTTTGAATGAAAGATTTGGTGAAACGCCCCTGTGGTATGTTCCAGCAGGGGTTAAAGCATGGATGGAAAAGGCTGGATGTGTCAATGTTGTAGAGTTGGAATGGTGGAAGGAAGTGAGGTAGACTTTATTGACAAGTCAAAAGTTGATGATGATGAGAAGCGAAAGTGACCAAAGTCAAATTTGTCTTCTGCCCATCACAAAATCACCACACAAGGTCAATGGATGATAATAAAGCAGTCTTATGGGGCAGCTGGGCAATTCTCACACCAAGATACAAGTTGTTCTATGTTGGAGGAACTGGGTACTGTGAAGTTTTCAAGTCTATTGGACGCAAATATGGACCATTCCATATGGCTGCTCTCCCAATTGGTGGCTATCACCCTGCAGATACGTTCGCTTATGCTAATTGCACCCCAGAAGAAGCTGTAAAGATCCACGAAGATTTGTTGGCCATGCACTCATTGGCAATCTCATGGGGAACCTTCATCTTAAGCAACGAGGTTGGTACACTCAGGATCATTATATTAATTGAGGGGTAGAAAAGGGTGTTTCTCTTCCAATTCCCTCCAAAAAAGTGACAAAATCTCACATTGCAATATTTAATGAAATGAGAATATCCTAAGGCTGCTTACTAGAAATCAAGAAATCTGTTAAATTTTGGGACAAGGTCCCCAAGACCAAAAAATGCACCATCCCAATCCCACCTGTTCATATATTTTTGTTGCGCACATACATGACTGAACCTCTCAGACATATCTGCCAAGTCATGAATGTACCTATGTATTTGTAAATTTAACAATAACGCTTTAGAACTAAATACCTTCAACTAAATTTACAAACATATAACTATGAAATAAAACTAAATTTATAAAAGTGAAACGAACGAGAATAAAATCTAAGTTAGATACAGGATACTGTGGTGAGACGTGGGGTTCGAGTTAGTGTCCATTTCCTTTCTTTTATCATGTATAGTCAGATAAATGTCAAGAGATCTTGGACTAGTTCCTTGTTGATAAAAGGTATTTTATATCAGTCAAATTTTTTCATTTTATAATATTTATCCACAAAAACCCTATCAGCTATTAATAAAACAACAACAAAACCATAATATCCTAAATGCTATAATACAAAATTCAAAATCTACAGAATGCTGTTCTTCCTAGGGATCGTGCTTTTGGGAATCATTGCTGACTTAGCAAGAAATCCTTGAATTTCTTTTTGAAAGTGTAAATTGTAGGACTAGTTCTGATGTTCAATGGGATTTCATTCCAAACTTTGGCCCCTGAATAATGGAAACTCCTCTTTGAAAATTCCAAATTTTTGCCTTGGCACGTCGATATCTAACGAGTTTCTTAACGGATAAATGAAGCTGCATGTATCCATACAGGGGTTACATTTCATTTATTTCATTATGCCAAACATTTCAATGTTCAGGGTTAAAAAAAATCATTGGAGAATTAAATTAGAGGAAAGAGTAGGTCCCAGGGGGGTACTAATTGACT
>REGL01000019.1:540063-558389 GCA_004194395.1 Aurelia aurita complex sp. Pacific | reverse complement strand
GAAAAAGTGTGCGAAGCCACGAAGCAGCTTCGCAGGAAGCTTGTTTGTCTGGAAGGAAGAAAAGGGGAGGAAAGAGAGAAAGTGGAATAGAAGGAAGGAAAAGAAAAACGATGGAGGGAGGGAAGAAGAAATGAAAGGAAAAAAATTGAGAAAAAGGAGAGGAGAAAGAACAAAGGATGGAAAGAAGATCGGACGACAAAGAAAACAGAGGTTGAAAATATGAAGAGAACAGGAAGGAATAGATAAAGGAAAGAATAAAAGAAAATCAATGTTTGGATCATTTCATTTACAGTTTTGTGATCCAAGCAAGCTTTCAAGAGTAATTCCAGTTCCTAGTCGCTTATCAACCACAACGTAGACAGTATTGAGATTCAACTGAAATCCGGGACTATAGAAAATTGATAAAACAATGGAAGGAAGAATTCTGGCTTGACTTTCTTTCATAAGAAGGCAAATATTTTTTCCAACATTGTCTGTCAGTGAAAGGCTAACTTAAATGTGAAAACTTTGTTGGATGAAATCACTCATCTGTTAGACCTAAGAATAAGGAAAATGTTGGCAAGGGGTCTGTATGGGAACGGGAATTCCATTTTCGATTCTGGTCCATGATCTACTCGCCATTTAGATATAACTTCAATAAAATTGTCTGTGTTAGAAATAGAATTTAAATTTCAAGTATAAAAAGTCTTTCTGCTATAAAATGCTTTTCTATTAATTCAAATCCATCCAGTACTTTAGGTACAACATATTTTCAAACGCCTGATCTTGGCGTACCAGGTAGAAATTTAAAATTCGATTTATAGATTAAATGTGTATAGCATACTTACCGCATAGTTTCCAAAACCACTGGGGATATTTTGTTTCCAGTTGCTGTGTGCAAGAATACCCATTGTCATGGGACTTGTTCCGTGGTAAGAGTTTCTAAAAAGTCGAGAGAACAAAGATATGGTCAGTTAATAATGTTAGCATATGGTAAACAACCTGGAATGGTAACGCTGTACATCATCCTAAAGTTGTATCGCCCGTAGCATAGGTTCCAAATCTTTAAAAAGGCTGGTGTAAAATTGAGTGACCTATTTCTTTGAACTGAATGACTTCAAAGAAACGTTAGCTAATTCTCTATAATTCTACCGTTGGAATTTTCTGAAATCTTCAATATTTTCAGAATTAGAGTGTGTTTCTTCTTTCTCAAGAATTCAATAAAAATTTTCAAAAAAACTTAAAACCATCGTAATTTCTAATACAGTGTGATGTAACATGAAATAATTTCGAAGGAAACCATAGTTCATAAATGCCTACAATATGGTGTCAAGCAAAAGTCTGCCACTCAGCTGGTTTATGATTTAGAAATTTGATGACGTCACATCCTCAAATGAGTTGAAATGTAAGATACGCTGTAATTTGCAAAATATTCAAAATTTCTGAAGAGTCCAACGGTAGATTTATAGATAAGTATCTAAAGTTTCTTTCAAGCCATTCAATCAGAAGAAATAGGTCATTGAATTTTACACCCACCTTTTTACGCCGAGATAAAAATTTGGAACCTATGCTTTCTAAACCTACAAAATTAAACACGTGATAAACGTGCTCTGTTCTGGATTCTCTGCTCTGTTCTGCAAAATTTCAAGGCATCTGACACCTACGCGCTTGGACAGTTTCCTATTTTTAAAACAACATCTGCAGAGTATTTTCGATCAATTCGATGAATCATTGTCAACAAACAGCAATAAAACATTTGTCGACAGTGCTGAGTGAAAGCTTTTTATGACAGATATTCTACTGACAAAGCCGAGCAAAATATATGCAAAGCTGCGTGCGTCATTCGGAGCTCAGAAGATAAAAGTTCGAAGCAAACTCTGCAATGACTGCTTTCGGGGAGTGAGGTGAGATCTCAGGCAAAATTTATGACGTCTTTGGAGCATTCAATAGGAAGCAAAGTGGTCAAATACCACTTATGAAGCTATTGACAATTAAATCCAATTGATACGGAAAACAGTTGCTGATACTAAGTCACCTAGGCAACCCAATGGTTGTAATGTTGTAAGCCAAAAAAGAACGATGAGCAAACAGAGCACCCTTGGTTACCATGCAATTTAAAACAGCAGGAGATTAGCAAAGAAAGAGAAGTGATGAAAATAGAGAGATGCCTGTGGAGGTTTCGGTAATTAACTGTAGAAAGAGACTTTCAATTCATAGTTCAATCCTAGGTTGGTCACGTAACTATCTTCAAGTTCAAATGTAAAATATACAAAAGGACCTTCTTAGCATGTTACATAATAAGAGTCCGGTATGAGTCCCATTTCCTCAAGAATGCCAAGTGGCTAGCGGCGTCAGCGGCCATGAAAAAGTGGGATGAAATTTTGGTATGAAATTATGTCCTGAAAGGCGTGAATTTGGTATGAAATCATGTCCTCTAGTTTGCAGTGCGACCTCTAGGGGGATGAAAAATTGAAGGACAGGAAAAATTTCCTTCAATTTTTCCTCCCCTTACCTGTAGAGGTCGCACCGCAGACTAGGTACACTCAACCTTTTTACAAAATCGTACTTTCGAATAAATACCACCCTCAGAAAACTGGTCCACCCTCACCCGCAATCCACCCCTGGTGACGCCTTTGGGCGTGGTAGATCTTGCTAAAATCGAAGCTTGCTCCTTGATCTTTCGAGCCCTAAATGTTCTGAAAGAAATATTCCCAACTAAAGGAATAGAGGCGTATGAGACAGGGGGCTGGGGGAGCTACAGCCTTCAAAGTTGGAGAAATTTGCAAAAATCGACCATAATCAGGCAGAAATCCGCCTTCTCCCCGTACGCTTATTATTGAAGGCGAGGCTTGAATTGATTACCATAAAACTTAACGATCACGGTCTAATCTAACCGAGAATCTGCAATGATTTTCGATCCTTTCCAATTTGTTTGAGAAACAGAACATGGACATGAACAAGGTTCTTAGGACCATAAATCATTAGCAAAGATTATGCATTCCGGGCCCAGGTGAGTTTTCTCAGTCAGAGGTAAAAATATGCTAATTTATGCAAGCTAGACGCATAATCATCAATAATTATGTAGCGTGACAGCGAAACTGGGGTTTTTCGTTTATGCCCTCACAGGACCTCCGGACCGCAGAGTTCACGACGGTTACCAGAAATACGTCAAACATGTTTGTTTGCAACAATGCTCTTTCATCCATGGTTGAAGAATTTAATTACCGTTTAAACATGTGAAATATGGCGTCACTCCTAACCAGCCCAGACAAAACATGTTTGTACGTTGTGTCGACCACCATGTGCAGCTGGAGATCTTTGTGGCAGGGTTGAGGCATGGTGAACAAATTAGGCACAAATGGGAGCACAAATAAGGGAAACAAATAGAACGCAAACAACAGGTCATTATTTTTTCCAAATACTGAGGACAAAGGGCACGTTGGCTGGTACATCTACGGGTATTTGATTTATTGTTGTGAAGGACGGGTTGGAATAGCTAATGGGATGGGAATGGATCTTTACTGAGAACGTGACAAAAGCTGTGCGCCGCACTGAGACCTCGATTCGAAGAGGAGGTTTGAAAGGCTCCTCCAATTTGAGCGAACCAAACCAATGTCACAGGATCACTTGACTATTTGTGTTGACATACCAACCCTCAAGGTTGAAATAAGTTAGGACTTGCCCCAACCGATGTTTCCCGGATCCGCCATTCCAACATTCCGTAATGGAACAAAGGGGGGGGGGAGAAAGACACTCCCCCTCCTTGCCCTGACGAAATGCAACCGTAAACGGAACGGTCAGAGGGTTTGAGGAAACAGACTTGTGGCAAGTCTAAATCAGCTTGCTTTTAGACACCTAAACCTGTCAAAGCTGCTTCGCAGCAAAATGAGGGGTGGAGTAAAACAGAGTGGAAAAGAGATTGTACGTCTTCGTAGAGAAAGGAGCTAGGGGTTTTGGCGTGCGAGACCCCACCCTACAAGGGAGACTGGTGACTGTGCTGTAGTGTAGCTGCAAAACCGTTGAGCAGAGACGTAGGAACCGGGTGGGGGCCCGTGCCCCCAAGATTTTGCAATAAACAAAGAAGTGCCCTTTTTTCCAGGAAGTGCCCCTTTAGCTTGATGAAAAAGTCCCCTTGAAGTGTCGTGCCCCCTCAAGTTGGAGATGCTTGCTACGTCCCTGCCGTTGAGCTATTTGCAAGCTACATCCATATGCAAGCCTTCATTCTTGCCTGCTGCTCGAAAAAGATTCGCGTGAACTCAAGTTAGGATAGTATGTCACAAATTGCAAGCCCTCGTTCAACTAACTAGTCAGGCTGCGTTTCTATTTACATAACTATAAATACATGAGTATGGATAAATGTCCCAGAGTAAAAACTTTTTCGTTTCTTAACCTTACTCTTTGCCCAAAAATTAGTATTTTCGTAAAGGGCCTATTTTGGCAAAAAGCAAAGGGGTTAAAAAAACATGGCACGTTTCCATTTACCAGAGTTTCCACTTTTAAAAGGTAGTCCTTTCCATTGACAGCAGGGCCTAAAATGAGTCTGCATCTCGCTCACTTTGTGGAGTTGTGAACCAGAAGTTTCTTAAAATTCTCTAAATGACACACCCAATCAACAAAGGACCACGCCCTACATTTCCCCAAACTGTGGAACTGTAAAAATTCATCCGCGAATATCCCTATTTAACAATGGGAATAATGTTGTTGTTGCAACATTTAAAAACCCTTTCGGGCGGCTAAGCGCTTTTGGTATTTCCAGCAGTCCAGTTCCGTTTTAGAACTAATCCGTTTGATAGCTTCCCACCCTGAGCCTGAGCATCGTTTTTAAAGAATTCCGTTTTAAGCAGGAGTAATGGAAACGCATAGGCCAAAAGGGGAAATTTGCATGCGCTCTTGTTTAACCCCGGGCGAATGGCAACGCGGTCTTAGCTATGTACAGAACCTCTTTTAAGGGACCAATACTGGATGATTGTTTCCTTGTTCATTTAAAAGGGCAATAGGCCTATTGCTTGAAAAGCTAAAACAATAGGTGTAAGGAAGGAACTAGGGGGGCAATTGCCCACCCAGCTCAGCTAGCATGTTAAAAAGGTCCTGCTCAGCTATCCAAATACATATCCTTGAAGGAAAAGTCCGGGGTTGGTATGATTCATGATAAATACAAGATTATACTGGTGTATCGTAACTTTTTCTACCATTTTTCCCCTTTTCTCTTCAAAATTACGAATTGAAATTACAGACTTTATAAGAGTACTGGTATGAGTCCCTATTGAGCAAGTGATATCTGCAAATCAAAGAACACAGGGAAACAAGGGACGAAATGTCATAAGTCTATTGAAATTATCGATTTGTGCGTAGTGACTACACTTACGACGTAATTCCTTGTATTCGTTCACCACTTTCAATTTGATTTTTATTTTCTCTCATATGAGCGATAACCATTCAATTCAATGAGCCATGCTGAGACTTGTGTAATGAGTCTACGTAGTGACGTCATCACGAGCAAAGAGCTGGGAGAAATCTTCGATCGTGATGACATTATTACGCACAAATCGCCTACTACGTAATGAGCTGATGAACTCCTGTCGTTTTTATGTCCAATTCAATTGACACTTAGGAGTTTTTAGCGGCATCTATCAAATTCGACCCGGCAAAAAACGATATCTAAAATGGGCCTAAGGATCAGACATACCTCTACATTTGTTGAGTTAAGTTTCTCCTCCATGACTTGCTTGAGAATTGAAAGTGCAGAGATGCATGCCTCGTTTAGTGTCATGGACTAGAAAAAAATCCAAATTAACTTGGTCAGATAATGAAAGGCCTTTCTCGAAAATTTAAGTCCTTGGAATAATTTGCATAGAGCTATCATCAAAACTGTTACAGCATGTTTTTCAAAAACTTTCTGAATTATGGAATTCCAACTACCGTGAAAGCTCTATTAAGCCCCCGGGGGGCTTATTTAATTTTGGACACTTTTTAGTCCTATTTGCACCACATTTTGCGGCTTAAACATACAACTTTGCGAGTTAAATACATGAATTGGACAAAGTTTATCTCAAAACACATCAAAATTAACATGCAAACTTATTTAGCCCAATAAATGGAGAATCTTTGGTAACCTCTGGAATTTGATATAAGTGGGGGAGGGTTTAATAGAGAGGGGGCTTAATAAAGCTTTTACGGTACCAGTGGTGAACTTTAAATTCAACGGAAAGAATTCAAGATTTTCCCATTAGAGTGCAAAAACAATAAGGAATGTGCGTGACCTTAGCACCTGGACCTTAGTTAACAAGTCTCGGGTTTAACATCGTCTACGACCCTCCTGTAACCAATTACAACCAGTTTAGTACTTGTGGCTTATTCTGCCTTCCCAACTCGAAGAACTGGTGGAACTTTCAGCTTGACCAGACGCAGTCCACATATTTTCAATAATGTTTAGAACAAACATGTTTGTTATGAAAGATTTACTGGTGGAGTGGCAAAAAGACGATAGAATTTCGGAAATATATTGCTTTTCATCGCGAAATCTTTTATTCCAGGAAACCGACTGTCTGGTGGCTAAGCAACGAAGCAGTTTGAGATGGCAAAAAACTGTACATAACAGTTTCCTACGTAAAATAATCCCATGTCAAACAGAAACGTTATTCTTCGCACAGTTTTTATAGCCCAAGGCTTTTGATTCACAGCGAAAAACGGCGAGTCAAAATAAGTTCTGCCTGAACATAAAAAATTTGCTGCGATTGGAATCACAATCAAATCTTAGCTTTACGTCAGAAAAGCTGACCACACTGCTTTGGCGAAGACGTCGACTGACTATGGTTTTCTACTTGTGTCCTTCCAAGGAAGGCACTATAATGATTGATCCAGAATAGTACCAAGATATTTATATGACTGAGTAGAATTGATCTTTGTACCATTGCAAAACAGGTTTAGATCTCTCGAATCGGGTGCAACAGTTGCTATACGTTTTGAAGTGCCAAGCGACATGCACTCTGTCTTACCCTTCCTTAGATTGATGATGCGATCGTTACAAGAAAGGTACGTAGATATCGAGGCGAGGTCTTCGTTTAAGTTCTCTTCTATTTCATCAATGGATTTTGATGACAGGTATATCACCGTGTCATCTGCAAACTGAACGACATTACTGTGATGGAGGCAGTCTTTGAAGTCATTAAAAAACAGCAAGAACAGGATTGGGCCTAAGATGGAACCCTGAGGAACTCCACAAGTTAGAGGACGGGGATCTGCAAGTTCTTGACCCAACTTAAAGGTGGTGTGAAGCGAAAATTTTTATTGATGCAAATGAATAGCGCAGTTGAATGATAAAGAATGTCGTTTAAATTTTTTTGATACCTTGTTTCATTTTAGAGTTATCCACTGTTTTGTACGATTTGCTGATGACGTCATTTTGTTTGCAAAATGTAAAGAAAGTATACAAGGTTGGCCATGTTTCCAAAGAGAAATCTAATTAAAAAACTTTGTACAATCAACATGCCTTTCTAAACATCATATTAAATCATGAGGCAATTTACATAACATCGATTCAGCTCAGCTGAAATCTTTCTTACCACTGTAACCTTTCAAAGATCAGATACAGTTATATTTCCATACGTCATCAGCTGCAACTTAATTTCAGTGGATAACTTGAAAACGAAATGAGGTATCAAAAAAATTTAAACGACATTCTTTATCATTCAACTGCGCTATTCATTTGCATCAATAAAAATTTTCGCTTCACACCACCTTTAACAACTTGTGATTGATTGAAGCTAAATTCACATCGCTGGAGTCAACCAAATCCGTATTTTCATTATAGGAAGACATTATCTTGTTAGTGCATTCAAATAGCTACCTAAAGATTGGCTGGCACTCGAGTAAAAATTATCATCATCATCATCATCATCATCATCATCATCATCATCATCATCATCATCATCATCATCATCATCATCATCATCATCATCATCATCATCATCATCATCATCATCATCATCATCATCATCATCATCATCATCATCATCATCATCATCATCACTTTATTTTTACAGTAGGTGAGAAGTAATTATAGCTCCAAATTACAGATTTATTCATTTCTTTGACATTTATTCAGTTCTAGTCCATGTTTTGGAAGATGTGAAAAAAGCTGAATTCCAAAGATGCTTTGGAGCATGAAATTTGAAAGAGGAACAGATAGATGTCAAAGATTTTGCAAACAAAACAATTTTCCCAGACGTTGAGCTTTCATAAAATGTTGACGGGAAAATGATGGTGATTATTTCACTCAAAATGAGGAATCCGGGATTCAAATTATCTTTGAATCTCGCTTTAAAATGAGCATGCATCATCTTAAAAAATAGCTAAGCCTTTCAATTAAACTGTGATACAAAGCATTTGTCTATAACTTTTAGTTTCAGAGAGCTCGTTTTGATCTAGCTCGTGAAGTTTTTTTGGGTCACCCGGTATGACACACGCTCTTGTTTCCAAAATCTTGTACATCCCTTTTAACTCACTAACCTTGTGATATGTTTCTTGTAATGATGACTGAGCACCTTCTGAAGCTGAGCCTGAAAAAGAACTTTGTTTGTCATTACTTCAAGACAAGATAAGAGCAGTCATGAGAGTAGTGATTGATAAACTTATCTCTTGCTTTTAAAAAGGGATATAACTTGTTCAAAATGTCTAATCAACTTGTGGGAAATCGGGCCTTTGGTTCAAAAATTATGATCAAAATCTGCAAAAAGACAGGAAGAGTTGCCAAAACTTATTGTAGTTTTAAAGGGGATATGTCATGAAGCTGATAGGTTCATGCAATACAATTCTCTCTATTGTTTATTACAAAGCACAGGATCGAGGCTGAATTTTCATTGCAATAAAAATTCATGAAACCGAAATAAAAAGTCACGAAGCAATGGAATTCCACTTCAAACTTGTTTGTTGTATTAACCAATTGCAAATGTGACATATGTGCTTTAATGGGATATTCAAAAGGGCCAAACAAAGCCTAAAAGCTTTTTCGATCCTGCGATCTGATTTGTTTGCCAAATAAATTCCCCAGACAGACCCGCTTTCCAGTGCTTGTCAATGACCCCCAGTTTGTGCAGTCTCACTTTGGTGGCAATCTCGAATTGAAGCAAAAACTGAGGCTGATAGCTACAAATCTTTTCTTATCTCATCATAAATATAGAAAGTAACAAAAACAGTTAACTACCAAAAGAAATAAACATACGTCACTCATGGCGAGAGAGAACAAAGGTCATCGAGTTCCCACCACGAATGACACTTACAACAACTCACTGCAAGGATGACATTTAATTCAACAAAAAAAGATCCTGCAAACATGAAGGTGCAGTGAGCACCGTGATTTGGTGATTTAGTTCCAGCCTAAACGCTGGCTTGATTTAATAGCAGAAATGGCTGTTTCCAGGATTATTCAGTATTAATTCAAGACTTTTAGCAAAGACGTTACAATCCACCTCTAAGAATGACACATTTCTGATTTAGATCGAACAAAAGTTGTTTGAACAAGTGATGAAATTACTTACCGATAGCTTTAGCCTCATATTGCAGGTAAGTTCCAGACGGGTCCAAGTGAAATCTACAAAGAAATGGTATTGATAAGGCAAATACAGGTGGTCTCAAAAAATTTGTGCGGATGGCTCAGTGGTACAACGCGTGCATACCAATCTGAAGGTTGGTGGTTCAAGTCCCCTCCTTGCCAAACTTGCTATAAACTGTGAGGAGAGTCGCCAACTCTCTGTAATTCCAGGCTAAAAGAATCACGAGGTGTGGTCATATCGAGAGGAAGGACCAGGACGCTCCTTCGATTATCTTAGCTTCTCGGCGTCCTAAAACTACCTTCGGATGCAAAGTAGAAATATAGAGAAAAGAACAATTGGAAGTTGGACGAGATCCTTTACTCTAAGATTATAATTTATGGGTTTACATTTGAAGAGGTCCCATAAGAAGGAGGGATTGCCAGAGGTTAAGCATTTGTAGACCTCAAGCATTAGCTTTTGCAAGTTTCTTGTATGTATTGTGTATTCGCCTCTCTTATGAAGGAGCTCTTCAAACGTAGACCCATAGTCATCTAGCTTTAGTAGTCATCTAGCACCCATAGTCATCCCACCCATAGCCACCCTAGTCACCCATAGTCATCTAGTTTCGAAAGAAAGGGATCCAGCGTTGCGTTTGCATCTTTCTACATTTAAAAGTGGCTAAAATGTGTTATCGGTAAAAATACGACTTTGATTTGATTTGATTTGATAACATTCATACAAGGTAAGTATTCAACGCGTATGCTGAACATAACCTATGTATTGGTTAGACTGACGACTTGATTCCTTGTATTCGTTCAATGTTTTTAATCTGATGTTTTTATTTTCACTCATACAATGTGACATACATACAGTTTGACACAATAACATCATCCAATTCAATGCGGAAAACTGAGACGAATGTAATCAGTCTATGTATTGTTATCTTAGTTATTTTGCTTATGGCGAATTAACAACGTAAGTGTGAGTGTTAAGAAATAAATGGCAAATAAAAAAACACAATTATGGTTTAGGATACAACGCTCGGGAGCAAATTAAAGCTTTGGCAGGTTCTGCTAAAAGAAGAAATAGAATTTTATTCCTCATTGATTGATTTACAAACTGCCCTGTTAAATAAAGAAAACCCACTAAAATTGTAATATTTTGATACAAAATCTAGGTATAGTAAATATGTATTTGAAGATCTGGCTCAAGACTAACCGTTTCTAAACTGTAAATAAAAAAATACCGACACAGCACAACAACCCTTTATTGCAGTATTTACATTAATTTGGTAATTTGGAGAACAAAGATAGTGCTGTTTTTGATAACATACGGCTAAAATCTTTAAAAAGGTCGGTGTAAAATTCTATGGCAGTTTTCTTTCAAATAAATGGCTTGGAAAAAACTTAGGGATTTTTTATGTAAATCTGCCGTGGCAATTTATTGATATCTTGGTTAGTTTCAATATGGCGGCATTTATTAAATTTGAGGCTATGACGTGATCAAATTTCTAACTCTTAAACTAGAAAAGCTACAGATTTCTGCTTGCCACCGTATTGTAGACCTTCATAAACTATGTTTTTCTTGAAGGTTATATCATTTTTCCTCTATTGATTTTGGATTTACAATGATTTAAATTTTTTTCGATAAATTTAATATTTAAATTTGATCATTTAAATTAAATTTTTCAACAAATTTAAATCATTTTTCCTCTATTGATTTTGGATTTACAATGATTTAAATTTCTTTCAAAATTGTCCATGAATTTTCTCAAAAATTATCAAATTGCCGCCATTTTGAAAAAAACCAAGATATCAAAAAATTGCCATGGCAGATTTACAGCAAAGTACCATCAGTTCCTTTTAAGCCATTCAATTCAAACAAAAATATCATAGAATTTTACACCCACCTTTTTAAAGATTTGCAGGATTTGAGCCCTATGCTGACTTCGTTTGCCATCAAGCAGCAACCATTTGTCAGATTGGCTTAACAAGGTCTCAAACTCTAAGTTGAAGCCTATCCTTGGCAACTGCATCAAAAATTGAACAATAATATGAGAAGCTCCTTCGCAGCAGCCACGTAAATGAGCACACTTTTTGGGACACCCTGTACGATGGCCACGTGGGTGGACATAGTTACTGTTCCCAGTAATTAAGTAAATGTGTATTGTAAATTTTTAGCAGAATGTAAAAAAGAAATAAATTCGATTGCATTCACGAAGCATACAATTCTTTTTGGGACAACTTGCATTGAAAAATCAAAACCAAAAGCGTATTCATTGATGCTAGCAGATTGGGCATATGTAGCAAATTACTGCTGACATCGCAAGCATAAAATAAATGTACCTTGGAGCAAATTGAATAAATAAATTATTTCGATAAAACTGAGCAATTTAACTTGAGAAATACTTACAGTTGTGGTCCTTTTTCATCAATACCCCCAATCAATAATGCAACTCCAAATGGTCGACTCTGTCAAAAAGAGTTCAATGTCATGAAAAGTTCATAGAGAAATCAAATACAGCAAGTAATATGCTGAGATTAGGATGCTCTTTGTGCCCTGCTTTTCGACTTATTGTAAACTCGCTCAAATCAAACACAAACTAATTTCGGATAAATAAATTTGGACAAAATATTTTCAAACAAAAATTTTCAGAAATTTTTTCACGGAATTTTGGACGTTTTTGATAAATTTACAGCTAGTTACCGCAAATAGATATAGTTAAGGCTAATTTCCAGTAAGTAGAATTTTCTGAGCGGGCGGAATTTTAAACAATAAAAGGTCGCTCAGCCGTAACTTTCTATTCAATTCCAGAGCGACTTTTTCTCTCGCATACAATAGAAATTCCGCCCGCTCGGAAAATTCCATTGACTGGAAATCAGCCTTTACAGCTTTCTTCGCTTCTTTTGCATTAAAAATGGCATAAGTTTACAGAGCCTGCAATCGTACCAAACTAATTTTTCTTTCGTTAACCGTGGCCGGGTGATTCTTTGCTTTCAATGTTGAAGAAGCGTTCCATGATTCAGTTTTAGTTTTCTCAACGTTTGGTTAACATTATAGATTCGAAAAATGTGCACATCCCAAAATAAAATTTTCAATCGACTGTTTCACTACATATTCTGCAAGGTGAAATCTGTCAAACAAAACAAAGATCATGAAAATTGAAAGAAATTTGAATTCGAAAATAAGTGCTATTTTGTGACCTTGCTTTGGAAAGAAAGAAGCCTAAAGTACACTTTTTAGGCATAACTTGAAATAATGTTTTCTCAGCACTAAATTGTCCAATTTGAAAATTGTTTGTGTTTTGATATACCTCAGGCTTCGGTTAATGAGAGAAAAATCAGTTTGGTTGGTACGATTCTGATACTTTCATTGTTATGCATCATTTACACTAAAATGAAAATCTGGATCACAGTGGCGTAACCTTTCTCTTGGTACCCTTTTTTGGTAATTTTTTAGATTTTTTAGTTTTTGGTTTTTTCTTATTATAAAAAATTTCCCGAGAGTAGATATTAAGGTTTACAAAAAATTTCAAACAATCAAATTTCCAGACTTCGAAATGTCTGAAAATAACGGAGTTTGCACAGCTTTGGGCTTAATGCAGTTTCACTAAATCAGGGAGGCAAAGAATATGAGTTATACTGGAGTAAAGAATAATTTTATGCCTTGCATCAGGCCTTGGAAGCAGAAGAAGAAAAGCTTGATCAAGCACCTCCACATGCACCTGGAAAATTCTAGGAGCTTGATAAAGTGAGAGCCTAGGTGGATAACCCTTTTAATGCAGTGATTGTCCATGTAAATTTTACTGCAAAGATCCTGATAATACCGGGTGAGCTAGCAAGAAGCTCCCACTTTCCAAAATTCGTAGCACCACAAGTACTTCATGGACTTGCATGATTCAAATTCTAGTTAAAAGCCAAAAGATGGAAATATTTTTGTGATTTTTCTCGTCTTCTTACGAGCACTACAAATATAAGTAAATTCAACTTTACAAAAATTTCGTGATTGCAAAATGACTGAAAAAGGGCCTAAAACACTTGATCAAATCGTTAGGACTCTCCTCACACAAAAATACACACAGGCGTTTCATCTCTCTGAAGAGTTATAAGAAATAGTGTCTCAAACAGATACTAAAGGATTTCAATCCTATAACATAAAATGTGCAGACGATATCTTTCACCCATGGGAAATTGCACTTTCTCTATTTTTCTGAGCGAGGAGTCCTTTTGATTTGATCAAGTATTTTAGGCCCTTTTCAGTCACTTTGTAACCACCAAGTTTTTGTAAACTTGAATTTACCAATTTTTCCAGTGCTCGTAAGAAGGCGAGAAAAATCACAAAAATACTTCAATCTTTTGGCTTTTCACTAGAATTTGAATCATTCAAATCCATGAAGTACTCTTGCTGCTATAAATTTTCAAAAGTGGGAACTTTTTTCTTGTTCACCTTGTATTTGGCCTGTTCTTGTCATTTCCTGCTGTCTTTTTTCCTGTGTGAGATAGTAACAATAATTGTTTAATGTTCTGAGTTTCCCAGGTGCTCAATGGTAAAGGTGAAGTTGCGTGTTAGCACCAAGCACTGGGATCACAGAAGTAGCTAAGCACTAATCGAGTCTGCAGCCCCTTGTCATGATGCTCTAGAGATGGGGCTCTACCAGGTATCAAACCCTGTCCGCCTGGCTGCTCTGGCTGCAAAGTTAGAGGATTACACCACTGCGCCACAACACCTTCAATCAAGCACCTGGAATTTCAAAGATGCTCTAATTATCAAGCACCTACTTTTCTTCCTAAAAAGGCCTTGAATAAATGAGGGAAATAAAATATGAAGAAACTAACCATTCCTCCTTTTGATACATCCATTTTACCAAATGACAAAGCTAAGTTTGATAATGACTGTGTGATGCTCTCTACTGACATTGATTCATTGTATGTAAACCAATGGTTCTAAAATGAAAAAGAACAGTTTTTAATCATGGCACTGAAGTTTTGACTACCTCATACACAAATCACAAATAGGTCTAAATCCTCTTTATTTTTGGATATTACCAGATATTTGATGGATAAAATTCCCACATATAAGAAACTAGACTTATGACTTTTCGTCCCTTACTTCCCTGCGTTCTTTGATTTGCTGATATCACTTGCTCATTAGGGTGCTCATAAGAAACTGCAGTCAGCTATCAAAGGGAATATTTCCTCCTTTATAAGAAACTAGACAGCCTGATTTTTTCAATTTTGTATAAAAGTTAAAGTTAGTTGACAGAGCTAAGTAGGGGCAATCTATAAATAGGGCAAAGAAACACCTACCCATGTATCAAATCATCAGATATGCACACATGTGTCCAAATCATCAAATACAATAGGCTAATTTTAGACCTGCATATGCAGCTCTTGAGTTAGCTATTTATCTCCGTCAACTAACTTTAAAATATTGAAAATTTTTTTATTGCAATGTTGAGCTTGTTTTTCATCTATCATATTTGATATTTTGATGCATCAAATGATATATAATTATTTAGATCTTTCAACCTTTAATTTTGCAGATCTTTCTAAGATTGAGATATCCTAATTTTATTGAATTCACCGTATTCAATGTGGTCCTAGAACTGTGATACTAATCAGTGGAGGAATAAGCATCACACGTGAAGGGAAAGTTTCTTATTGTACATATAAGAAATTCTCCAGCCTTGTTTAAAGACATTTCCTTGGACATAAGAAACTAGACATAGCCTTATTAAACATTTTGAGATTCCGGTCTGTGGGGGACTTGCGGTTTTGTGTACATTGTATGAAGAAAACGACAGTGTCTTCAGTTATATTGAAAATGCTGTAATGCTTCATTATTGATAATTGGATATGATTTTCTTCAAATTCTCATACAGTAAAAACCCGCATATAAGAACCACCCACTTATAAGAACCTAAGGCCTAAAATGTTCTAATTTCACCCCATTACAGAAGAAACTATTCATCCTGAAATTCAAGGAAGGTTCTTATCTTAAAAAAAGTTAAATGTAAACTACCGGTTGGTAATATGTGATAAAATTTTTCAAGAAATTTAGTCAAACTTAAATAGATACAAAGCAAATGTAAAGAATTCCTTGTATGAATGGATTTGATACAGATAAGGCTAGGTAGATAAAGTTGTTCTTTATAAAATTGTGACATGATAGCGAGTATGTGAAAACCTTGTTTTCTTATATTTGGCCTAAATTCCTGAAGATCTGTAATTAATTCTTTTGATAAGAACCTATTTAAGAACCTTGCATCCTGTTTTCAAGAATCGTATCACATATATAAAAACCTAAACAGGGTGATTTCAAAATATAAGGTTCTTATTTGCGGGTTTTTACTGTAATATCATACCTGTGATTCTACTCTCGCCTTGTCAACCATTGTCCTCGAGTCTGCAATCAATCCACTCATTGCACATCCTGACAACAAAGATACATTTACTGTACCTGTATATAGCTCCAAATAGAGAAAAACATATTTCTATATGATAAAAAAAGCTCCCTTGAGAACAAGTTCAGCTTGCAACAAGCTTGCACTAGCTTGACAAAAGCATGATTTTCTCTTGAAGAAGCCAAAGAGTATGTTGACACAGTTTTGGCCAGTTTGCATGTATGATTAGAGCTTGATCAAGCTTGGCAATAATTCCATGCTAGAATTATACTCAAACATACTACAATCAAGCTTGATTGAGTTTGCCTTCATTTCAAAAGATGCATGCTGCAAACTTGCGCAAGTGGTGCAAAATTCTCTCTTGAATCAAGCTCCCAAACATACTCAAATCATTGTGTCTGTTGATTCCCTACAAGAAACTTAAAGCATTCTTAAGAATTCTTGTGAATCTGACCATCAAGAATTTTTGGCCGGAAAACCATTCTAATGTGCACAAGGCCTGCGTAATAGGTGATTTAAAAAAAATAGTGCCATTTAGAGCTGAATACATGCAACCGCTCTCTCTGAAATCAAAAGCATAGAAATATCTTTCCTGTATTTTTTAAAGTCAATTAACTTGCAGGAGAAATGGTGTTTACACTTCACCAATTAGAGTTCCTCCTTGAAAATATCACAATCTTTGATACCACTTTTAGATATTTTCTTGTTTTATTTCACTTGGTTACAGTAGAATAAATGCTACAACCAATTTGAATTAAAATGAATTATTGAATATGGCTCACCTATCTTTGAGTCAATTTCATAAATTTTTTCTATACTGCTTGGTATAATAAGAGGTGATGTAACTCTTCTTTCAACAGCAAGGACAACACCCTCTGAAGTCTGTATTCCAATGGCAGTTGATCCAAGCTAAAGATAGTAGACAATATCAGGTCAGCAAGAGAAAAATTCCCACTGCTAGAAATCCATAGCACCAAGAAAACTGAATTGATTTGAATGAATCAAATTCTGCTTTATAGCAGGAGCTGTTGGAAACTCTGAGTTAAAAAAGAGGTTGATGAAAGATACATCAACTTATTTATTCTAATTTATCACTTTGTTTGTTTCCTTCCTGTGTCTACCTCTTCTGCGAAGGAGCCATCTTATTTCCCACGCGTGGCGGCTCTTCGAGGAGTTTCCGTTTGAGTGGCATAATTGCTCCAGGCCCTTGAGATCAAGCCAATCTGCCACCACATGTGAGGACTAAAATGGCACCTTCGCAGGAGAGGTAGGCACAGAAAGGAAACAAAGTTGCTATATCATGAACAAAATGATAAACTAGAACAGGAATAAGTTGATGTATCATCCATAACCTTTTTTTAATTCAGCTTTTCCTACAGCCCATGTTTATAGCTTAAAGACAGAAATTTGTTTATTATTTTTCTCGCATTTCTATGCTCACTGAAAATATACCAGGTGTCCCATAAAATATATACGGATTTTATTGGCTCCAGCGATGCGAACTTAGCTTCAATCACTGGCTAATCACTCTCAAATGCTTCTGGATAATTATCTTGAATGTGGGTACTTTTTTGTTGGTATTGGTCATTTGAGAGCAGCGATATTTACCTCAAAAATTCAAATCTGCTGTTACCTCAAAACTAGAGCTAGAACTAGAGCTTATCAATCACTGTTGTGCACATCCATTAGTTGAAAAGGTATACCCAATGTGCTTTTTATCAGCTAAATTTCTGCAGCCAGGTTAGGGACATGAAAAGTTTCAAATTGTTACCTTGATTGCCTCAATCGCATACTCTACTTGAAAAAGTCTTCCCTCAGGAGAGAACAGATTGACACTCCTATGACAGATAAAAAGGTTTTCAAAAAGGTAGATGTAAAATGCATCAAAACCATCAATAAATAAATTACTAGTGGAAATAGCAATCAAGTTTTGAATCTAGAGTGGGGGTGCCTCAGTGACAGCATACTTGACTACCAATCTGAAGGCCATGCTGGAGAACATACATGTTACGCCAAATATCTTGAGAGGCCTTGGCGCGGAGCGCCAGAACAGAGAGAAGCCAGAACGGAGAGAAATTCTGTTTTGGCCAGAATATAGAGAAATTCTTTAGAAGCATTTTTTTCCCAAATGTTGTCCATTTCCATTACTAAACATTTGTAGGACTTATCTCGCCGATGAAGCATAAGCTAACTCTTCGATCCTTGCTTGTAATTGATCGTTTTCCTTCTTTTTCGTAAATTTTGTTAAGTTTAATTTCTCCATATTCTGGCCAGAGAGAGATACACTCAAAATTACTTTTCCCAAAGTTTTATTGGATTATTTCACAGTAAATATGTGTCTTAAGTTCTCTTTAGCTTGCTCTAAAAGAAACAAATAGAAAAAGGGCCGTTTATCCAGCAAATTTATTCTGAGG
>REGL01000019.1:515885-532517 GCA_004194395.1 Aurelia aurita complex sp. Pacific | reverse complement strand
CAAAAATGGCCTAAAAGACAGAAGAAGCGTTGCCGTTAAAGGCATCTAAAATGTAAACAGCGAGAATAAGTTCAATACATGATATCGTTCTTACAGTGTTTGTCTTTCCGCGATTCGTTTTTCTGCTCTACTTTTTTATATTGAAGAAGATGTTCCCAGAAGATAAGAACATTTCCAGCGTTATGTAAGGTTCTCGATGCTTACAGTTCTGAAGAGGGCTTTGGCTATTCGTCCTTAGGCCAAGGAAATCGGCAATGCGAGAAAACGTATCAAACTTTGGATGAACATACAGCCAAAACTACTAAACTGAACTTAGATTTTCCAAAGCTCCGTTCTTGTTGTGGAACTAACTTAATTTTTAAAGCTCGGCTGAATGCGTTGGAAAATTCAAAAAATGAGTATAGATCGTAAAATGTTGATAAAATTACGTGTCTGCAGCAAATGTTTAGAGACTACTACTAACTATTTTCGAGAGAAATACGGAAAAATATCATGCCCAAAGTCAAGAAGGTGCTGATATTGAAGATGCTGATATATATAGAGTTTGATTTTTCCGAATTACCCGAAGCAAAAAGTTAGTATGTGGTCTGTTACCTCATCTAGACGAAACAAACAGAAATAAACCAGCTAATACGCTAGAAGCAACGCAAGAATTGAAGAGCCGTTTTGTATCCCTTGACAACGGGCAATACGGGAAAATATTGCCCTCTCCTTGACCAATCAAATTCAGTGTCGATATCTCTGCCCTGAAGATCGCAACCAGTTCGATTTCAAAGTTTCAAAATTGGTTGGTCTCTCTCCAAATCGATATCTGGAAGAATCTGTTTTAACACTAGCAGGTCTTGCATATGACAATTTAAAAGTGCGTTTCAGCTAAAGGATGTGATCATTTCATTTCATTTTTGAATATTTATACAGGTGACTAATGTCAGTGTTACTGTTTACAAATTGACCTGTGCAAAAATAGGAAAGCCTAAACTAAAGAAAATTAAGAAATGTACAATACCTAGATGTAGCTTAAAGGAGCTCTGTCACGCAGGTGATTGGTTTAGAGAACAAAGCTTAAACAAAGGAAAGGAGCTAGATCCCAGACTCTTTGAATTTTTCGCATGATATAAATGCAGTTCAATTCGAAACGATCTCTTTTCCAATTCTTTTCTGGTAATCCTGCCATACAAACCTTTAATCCCCTTATACAATCTTCAGCCAATTATGAATGAGACAGATTGCCTTTAATATATTACATGATTTCGAGTCTAACTAAAGTAAATATAAGAATAAAATGTACCTCGGATGTGGATTTTTTAAAGGTAGCTAGGAACGGCGCTAATCTAGTTTCCGTGTTCAGCTCATTCCATAATTTTGCTTCTCAATAAGAAAATGCTTTTTGACCTGTGCGTGTTCTTAAAAGAAAAAGAGGTATCTGCAAATTGTTTGTTTCAGTAGAGCGAAGATTACGACCGCTACTCTCTGAGCATTTAGTGAAGAGTTCCTCTAAATATTGAGGAGCAAGTGAGTTCAATGCTTTATAGGTCAGCGATGCTGTTTCTTTTCTGATAAGATCTTTAATTGATGGTCAACCAAGATTTTGGAGTAGTGGGACAGCAGAAGCATGGTAAGGAATATTTGTAGTTATTCTTGCAGCTCTATACTGGATTTTTTGGAGAGAAACAAGTTTGGTTTCACTACAACAACCCCAAACCGAGTCCAGACTATCATCTCAATAAAATGAAATACATTCGAACTCTTTTATTTATCATTTGCTCGGTACATAGCTATGTTGCAACAAGGATACTTACAATAAAGCAAAGGTTAAACATTGAGTAAATTGTTTCGGTTAGTCCATTCTTACTAAACAGTATCTTTTATTTTCTTTTTCTGATCCATATTTAACTGTTAAAGACAACGAGCTCGAAGAACAAGCTCCAACATGTCTTATGCACCTTGACTCAAATGACTCAAACCCCTTTTGATATCTTCGCTTTCAACTCTTTTCTATAATAGATCATCAAAATCTACAGAACTCTCCAAAATACATAACTATGCAAACCAGGACTACTGAAAGAAGTCTATTAAGAATTCGGGGGGCTTATTCAATTTCGGACACTCCAGAAGGGAGCTTATTAGAGAGGCAGGCTTATTCACAAAATCAAATAGCAAGGATACATATGATAGCGCTTTATTTCTTTTACGCCATATTTTGTACCCTTGGTACAAGACTCTCTAACAGTCTGACCCAGTCTAGTCTGGTACCCAGGGTACATATTTTGCGGATTCAACATACAATTTTATGAGTCAAATACATAAGTTCGACATAGTTTTATCTCAAACTATATCAAAATTAACATGCAAACTTGATTTGCTCAATAAATGGGAAATCTTTGGTACCCTCTGGAATTTGATAAAAGTGGGGGGGGGGCTTGATAGAGGGGGCACCTTATTTAAAATTTTGGCTCAGAGAGGAGGGGCTTATTAGAGAGGGGGCTTTATAGGGGGGCTTAATAGAGAGAGGGGTTTGATATAGCTTTTACGGTATTTTTTTTTTTTTTTTTTTTTTTTTGGTACATATTTTGCGGATTCAACATACAATTTTATGAGTCAAATACATAAGTTCGACATAGTTTTATCTCAAACTATATCAAAATTAACATGCAAACTTGATTTGCTCAATAAATGGGAAATCTTTGGTACCCTCTGGAATTTGATAAAAGTGGGGGGGGGGCTTGATAGAGGGGGCACCTTATTTAAAATTTTGGCTCAGAGAGGAGGGGCTTATTAGAGAGGGGGCTTTATAGGGGGGCTTAATAGAGAGAGGGGTTTGATATAGCTTTTACGGTACTACACAAAAAAAGTACAACATTGCAGAAAGCGAAAGTGCATGGAGTGCGCGAAGCTGCATATCTCCCGTGCCGTCAACATTTAGACATAAAAAACAGAAAGAGTACACAAGAAAATGATAAAATAGGAAGAGACGAGAGAGACAGAGACAGACAGACAGACAGACAGATGAATAGATAGATAGAGAGAGAGAGATGGGCGAGAAAAAGCGAGGAATGCAGCTCAATGCAGTTTCTAAGAATCTTCTAAAAAATTTCTAAGAAACTTTTGATTCTCTAATTGAGGGAAAATTTCATTGCAGGGTCAAATTCTTGGTTTTTGATCGAAAGCCTTTAGCAGCTACATCAAAGCATTAAAATAGATCTTGGAAGTGCACCGATTGCTCAGACTCCTAAAAGAGCGATAAGTCATGGTCCTAGGAAACTTAGAAACATGTTGAATCGTGTTGAATCATGCTGGATTTGAAAAGGACTAACCCTCAATGAGTTTTAAGAGCTTTGAACCCAGTCCAAACCTCGTGATATTGGTCATATTTATTGCAAAAAGGCTGACAGTCATTTTCTCCTTGTATACTGAAAACTATCAAGGGAAGAGTTGATCAAAGGCTGATAATTGGACCGAAAGCAAGGCTGTTTCGAACCATTCGAAGGATGATGATGTAAGTATTTTGGCTGAAGATTTAAACTTTGTTCAAAAGGAGTTCCCGTTCACAAAACTAAAGCCAATTTCGATAATCTAACTAAAGGTTCGCTTGGTACAAATTTAAATCTAGTGGAACCATTAGCTGAGGGCATCAAAACATTTCACTAAATTCTACAGCATCCGAACTTCCTCCTAAATTCTAGTTTTCGACTCTTTATTTGGTTGGCATCAAATGCTTTCCAGATCTATGAGTTTCTGCTTGAAAGCTTTTAGATTTTAAAGGCAAACAAAATCTTACTAATGTTCATAAGGAAGGGGATGTCAAGCAGAGGTTCTACAACTAAGGGGGCAATAACCCCACTTGCTCTCTAAATCCGCCTTTTACAGAAGTTTGAAAATAAGATTACACAGCCAAACGTTACAAGAACTTCCTCATGAAAATTTACCGAGCAAACAACCTCCTAAGATATGAGGTCTTATCTGTACGGAAAGAAAATGGGCATGTTTAAATTAATCAAATTTGAAGTAATTGGTCAAGTCACTACAGTAGTTGAAGATAAATTACAAAGGTGCTATTTCCTAAGTATATAGTAGAATAAAAGTTCCGACTAGCTTTCCTTCTGGTTTTGCTTACTTACTGAAGGAAGTAGTTAATTGTAAACATAATACAAAGTTTTGAAACAAGGATAAAGTCTTTTTTGAACACCTGTCGTTTCATGTTGTACAAAAAGCTCAAAATGTTTATATGTTTATTAAACAATTGAGAACATCTAGAATGACCGAGCATGTACGGTGGGGTGTACGGTACTATGGGCAAAACTTGAAGTACAGACATGTATCAGGTTTCACATAGGCTTAAGGTATCTCTATTTCTTGGGTCTCTCGATGCAAATACGTCCCTCGGATTTACTTGGCCTACCTTAGCTTCAAAGAACGTTTTGCTGCAATAGCAATAGCTTGCACTGAACAAAACGGCAAGAAATTTCCTATTATGATCTGCATGATGCTTTGCCTCTCATGACAAATCAACCAATCAGATCAATTGAAATTCTTCGAGACGCAAAGGATCATGGTAAAAAAAATTAGCTGATGCCATCTTTAGCGCACTCGTGTACAGCCATCAATTTGAAGGAGGCAACTTGCAAAATTTTGTTGGAACTCATAGCTATTTCTTAAGCTATTCCAAAAATAAACTTCAATTGTGGGGGGAGATTGTCACGAGAATTGTGCAAATTGTGACACCAACATGACTTTGATCCGTTGATAAAGATCGGTCGTGGCATCTATGGCTGTGGACACAAGCTGAACATTGCCCAATTGTGTTATTTTTAGACACCGAAAACCATTATTTGATAGATGTGAGAGGTGTGTCCATGATTTTAAACATTGAAAAACATCTATTTGATGGATGTAAGAAATATATCTATGATTNAGGAGGCAACTTGCAAAATTTTGTTGGAACTCATAGCTATTTCTTAAGCTATTCCAAAAATAAACTTCAATTGTGGGGGGAGATTGTCACGAGAATTGTGCAAATTGTGACACCAACATGACTTTGATCCGTTGATAAAGATCGGTCGTGGCATCTATGGCTGTGGACACAAGCTGAACATTGCCCAATTGTGTTATTTTTAGACACCGAAAACCATTATTTGATAGATGTGAGAGGTGTGTCCATGATTTTAAACATTGAAAAACATCTATTTGATGGATGTAAGAAATATATCTATGATTTGGTGCATGGGTACATTGAAAACATCTATTTGTTAGATGCGGGAAATGTATCCAAAATTTGAAACTTCGAAAAACATTGATTTGATAGACGTGAGAAGTAAAACCATATTTCGAAACATTGAAAAACATTCTATTTGCAAAACTTCAAAATTGATTGTATAAAATACGTTTATTAAATAGATTTGTTTTCTTGTTTTAAATAATGGATACATCTCTCAGCATATACCTTTCTTACTCCTCCGGTGGATCCAAGATCAACCAAAATTTGAAATAACTTGAAGGAAGAATTTGAAATAACTGAAGGCCACTTTTGCTGCAAAACAATGTATAATGAAAATCAGTAGAAACGTCAAGATTTGACACCACATCAAACCCAGACATATTTTTGACTCACCCGGTAAAATTTGCTGGCAAATAGAACATGTTTATGAAGTGAAATAATACAATTTTCTAGGCTACCTGTTGTCATTTATGTGAGATAAACAGTTAAGCCAAAAATCATTAAAACTCAGAGCGAATTCTGAGTGTTTTGAATCATATTATTTGCAGACCTTTTTTATTATGGCTGAAGTTACAAAAGACTGAAAGAAGCACAACAAGAGACATTTCAATGCATACAATATTCTAACTCGTCCACAAATGAAGCGATTTTGAAATACTCCGTCCGAATTTGGCAGAGGTATGAATGATTTTGGGCCTAACTGTAGTAACCCCTGGAAATTTCTCTGTACTACTGTTCGTTTTGACTTACCCGGTAAAATTTTGTATAAGGCCTATTGTCCTCTATGTGAGAAATAGCAACCCCTGGAGATTTATCTGCACTGTCGGAAACAATTTGCGGGTAAATTGCAAATTATTCAGTCTGAATTTGATTACAGCGAACGCGACCACAACACAGTGACATTCAGCATAAACAAGCTGGTCGTTGATTGAAGCATGAATCTCATTGATATTATGAATATGCTATTTTTTATTTCATCAAACAATAAGTGTCCTCCCCCCGGATTGAATTAAAAACAAAGGTTTTACCTGCAGATATTAGTTAATTCAAATACTCTCACACTTCCTATCAACAGGGGAATTCGAAAGAAGACATGTGTCTGCATGTCTTGTGAAGAAGAAGATTAAGAAATATTTTGCTCAGGTAAGTAAAATTTGCTTCTTGGAGCATTCTTAAGCCAAAATGCAGTCTCACGCCAAGCACCTTTTTCAGCAAAGCAATACAATCTCATGTTCTCGAAGAATTAGCATCTATGCGATTTGCAAAGAGCTAATTGTTTTCAGCGTCCATTGAGGACAGGTACAGCTAGGGAAGACCCATGAATGAGGATTATTCCTGTGCAAAGTTTGATCGATTAAATTGAATTGAACTCCAAATGATTGATCAAATAGGCCCTTCTTGCAGAAACTTGAAGAATGTAGATTGACACGTATTATCAAGCATTCAAATGCTTTTGAACCCTTCTGGCATTGAGAATAAGACACATTTTCAAAATCAGACGATTTCTGACACAACAAATGACAAATGTGATGTAAGGCTAGCTTTTCTTGTTTCCTTCATTCCCCTTCTGCAATACTGATATCTGTCTTTCTGGAGAAGTGTTATGATTCGAATATAAGATCTGAACCAAGGAGGTCAATAATACGAGATTCAAGCTTAGCATTCAAAAATATATATTCAATCCTTTTGGCATAGGAAATATGCGATATTCCAAATGCGGAAGATATCTGACTGAACAAATATATAAATCTCGAATACATGAATATACTAGAATACACTCGAATGCATAATATACTACATAATATAATACATAATACATAATACATAATACATAATACATAATATGCAAAATATACTCGAATACTTAAATCAATTGCAATGTTAAGTAAGGCCTGCTTTTCTTGTTTCCTAATTCCTCCACTCACCTTCTGCAATACTTTGCTTATGTATCTGTCTTTCTGGAGAAGTGTTACTGATCTGACTAACAACTACAGAAATCAGTAATAGTATTGCTTAATTGATAGTGGTCTCTCTGAAGGAGCGTTACAATGCAAATACAAGTCTGTATTCAAGGAGCTCAATAATACGATATTCTGCTCGCAAAAAAATATACTGTCTCTTGCAGTACATGCAACAAGAAACCTTCTACTTTGTAAGACTTTCAGATGATTGTAGGAAGCTAGACGACGGGACCTTCTTTCAAAACAATCATTATAACTCGGAGTAAGTTACTGGGAAGAAGGGTTTCTGACTTTGTTTTGCCTGATTTGGTAATGTTGAGAAACCTTGTACTTTGGAAATAAACATTTCACAATTTCAGGGAAAATATTAGATAATACATCAGTGATCTCGCTTGTACTTTCTCGCATATTTGATCGATGAAATTTTGAATCATTAAATCAATGCTTTGTTCTTTTCGGACGAGATGGCTTGTAAATGATACTTCCATCATGGAAAATGAAATGTTTACCGTTTAATAAGAGGATTTTTCTGCCAAACTTTTCGACAGACACTGGTAACAGGAAATTTTGAGATAAGATTCTGATGTGCTCACAAAATACCATGCAATATGCAAGGTGCAAGGCCTAAAGACTATAATGCCACTTATCTGATTATTCAAAGTGACCAGTGTCATACGAAAACATTTCAACATATGGCTCAGTTACAGTATGTGATTCTGAAGTCATACGGGACTAAAACTGATGAAAAATATGAAAAAAAATGGCCAACCTCGTCCCCAGGACACAAGAAATCTTGAAATAAGATTGTAATGTCCTTTTTGGAACGTCTAAAGCTTATAGCTAAAATGGCGACTACAAAGAGACGTCAAGTGCAAAGCATGCTGGACGAAACAGACCCCGTAAATGCCCAATTTTGAGCATCACAACGATCCTATCTCTCGAAAGTATCTTCAGTTTGGTTTGCCCAATGCCTAGAATTCATTAGCGAAATTTGTCCAAGAAGCTTGGATGTAAATAGGCATGTGAATCTTGCAAAGTCTCTGATAAATAAGCGTGCGATAAAAAATTACAAAGCAAGCCGAGATAGCTGATTTGCAACACCTGTGTCCATTTTCCATTTTCATCTCTAAATGACGAAAGAGGCGTAGTTTTCCAGCTGATAACAAGCAATTTCACAAAATTGGTACCCACTTTGTAGCCATATGTGCTAACCAATGTCTTTATCAGAATTTCCTAAACACGAAATAATTCACATAGCAATAAACGGGGTTGATAATCCAACCAACTGTAACTGATAAACACCTCCTCTGTAGAATAGTTGGCAAATACTTCACTTCTGTTTGTGAAGTTACCGTAAGTTTGCAAATGTTAGTGTTAGGCCATATTTTATTTTGAGCTTGTGGCAAGATACATTTTCTGAGAGATACAGTAGTAAAGGAGTTTGGTTTTGATGAAAGGTATGACTTCTATTTCTTCATGCAAGACTCCTGTCAAAATCAACCTCTTGTGTAGAGTTTGTAGAGATTGCTATTCTATAAAATACAAGATTTCGCAGCGAGCGATATCCCTATAGACTTATTACATCGTCGAGCGATATACGAACCACGTTTATTTTCCATTCAAAAGGATTGCGGCATTATAATAAAGCTCATGTCACTGCTGTGGACATTAGAGAGTTCGTCACATTTCAGCAAAGTGTTTGAAAATATCGCTCAATACCGATTCTTTTGCAGAATAGCTAGATAGAAATAGGGAGAAGCTTTCTTGTTTTTTTCACAATAACAAGATAATTATCCTGTGCACAAGTACACAAGTATATTGGAGGCATGGTTATTCACTTTCAGCAGATTTGGCAGACGTTGCTTGCTCACATGGCCTAATCATTATCATATCATAGTTGTGTTTTATACTTTTATATAGTTCATAGTTGAAAGATGTTCGACATTTCTTTCTCATGAGAAAGTATGATAAAAGGTGAAGGTTTGTAGTCCTCAGAACGCTTTGCAAGGATTCTGATAAGAAACATCGATTGCCTAAAGGCAGACTTTGTTCTGAATTTTTCTTTGCAAGTTTCTGTTGATAAGCTACACCTATCCTAGTCTTATTACCTGAGTCCTCTGTTTTCCTGCGTTCTTTGAATGGTGAGCAAGGCCATAGTAGCAAGGCTTACCACCTGAATGCAAGGGACTCAGGTAATCAGCCTACACGTCCATTCCAGTCATTAATTGAAACTATAGATTGTACTGTGCGAACGTGCGAACAACGAATCCAGGGGTCTGGAGAATGTGATTGGTTCCAGCAAGTTTCAGTTCGGACTCATTACAAGCATCTTCAGCTCGTCTTGCTCCTTGAGTTGAATGTGTAACAACTCGAAATTAATTTGATTAAACAACAGCAATGGAACAAGGGTCATAAGTAGTTACGCAGCGGTAAAGATTTCTTAAAATCAGGATCCACACCCCACGATTGAATTTGCTGAATATATAAGAGTTTGTCATACTCAAACCGTACTGGAGACACATAGCATAGCTTCCAAATCTTTAACTCGGCAGAAAAAGGTGGGTGTAAAATTCTGTGATCTATTTCTTCGGGCTGAGTGGCTTGAAACAAACTTTAGTCATTTATCTTTAATTCTACCGTTGGACTTTTCAGAATTTTTTGGAATATTTTTCAAAATTTTGGCATATGTTACATTTTAACTCATTTGAGGGTGTGACGTCATCAAATTTCCAAATCATAAACATAGGCGTAGGAGATAGGGGGCTAGGGGGGGCTGCAGCCCCCCCCAACGTCAGAAAAATTTGCAAAAGTCAGCCATAATCGGGCAGAAATCCGCCTCAAGTCGGGAAAAATTTTCTCAAACAATGGATTTTTTGTCGGGCGGCCCCCCCCAAATTTTATCTTCCCCTACGCCGATGTTCATAAATTAGAAAAGTGACAGACTTTTTCTTGATACCATATTGTAGAAATCCATAAAATATGAATTTCTTCGAAAATATTTCATGTTGCTTCAAACAGTTTAGAAATTAGGATGGTTTTAAGTTTTTTGAAAATTTTTCTTGAATTCTTGAAAAAGTAAAGAAAACACTCTAATTCTGAAAATATTGAAGATTTCAGAAAAGTCCAACGGTAGAATTATAGAGAAATAGCTGAAGTTTCTTTGAAGTCATTCAGTTCAAAGAAATAGGTCTCTGAATTTTACACCAGCCTTTTTAAAGATTTGGAACCTATGCTGAGACACATATCTGTATGCTGGAAAGAATTTCATCCTGGATAATTCGATTTTCAGGTGAAAGAGATCTTTCTACAAACCCAGAAACCATCGCCAGTCGAACTGACTTAACATTCTTTTGCGGGAAAACCAGACTAATTCTATTTTAGGGCATAACATCTCAGAATAATAATGAAGCTTTCAACAGTTTAACGTTGGTCAATTTTGAAATAGAGTTCAAATGTTGAAATTGAGTTCAAGTAATTACCAATGAGAGAGAATTTACCACACCCACTTTTCCTTAAAGATAGGTCAAAGTTGTAAGTCAATCAACTCTTGGATATTTGCAAGATCAATAGGGAAAAGATAGCTATCATGTGTTTCAGCTCATCAAAAGATTTAATCTTTTTTTTATGCATTACTCTTTCGTTGCTTCACAGGGATTTATAGGAGGTAGCTCTTACTTGGAGGGGGACAGCTCTCAAGAGGAAGCTTTTAGATTTGGAGGGGTACTTTTTAACGTGAAAAAGGCTCAGGTTAAAATAAGGCACGTTCTGGGAACCTCGTCCCCAGGGCCTTTTCTCATATTTGGACGGAACCATTATGACGAAAGGCCGTGAGGACGAGTTGACTTTTAGGGGCACGATCTCCCCTGTGCACCTTGTCTCCCATGTCTAAATGCATCTAATGTATCAATACATCAAAAGCGTATAAATTTAGCTAGGTTGCAACGCCTAAAAACAGGGATCCTGTGGACTTGCCCAAGTCGTCTTGTAAGGAAGTCGTCTCTCCTTACATGACGACTTGGGCAAGTCCAGGGATCCTGCAGCTCAAAGACAAATCCGGTCGAGAATCCGGTCTCCTTCAACTGCAGTAGCAGCTACTTACAAGATCATTGTTGCTATTTCCAGCATGCCATTGTTCTATCAATAATCGCCGCAATCTACTCTCTAGTAAGACTGGAATGGTATCATGGTTAGAAATATCAAAGCCGTTATAAATGGCTGATGAGGAGAATTCACTATCCGTCCCACCACTGGATAATCTGTCGGATTCTTCGTCAATAGGCCTAAATCTCGAACATCTGTTATTTGGTAAACCAGAATTTTAAGCTGAAGTCGCTGAAACGTGATCGTCTGTGATGCAAGATCTAATTCCATAAAAAAATAGTTCGCAGTAATATGTGGCATTTGTGTTGTGGTTTTGGTTTCAGTAATCTCCTGCAAGTATTTGGCTCAGACATTTCATCTCTGGGATTACCTGTCCGAACAATAGACCTTTCGGCTATTTCGCAAAGGAAGATGGATCAAGCTCTATTTTAAACATTGCTATACGAAAGGTTCGATTGAATGGCATTATTGGTCCTTCCATCACTTTTGTCCACATTCAAAGATTATGTGAAATGTAACAAAATGTATGGGAATATTGTTCGATTCAGACCAGTTTTCTAAAATACCGTGAAAGGTCTATTACCCCCCCCATCTCTACTCTATTAAGCCCCTCCACTTATATCAAATTCCCAGAGGCTACCAAAGATTCTCCATCCATATTATTGAGCTAGATATGTTTGCATGTTGATTTTGATATTGTTTGAGATAAAACTTTGTCGAATTAATGAACTTAATTTGTAAAATTCTATGCTTACAAAGTAAAATGTGGTGCAAAAAGGACTAAAAAGTGTTCAAAATTAGATAAGCCCCCCGGTAGCCTGCGTGCAGACTCAACTATCCTAAAGTGTAGTCTACACTTTAGGATAGTTGAGTCTGCACGCAGGCTAGCCCCCCGGGGGCTTAATAGAGCTTTTACGGTAGCTAAAAAGTCCATTAAGCCCAGACAGGGCATAAATAGTCAAATGTTCAGCCAAAATTTGCTGAAAATCTTCATAAAGGATCAAAGGATCAAGGATCGTTATTCTCGCTCTCTTTACTCTATTTGAAGGAAAGGTTTCTACTAGGAATAATTAGTTTAGATTGAAAATGGTCCTAAATTCCAGATACCTCCATAAATCAAAGAGAAGAAAATGCGACGGAGCAGCAAAGGGATCTGGGTACTAGTTATGTTTTGGCGCGTTTTCTAAAACAGCCACAACAACATATTTCGAAGGCCTAAAATTTCTAAGATTTCGAGAAGACAGATGATATGAAAGCAGATGAATGCAATCTTTTCTCACACCAAAACATGGCTGTGATCAAAGATAGACACACGATTATTAAAACGAGGATATCAAAGAAAGCTGTGATGGTAAATGCAACGTCTGCAGCTGGCAATTCTCGCAAAGCTTGCCAAGAAGTATGATTTTAAGTCCCCAAATTAAATAGGGCCTAATAGATAGTACAAGACAAGTAGACTAGGGCAGGCCTGTATGTTGAAATAGCATCACGGAACTGTTTTGCCTCGTTAGACATCGTAAATGTTGCCCAAAATTCTTGCGTTTATGATTTTCATATTGACTTTTGATTTGCGTATCACTAAAGATAAATTTTTAGCACATTCAGCCACGTTATTTATATGGACAGACAGGTAGATCTAATTAAAATTATGTGCAGTTTGTATTTGTACATTGTAGTATGTGTTAAAACCAGGTTGCTTATAAAACCTCAAAATTTGCTGATGGGAACCATTAATGGGATAGTGTATTTTTCTAAATTTAACTTGATCTTTCATGCAACATCTCAAATGGAAAAATTAGTCAGTAATAAATGTTTGGAATTTCGGTAATTTTTCACACCATAATACATCATTTGGGGACACTTCGCTCAGTCAGCAGCAAAACCAAATCATGTGCACATTAAGCTCTGCCCATTGTGTTTCATGCAGGCCTCATTGATATGCACAAGTGCATGAGACGAGTGCTGCTCACAGTCATCAAATATCACCATTATGTTGTTGAATTATTATATTCTTTATCGTTGGTATACCAGATTGCATTCCTTGATTTTGGCACAGGGAAGCTCATTCCGAAGTAAACTCTGGTGCATCTGAATGTTGGGGGTTCTAGTAAATTGTATAAACAAACTGCCACAGGTGGTGCTTTTGCAGAGTTATGGCGTGGGTGTGGCTGGAAGCAGTCAAAGTGGCGCGGGAAAGATCTTCCCCGCGCAATACAAAGAATCCAAACTGGTTGGTATACAAAATAGTTCTATAAAAGATCTTGTTAAAACTAAACTATCTGATTACAATAATATACAATGAATAACAAAAAACATTAAAGAAAATTACCAGTTCATCAAAAAGTTGTTGAAGGATACAAGCCGTGATCAGTGCTTTTATTTGCAGCTTTTTCACATGCATCTTTCTCCTTTCCAGTTTCTAATTGCATTTTTGAATGATTGAACTGATTGTGAATTTTTTGTGTCATCAGGAAGATAGTTCCAAAGGATGCTGCCTGAAATGACAATGAATTAGAACCATACCACACATTATTGCTGGTATTAGGTGTTTGTGGCAGTGGTGTAATCCGCTGCCTTATAGCCAGAACAGTCAAGCAGACAGGGTTTGATACCTGGTCGAGCCCCACTGCTTCAGTGTCATGACAAGGGTCACAGACTCAATTAGCTCTTAGCTACTTCTGTTATCCCAGCGCTTGGGGCTAAAAGCAGCCCCTTCACCTAGTACCTTTGCAGTCAGGATGGTCGAGAGGGGGGGTTGGAGGGGGTAAAAGGCCCGGGCCCGGGCCTCAAAGGTGCCTGTAAAAACCTCGTTCGACAAAAATTAGCTATTGCTGTAAAATTTCTTTACAGCAACTTTTATGGCCATCTACCTGCCTTAAAACATGGTTTTCTTATGTGGCTATGTTTAAAAGTTTTGTGTCCCTGCTTCCAAAGTCACCTTATAAAAGCGAATCTCTTCATTCTTTACCTTATTTACCGTAAATACCGCTTCCTTAATAACTTTTTCATGGAATATATAAATAATTTTTCTAAACTAGCTTTCTTAAAAAAGGCGTTTCCCTCATTCTCCGAGAGTCTGAAGGGCGTGGTCCTGGAAAATGTTCTTAGGGGATTCACCCCCAAGCCCCGTGGGGCCCGATCCTAAGAATCGGTCCAGGGCCCGAGCTGGCTCTTGACAGCCCTGTTTGCGGTACTCAGAGTCTTTTGATTGCAGGCACATTTATTTTTCTTTAGGCCTGATTTTGTTGTCATTTCACTCTGTTCCTCGCAAAAGCAATAGTGAACTAAGAGATCGAATTGTTACAGTTAAATTACGTGACATTTGTAACTGAAAACAGCTGCAGCACTTACATAACGTGTGAATTAATGGAATTTCCTAACATCCAATTATAAAGATAAATTCAAGGGCCTTTATTTATTCAATCGATTAATCATTATCTAGACATGGCAAGTTATTATGCTTGATATGTTAATATTTAATTGATATTTTGCAAGCCACTGCTTAAATTATTCACAGGGCTAGCTAAGGCCATGTCTGCTAAGCTAGCAAACAAGATTTCATTTGAATACATTAAAGCCAAAAATTTTAGATGAATAGATTTGGGAGAACTCATTTTTGGAAAAACGTTTTCACACGTTTTTCACCGAATTTTGGACTCTTTTAAGGAAATGTCAGAGGACTAAAAGACCATATATTTGCAATTTGTTTTAGCTTATTTCATGCTAAAAATGTCATACATTTATAATAGGTGGTGCTTCATTTGAGGGGTTCTTCATCATCTGTATTTGGTGCACCAAAGAAAACTATCCATTTTTGATAGACTGCGATAAATCTTACACCGGACCAATTTTGAAGATGAATGACTTGATCTTTAGCTAAATCCAGAATTAGACACAAAGATTTTTTGCAAATTGTTTGTCTCCTATTTCCAGAGCTATAAACGAATTTCTTAAAATCTTCGTTATCGAAAATCTGAAATGACAAAAATGTCGAACAAATGTTCTAAAGACTCGACATGAACGGACAAGGACGAAAATTTCTTCATGGTGAGTTGGGGATTTAGAAATCGATCAGTTATAATCTGCTGTATGAGCGTTACTTCAACCACCGGCCTGTTGTGATAGTTGTACAATTCAATGCTCTGACCGGTTCTTCTTTCAGAGACATCCATATAAACAGGCTAAACAAACAAGGGCAGATTTTGTAATACAATAGCATGAGTTGCTTTTGTTGACACCTCAATTCAAAGTGATTAGCGATCACAGACAAAGGAAATTCTCTCAACCAGTAATTCAAAACAAACAAAGCCGCGAAAGCTTCTCAGAAACCCGGGTAGCTAGCACGCTCGTTGTGCATTTCAGAAATTATTTTTAAGGGCAAACATGAGCATAGATCGAAAGAAGAAGGATATATCTACACATCTGCCGCGGGCATTTTATTTCTCTGTTCCAGAAGCTGAGCAGTAAATGTTTTGATAACACCCAAAAAATAAGAGAACTGAATCGCCTCCTAAACGGCTTGTGAACCAAACAAATAAAATGCCCGCGGTAGATGTGTAGATGCATCCTTCTTCTTTCGATCTATGCTCATGTTTGCCCTTAAAACCAATTTCTGGGATGCACAACTTGCGAGCTAGCTACCTGGGTTTCAAAGAAACATTTGCGGCTTTGTTTGTTTTGAATTACTGGTTGAGAGAATTTCCTTTGTCTGCAATCCCTAATCGCTTTGAATTGAGGTGTCAACAAAAGCAACTCATGCTATTGTATTACAAAATCTGCCCTTGTTTGTTTAGCCTGTTTATATGGATGTCTCTGAAAGAAGAACCGGTCAGAGCATTGAATTGTACAACTATCACAACAGGCCGGTGGTTGAAGTAACGCTCATACAGCAGATTATAACTGATCGATTTCTAAATCCCCAACTCACCATGAAGAAATTTTCGTCCTTGTCCGTTCATGTCGAGTCTTTAGAACATTTGTTCGACATTTTTGTCATTTCAGATTTTCGATAACGAAGATTTTAAGAAATTCGTTTATAGCTCTGGAAATAGGAGACAAACAATTTGCAAAAATCTTTGTGTCTAATTCTGGATTTAGCTAAAGATCAAGTCATTCATCTTCAAAATTGGTCCGGTGTAAGATTTATCGCAGTCTATCAAAAATGGATAGTTTTCTTTGGTGCACCAAATACAGATGATGAAGAACCCCTCAAATGAAGCACCACCTATTATAAATGTATGACATTTTTAGCATGAAATAAGCTAAAACAAATTGCAAATATATGGTCTTTTAGTCCTCTGACATTTCCTTAAAAGAGTCCAAAATTCGGTGAAAAACGTGTGAAAACGTTTTTCC
>REGL01000019.1:499993-515625 GCA_004194395.1 Aurelia aurita complex sp. Pacific | reverse complement strand
TTGTGTTATGACGTCACTGAGTGTTGATGACGTCACAAACAAGATCCAAAGTATGCAGTTCTGACATCACTGAGATCGAAAACATTTCAAATTTGATTACTGTTTGTAATATTTATGTCTTCTGATACAAACTTGTCAACTTTCCATGTCAAAAATTGGAATTAACATATCATGTGCTGAAGTCACTGCCTGCACAGAAATAACTAAGTATCATTATAACAAATATTTGTGAACTGTCTGAAATATAAAGTGGGATGCTGATGTGAAGAAACATGCAGTTCTACATATCCCGTCAAGTAGTCAATCCATGATTAGTTATCTAAAATATCAGTTGCACCAT
This sequence comes from Aurelia aurita complex sp. Pacific, assembly GCA_004194395.1. Lineage (NCBI taxonomy): Eukaryota > Metazoa > Cnidaria > Scyphozoa > Semaeostomeae > Ulmaridae > Aurelia > Aurelia aurita complex sp. Pacific. Next base: position 515,285 of record REGL01000019.1, on the reverse strand, counting down.
CTGGTTCTGAGTTGCTGTCTGAAAGCACCTCAGACTCTGGTTCGGATTCATAGTCGATGTTTTTAGCATCTTGTTCGTTGAAACGATTCACCCGAGGAACTATCACATAATCGGAAATTGCTTACAGCTTGGAGTGTTGACAGAATAGACCTTTTAGCTATCCTACAAAAGAGCCTGGATCGAGCGCTATTCTTGTACATTTTTATACACGAGGTTCGATCGAGTGGCGATAGAGCTTCAATTATTATTGTGCACATTCGAAAATTCTACAAATGTAGTAAAATATCGATCGATTCTGATTTTTTTAGAACAGCTAAAAGGTCTATTGGTTATAAAATAACAGCCCTACTGAACTGAACTTTCATCAATGGGGTCACGGAGATGGATGTTACTCTGCTTCATGAAAACGTCTCCAAATGTTACATTGGTAATTTGCTCCTCGGTTATGCTGTGCCTATGAATTTTCGTTAGGAGGAAGCCTCTCTGTACTCTACCACTTCATTTAAAGCCATCTTAAGAATCTTAGTTGTATTACGTCTGCAAGGATTGGCTTGATACATGACGATAATCACATTTGGTGGTTAATTTTGGTAACTTTTGCACAACCTCTGGACATAGTTCAGTTTTTTATCCAAGATCAGAAATCAAACTGCAAACTCTGGAGTTTTTTTCGCTTTCTCCAACGTAAAGACTAGTCCATGACCAAATAAACCGTTGATTGCATCTGCACCTGTGAAAGCAAGAACACGCTTGGCCAATCAAACAAATGGCCTTTCCGATACATAAAAGAGCATTTGGCCAGGAAGCTCATGAGCAGCTTGCGCAGCAATTGCACCAAGATCCATATCTTCACTGTCGATTATGATCGGGTTTCGGCATTGCAGGAGCACTTTAGAGACATGAAAGAAAAGCCTCAGGGTGTCGGCGGTGGTAATCAGACGGCGGTGGTAATCGAACATTTGCGAAAATATCTCGAAAACCGACACAAAAGTATGTTACAAATGAAATCCATCAAAGTGGGTATTTCTTGGTATTGAAAGCTAACATTACAGATACTAAACAACTGTACAAAAAGCCTTCATAGATGCAAATTGCAAAACACGCTAAAGAAGTTGCTTTCGTTGTGCTTGGCAGTGTAGAAGCTGTCGTTGTGAATATCACACACTAGATTCAAAACTCTGGATCCCTTCCAGAAAGAAGCAAACATTTGAAACAATCACTTAAATTGGATGTCTACTAGCATTTAAATAACGAACAGCATTATGCAAAATAATATTGCCAAAATTGATGCATTTTTGGGTCCAAATAAACTGAAATTATGGCCATGATAGTTTTTGGTATCAAATATTGTCAAGATGATATTTTTGGGTTCTTTAGAGGTAATTCCGACTTTCCAACTTGCATTGTGTCGGAATATCTTATGTTCGCGTACAAATGTAAAATTAAAAAAAGGAGCTGATATTTTTTGGTTGCAATGAGACTAAACGGATATTTTTGGGTTTCCTGAAAATTTCTCAAACTGACCCTGTATGCGCATGTATTGAGTGCTTCTCTGGGACACTGGCTTTCATTTGATTTGCAGAGGCTGTGCCATATTGGTTTCTCTTGTGTGAAGAAATTGTAACAACTGTTTTCTTTATTCTGTCTGATATTGGCCTCTTTGATGAGAAAAATCTTCCTTAAAAATGACTGGAGCCGCTTTTCACCTTCTTTGTATGCACTTGAGATCTCTTCAACAAGACTTGGGGATGCAAGCAATCCAGATTCAAGTGATTGAAGGTGCTGGTGTTGCTCGTCAAAAGGCTCACACCTTTCATTTCCCTGTTCATTCGTTCATCAGTTTCAGTGCCACGACAAGACCTGATACCTGCCATGACGGCATAAGGGGCAAAGAACAAAAGTTTTCCGACAGAAAATCATCAATTACAACAGCAACAACAACAGTTTTACGAACATACGTTGCATTCATGCGTGGTATGACTGAGCAAAGCATTACCTCGCAATCCAATCTTGCTGCTCACACAATTGATAAAAATTTATCAAATGCATGCCACAAATTCAATAATTCCTGCTAGACTTGATCTTTTAACGTTGAAAAAATTATGTTCTGTGCATCATTTCTCCTTCAAAATCTTCCAAGAGTAGACCTGTAAATCACAAAAAATCCGACAAAAGAGTAAAATTTCCGACAAATAGTCTGCAGGGGGCGCTCCTCTCCCAGTGGCTTCGGCCCTGGCCGCAACTTTATGTACTACTATTTCAACCAACCAAAAACAAGAGTAAGCACCATTCTTTTGTGTTAGAGCCAGTTCTGTCAACACTGCAAACTGCGAGCAATTCCCGATGATGGGAAAACTCAACGAGTTAATAGTTTCAACGAACAAGAAGATGTTAAAGACATTGATAGTCCCTCGGGTGAATCGTTTCAACGAACAAGATGCTAAAAACATAGACTATGAATCCGAACCAGAGTCTGAGGTGCTTTCAGACAGCAACTCAGAACCAGATGGTGCAACTGATATTTTAGATAACTAATCATGGATTGACTACTTGACGGGATATGTAGAACTGCATGTTTCTTCACATCAGCATCCCACTTTATATTTCAGACAGTTCACAAATATTTGTTATAATGATACTTAGTTATTTCTGTGCAGGCAGTGACTTCAGCACATGATATGTTAATTCCAATTTTTGACATGGAAAGTTGATAAGTTTGTATCAAAACACAGAAGTATTGCAAAACAATAATCAAATTTTTAAATGTTTTCGATCTCAGTGATGTCAGAACTGCATGCTTTGTATCTTGTTCGTGACGTCATCAACACTCAGTGACGTCATAACACAAATTGCTGATATCATCAAAATAGGATTTAGTGTACATCAATCGAAAGCTTGTCTCACGAGGAGTCGAATGGTGCATTACTGGGATGAATTCGACTAATCTGTCCCAAGTTATGACCATAGAAAGGATTTTCTAGGTGCCAATCTTATGACGTCATTTGCGGCCAACGCCCATCGAAAATCAAAATGTACCCAGGCCCATTTTGTAGAGCATACTTTAAAATACCAANTGCATGCTTTGTATCTTGTTTGTGACGTCATCAACGCTCAGTGATGTCATAACACAAATTTCTGATATCATCAAAATAGGATTTAGTGTACATCAATCGAAAGCTTGTCTCACGAGGAGTCGAATGGTGCATTACTTGGATGAATTCGACTAATCTGTCCCGAGTTATGACCGTAAAAAGGATTTTCTAGGTGCCAATCTTATGACGTCATTTGCGGCCAACGCCCATCGAAAATCAAAATGTACCCAGGCCCATTTTGTAGAGCATACTTTAAAATACCAAAAGGAACTTTCAAAACAAGGTCTCCTAAAAGTTGTCACGGGACCGTAGATTTCGACCCAACTACAGGCAACGAAGTTTATCCAAATCTCTGTACCAAAGACTGACGGGCGATTTCTTTCCAAATAGACAGACATGAATGAAAACAAGCTGTTGCTGTCTGCAGTGTCTACTCAAGTGCATGGCCGTTGGCTCAAACTTAATTAAAGTTTTATGCAGGCAGTATTCCATGGTCAAAAGATTCCAAGCCCATTGTCTGCTCGCTCCAAATTGCCTCTTATTAGACAGAACTTACAGCAGCCGCTCTGAGCCATTGCTTCTAAATTCTCTGAAAAATCTCTTCCTTGAATCTACAACTATTAACGTTACCAATTGCAAAATCTCTCAAAATTCAAGGCTGTAAAACTCCACCTCTTGGCCTTAGCTCCTATGATGATACGGATAATCGGTTCTGATATATGTAAACTCCATGGCTTTAGGCGAAACCCCTCCCGTAATCATTGCCAATATATTCTTTCTGATCTCATTACAGAAAATAATCATCCACATAAAGCCGGATTACTATGAGACGAACCAGGAATTCGTCTGGCGGGAATTCAGATGAGCATTTTGAGCATGCGCATCAAGAGAATGGAAATGAGGAGAATATGCCAACGCCCTTGAGAAAAGCTTCAGGAAAACGAAAGCCTAGACCTCTCTCTGGTGACTTAGATTATGACGCTATCAATCGCCCATTCGCGAAATCACCTCGTTCAAAAACAGTGAGTTATTTTTCAATTATTTAGTTGACAGTGAAATCGCTAACCTGAAGAGCGTATAAACCAAATAATGACCTTCGTGAAGGAGTGAGGGATAAAGGAAAAGTGGAAGAGACTCCTGCCTTTCTTTTTTGTCCCTTTTCATTGTTATTTTATTTTTATTTAGGCATTGTAGCCACGTCAGTTCACGAGAACTGCTTTTCAGGGGGCTGTGGCAAAAACATCTACAAATTGAAACGATAAATGCTACATTAAAGGGGCTCCGTCGCCAAACTGTAAACAAATCTGATAACACCGCATGTGGTCATTGTTCTCCATTGTTTTCTGCAGTTTGTTTGGTGGCTTCACCCAAGCCACCAAAAAGTTCTCTTTAAAATCCACTTATGTCCAAGCAATCGTAAGAGATATGAATGTTTGGATTTTTCCTCTGTGAAGTACAAAGATCTATCTTCAAAGTGATGCTTTCATTTTCGAAAAGATAGGTAAACGTCTGTGTGCTGTTGCCCATCAGAAAACTTCAAAATCACCTTTTCGACCGAAATTTGCAGACGGAGCCCCTTTAACAATTGAAATTTTCATCTTGGTTTCTTTTTTATCCTTTTCTTGAAGGTGGCAAGGGAGGGTAGGGTGCCTTTTTAACATCAAATTCAAGGTGATTCCAAAGCTTAGCTCCACGAAAAGATACAGCCCTTTGCCCATTATTAGTTTTCCGTAAGGGTAGCGAAAGATTGGTTTCGGTATTTCTCAGCTTTCTGCCCTTTAGAGTCAAATTGTTTTCAAACAAGTCGGAAGAAAGGTAATCCGGGAGGAGACCATTTACCGATTTGTACTTTATAGTAGCAGTTTCGTTTCTAATGATATCACTTACAGTAGGCCAATTTAAACTGTGAATCAGAGCCGTAGCAGGCGCATCAGCTTTACTTTTTGTTACAATTCTAGTCGCTCGATTCTGCATCTTTTGTACGGTTTGCAACTTGGTCACCCCACAGCACCCCCATACTGAACAACAGAACCGAAAATGGGACTTGACGATACCCCAGTACATTTTACTCTATGTGTTTTGAGGTAACAGAGGCTTTGCAGAGGCTACCCCTAACTCCCCAAGCAGGGGTAAAGTTTTACAGGTGCCAGTTTTATAGGTATAAAGGGGCGTGACTATGAAACGAGAGAAATTTGGGCAAATGTAAGTCCAAGTTAAAGGGGAATTGCACTGAAACCTTTTCTTGACAGTCTAAGAACATAGCTGGGGATAGTTTCCAAAAAATTATACCTACTGGTGCTTCATTTGATTTGCCTTTTTTAGACAGTACCCTCATAGTTCTAAATATCCAGTATCTTCAGGGTTTTAAACATTAACCAGCTTGTCAAAATTTGGAGTCGTCACGTTCTTTCATAGCGGCCTTAAGACATCAACTACTGTTTTGCAGAAATTATTTCAGGTATGTTTTGTTCATTTTGGCGACATCTGATAAGATTTTCTCCAGTTGGTCGTCTTGAAAACTCGGCACGAAGAGGTAATTAATGATTAATGGCAACCTGACAACATAGGATATGTCGGAATGGGAGCGTAAAGTACTCAAAACGATAGAGGTCAAGGAAAGTTGTTTAGAATGTTTTATCCAATAGCTTAGTTCTGTCTCAAATCTTAATACCCTTGAGAGCCAGGATGGATTATCCAATCGCGTGCTTGTGTGAGGATGCATCAGAAAGAGGCTTAAACATAGGCGCAAAGTAAGCAAACAGATTTTCAATCCAATCTGAATGCTAGAAAACAACTGCTCTGTCTTTGAGCATTTTCAAAACTGGTTGAGACTAAGGTTTCCTTTCTTATGGCATATCTTACGCTGTGCTCGAAGATACTTAAGGTTGAGGGTCACTTCGCCTGCTATTAGGCAGGCTAGTTTCGAAAAAGAGCCTGACAGAGCCGCCAGCTATAAGGCATACTAGTTTCGAAAAAGAGCCTGCGCATTTTCTTTGGTAAGAATTTTTCTATGGTTTAGATATGTCATATGAGTTTGAATATTTGTGGAGTCTGGCTGCGCAGGCTTTTCTTACTCAACCATTCGTTGACTAACATAGTGTGTTTGACATTTCAATCTTCCAAAAGCGTTTATGCCACTAGTGCTTTTTCCACTTCATAAAGAGCCCATATCACCAGGGTCCGTTGTGGGAACTCTACAGTTTCAGGTCGTCTGAAAATCAAATTTGGCCTTGGTGAAAACTATGGATACACACTTCTGTATTTGAACTGACAGGAAAGTAACAGAGGGCTCAAATCTTTGAAAAGCTTGGTGTAAAATTCTCTTACAGTTTTCTTTGAATTAAGTGGCTTGGAAGGAACGTTTCGGTTTTTTGCTGTAAATCTTTCGTGGAAATTTATTGATATCTTGATTAGCTTCAAAATGGCGACATTTATTGAATTTGAGATTATGACGTCATCAAATTTCTAAATCCGAAACCAGAAGAGATACAGATTTCTGCTTGTCACTATATTGTAGACCTTCATAAACTGTGGTTTTCTTGAAGGTTATATCATTTTTCCTCAATTAGTTTAGGATTTACGATGATTTAAATTGTTTCAAAATTGTCCATGAAATTTTTCAAAAATGATTAAATTTCCGCCATTTTGAAAAAAATCAAGATATCAAAAATTTTCCACGGCAGATTTCTAGCAACATACCATAAGTTCAAGCCATTCAATTCAAATAAAAATGACAAAGAATTTTACACCCACCTTTTTAAAGATTTGAAAGATTTGATCCCTCCTATGCTCAGGAAAGTTTGAATTTAGTTGACGACTTTTCTGTCAGTTCAACTACTGCCATGTGCAATGTGCATGCATATTTTCTGCTGAGGCCAAATTTGATTGTAAAAGTTTGAAATTGTAGCGTGAACGCAAAGGACCCTGGGTGACAATGCTTCTTTAGAAAGCGTTTAATCCATCAAAGCTTTCCCACTCCTAAGGCAACCCCTCTGGCAAGTCTCTTTGAATATCCCCTGAAATTCCCAAATGGGGATGAGAATGCTTAATGACCTTCTGCCCTTCCTCAAAGTGCCTTTTTTAGACGGGCCTTTGTCTCTTAGATAGCCATCTCTGTCAGGAAAAGACATCAAGACTTTCAACCTATGACGTTCAAAAAGGTGATCTTCAAGATTAATTCTAGCCATGTCAGTTCTTGACAGAAATAACCTCAGAAATACTATTGCGGCGAAGCGTTTCTGTTTCTGGCGTAAGTCCAAACAGATTTTGTATCAGAAACGTATATTTGATGATCTGACCAAATGCATCTTGCTCCACCCTACATTTTTAAAAACTCTGTTTCCTCTCGGTCGCCAGGAAAGCTTGCTTACAACCAGAGCTGAAAGATTTATCGTCCAACACCCCATTTAGTGATCTGGTATGTTTCAAGATCGTTAATAGGATGGTAACCATGGTAGGATAGTGATTGAGCCTCGCTCGCAATTATCACAACCTCATTTTGATTTGATCTCTTTTGTCAATGATCCAAATATATTCAAAGATGAGACAATGTTTGTTTACATTTTTTTAAAGGGTGTAAAATGACAGGATGATGATAACAGGATGATCGTATTTGTAGCTTTTTGTAGTTGTTTATTTAGTTGCTATTTTTTGCATGTCTTTATGTTAATGTCCACGGGGTAGTCATTGTCTTTTGCTCCTTGTGGTCCCGTCCCTGTAGTGTTGTATAGTCTGTAAAGTAATTAGAAAGTATGGTAGGATGTGGATGTAACATGTATTGTAATATTTTAAATGATTATAGAAAAAAAAAATGACAGGATGAAAAACCTTTCCTGAGCTATACTATTTTAAGCAACAATCTTCCTTTATTCTTCAAGTCTACAATATTATTCGAGTCCACAGTTTTTTGCGTTTCTGTCTGACATTTGTGACCAAACCAACAGCTTGACTAATCAATAAATCAATCAATCAATCAATCAATCAATCAATCCTAGAATGCATTGGCGCGAGACTTTTCCTATCACATCATTCAACAACATAGCGTAATTAATTTGGCAAATTTGCGCTGGGACACATCGCCGACTGATCGGGGACATGTCGCCGACTGATCGGGGACACGTCGCCGATGTGTTGCAGTAGGTCGCCGACTGTTACGATCATATGGAAACCAGACTTTTCTTTCTGACATTTGTGACCAAACCAACAGCTTGACATACTAAAAAAGAAATTAATCTGCTAATCATCAATGCTTTTTGCGTATTCTTCAAAACCAGGCAGCTCTAACAACAGCTAAATTTGCTAATTTTAAATCCAGTTACAAGTTCAGCTATACCTAGGAACGAGGGGCGTATCACTCTGCAAAAATCTCGTACACCATTGTCAAAAATCCTTTTGTTTTCACGAAAAATCCGTGAAAAATCCCTAAAAATCCTATTGTTTTAAAAAATCTCGTACGCCGAAGAGTGATACACCCCTCGCCTAGGAAAATGGTTCAGTCTTTAATCTAGTTGCCAATAAAAGATTCATTTTCATTTCATTTTATTCTTATTTAGACACAATACCCTATCAGCACTTCAAAGTAAATATGAATATTAATCTAAACAAAAAAATAAAGCTGCTCTTCCAAGGGGTTGTGTTTGCGTCGCTCTACCTCAAGAACTCCCTTAATCTTACTTTAAAGGAGCCCAATGTTGCAGAGTCTCGTATATGCTTCGGGATCTCGTTCCAGGTACTTGCTCCCTGGTATCCAAAAGACTTGCAAAAGAAATATGCTGTAATTACGATCTGCAAAAGAAATTTGCAGATCGGCCGTAGAATATGATTTTCGTGATTTATCAAACATGAATACTTTTTTTAGGACACCCGACACCTTTGGTACCGTTCCCTTCGCCTTTCTGGTCTCTTTCTTTCATAAAGCGATGTAGATAGCGACTTGTTCCATGAACTCTCTTATCAGAAATGAATTCACAGGCGCAAAACAACAGTAAAATCCAACGCAGTACAAATGATGACGTAGGTAACATTGTGTGTAGTCCATCATGGAATCGAAATGCAGTATAACGAGATTGGACTCTGTAAAGTTAACATTGCAAGGTGAAATGCCTCACTGTCATACACTGTAGTATTTTATCTTCTTTTTACCTTATGAAATATCTTTCACCTCTGGAGGCCCTTCTGTATACGAGATGGTACACATATTTCATGGATAAAAGACTAATTCATTGCCATAGCAGCGTCACAGAAATAGTATGCTAAATCAAGGCTAAACCCCTCATATAACACTCTCATCATGTTTCAATTTTAACTCGAACATTAAAATCACGTATCATTTTACCGAAGAGTTACCATATGAAAGGCGTTAGGGTTGGACGGTTTTGGAGTGTTTTAGCGGCCAATTTAGTGGGGTAAAAAGGCTGTGCACTTGTTAGAGCAATCAGATCAGTTGGTTATACTCGATTTAATCAAAGGATTGAACTCGAAAGACTTTCGGGTGGAGCAGTTTTGGAGAGTGTAGCGACCAAACCAATCCAGCAGTGAACAAAGGGCTGTCTTACTTGATTTAGCAATCAGTGTTGAAGAATACAAGAGACTAATATTAGATGTAGCTAAAAAGACTGAACTCGAATGAAATTTGGGTTGAGGAGTTTTGAAGAGTTTTAGCGACCAATCTAATGGTGAACAAAGGACTGGCCTACTTGATAAAGCCGTTAGTGTTTAAAAGCAAGCCAAGAAGCTGATATTCTATTTAGCTGAAAGATTGAAATCGAACGATATTTTGGTTGAGCAGTTTTGCAGAGTTTTAGAGCCCAATCGAGTGATGAACAAAGACTTTCTACTTGACAGAGCATAGCAGTTAGTGTTTAATAATATTCCAGTTTGCCGAAAGACTGAAATCGAACGATATTTTGGTTGAGCAGTTTTGCAGAGTGTTAGCGGCCAATCGAGTGATGAACAAAAGGCTTTCTACTTGACAGAGCATAGCAGTTAGTGTTTAAAACCAAGAAGTTAATATTCCAATTTGCTGAAAGACTGAACTCGAACGATATTTTGGTTGAGCTGCAAAAAAACCAAGAGACTAAATACTCAAGAGAGTGAAGTCGAAAGATATTTGGATTGAGGTTTTGTAGAGTTTAGCGACCACTCCCATTTCGGACAAAGACTGTTAACTTTGAGCAATCAGTTTGTGTTTAAAATCCAGCCAAGCTCATCGCACAAAAGCCTCTTATTTGTACTGACACCCTTGAGGCGTCATGATTAAGCCATTTAAGCATATCATGCTTTAAAATTGCTTTCTGCGACTCACTCGACTCTGGCTTTGTTGGTTCAACATCAGTGTGAGCGAGGGAAAAGGCAGGCAGGATGTCGGCTCAAAATGATCGGCGGACGAGCTCCTCATCGTCGCGGAAAGATTCAACGGCTGTAAGTGTTGTCTTTTACCTTCTAGTTTGGTCTCAGAGCTTTGAGACAACTTTTATTCTGCGTGTTTCTTTCTTGTCAAAGAATACCATTCCTGGCAAACACAAATTGTTGTCACCACTACTGAGAAATCATGCCCCATCAACTACAGAGTTGAGCAATAACAGAAATGTTCTGACAATTTTACGTTCTGGTTTCAAATGTTTGATTTTGAAGCTTTGATTTCTGTTTGCTTTCCCTGCTTGTAATGTTATCATTTTTAGAACATATAGAAAATTATTGCCACTCCCAAGAATTTATCTGTCAGTTGTCTATATGGTTTTACAAGGAAGGCACTCTTTAATCTGGCCTCTGCGATTCATTTGTTGATACTTCATTTGTCCTGCTCGTTCTTTTCCAAACAACTTGTACCCAAAAGATATTGCCACACCTTATAATTTACCGCCGGATATGTCCATACGAGAATTTGATTTTGTAAAGTTTATCGTTGCGCTCCAGATACTAGTGCAAACCTAAGTTTATGAATAAAATATTTGCAAAGGATGTTTGAAATATTTGAGCTCTTCTGTTCACTGAACGTTATACAGGGGACATGTATTCAGAACGGGGCGTTCTCGAGCTGCAGATACTTATGAGCAGGGAGAGGCACCGATCAATTCCTCAAGCAGGCCACTGGCCACTGCCCTGAAATACCCTTCCCTGAGATGAGAGAACATACGTTTTTGACAAATTTGTTCTTTATCAATGTGATTATTATAATCAGCTGTCCTGCACAAATGAAGATATGATCTTTTCAATCATTACAAATACTCAAGAAAAGTCAGAAAAAATTTTGCTGCTAGTTGTCTTGTTAGCTGTTGTAATGGGTGTGGCCAAGACGTTCTGTTAGAAAAGAATTAACCCTACCTATGTTGACGTTTATTTCATTAACTTACAGTCAATGAAATGAGACTGACTTTCCGTAAGCTTTTAATTCGACAAGAAAGGCTTTGAGAATTGTTGGATTAATTTTTTTTTGGCCATCAAATTCGCCAAGAACTTTTTGCCACAGTCGTTAAGTTATCAAGTTTTGATACGTTGTTGTACTTATTGCTTATTACATCAATAGTGCTTCCCTGGGTGCCAGACTTCCGGGGGGAGGGGGGTAGTAACATAAGTTTCCGTGATACGGGGCTGTGCCATTCAAAACCCAACAGTACCACCCATAAATCCGGAAATATTTCTGAAAAGCATATGCCCTTAAATCTGGGAAAAGCCAAAAAATTGTACCCATAAATCTGAAAATTGTTAAATTCTTTTAAAATCATACACATAAATCCGGATTCTATCATAGAAAAGGTACCCTAAAACGGCACAATGGAGTATTTAAGTAACCCACCCGGGACCAGACTCTCCATATTGGTGCATCAGTGGCCAAGCAAGTTAGGGATTGACTGGATGGAGCAAAGTGAGTGATTTTCCATAGGCAGTGTGCCTCGAGTGTGCCTCTCCTTTTCGGTAGATTAAAATGACATTTTTTGACTATTAAATGCTATAAAAATGCAGCCCAAGACTTTAATATTTCATCAAATTTTTCCTGGCTTCGTGATGTTTAAAATCGCACTGAGAGCTCCGAGTATCGAAGTGACACTAGTTGCAGCAAATTTATCAGATAGTTTAAGAGAAAGAACAGAGAGTGTACACTGTACCATAAAATTTTGCAAGAAAAGTTTCCAATAATCTATGAGATAGAAGTCATGTTTCAGCGAATTTACCAACGTCCTCGTAAAAATATTATCATCTTATCGAATTATAAAACCGTTCATCTTGCACGTCTCGTGATGACAAGAGAGAGAAGTTTAGCTGTTCGGATCTGAGAAACAAGCAAAATGTATCCAGGATCTTCCCAGGGGGTGGGGGTGCTCCTGGTGAAATTACTACCTTTCATAACATTGAACAAAACCAAAGAGTTGGCACAGCAAATACAAATGAATGTTTCTGCGCTCCTTAGCTCCCTCTTGGCTACGTTTTTGTGTTTACCGCCCCATTTCATTCCTGTCGCCACTATTTGGAACACTTCACAGTCTCTGTCCGAAAATGGTCTCAGCTACAAAGCTACGCCCTGATTTCATTAAAATTTTGCAGGCAGATCGCGGTTTAATATTGAGTTCTTGCAACCAAAATCCCCTTCACCACTAATAGATTCATCTGCTTTAACTAATTATTATCCCAGAAAAGACTATGAGCGGTTTTAACAATCAAAGCAAATGTCTCCAGCAAATCAGATCGTTTGGTTTAGAGAAATATTTAATATCGACAGAACGTGATAGATGCTCATCTTGTGGTACGAGTTTTTTACATAGCTGATATTGCAAATGCCGGTCTATAATGGATTCTTCAAAGCAATTGATGAGTTAGAATTTAGGGCAACAAGGACTGATTTTGTAAGGCAATAGCATGAGATGCATTTGTTGACACCTGAATTCAAAGCGATTAGTGGCTGCAGACAAAGGAAATTCTCTCAACCATAAATTCAAAACAAACAAAGACGCGAAAGTTTCTTGACTTCTTTGACTGGTTGTGCATTCCAGAAGTTGTTTTTAAGAGCAAACATGAGCATAGATCGAAAGAAGAAAGATATATCTGAACTTCTACCTGGGGCATTTTATTTGTTTGGTCCAGAAGTGGATTGACAGGCGATTCAATTCTCTTATTTTGTTGGGTGTAATTGAAACACTTACTGCTCAGCTTCTGAACCAAAGAAATAAAATGCCCGCGGTAGATGTGTAGATATATCCTCCTTCTTTCGATTTATGCTCCTGTTTGCTCTTAAAAACGATTTCTGGAATGCACAACGAGTGAGCTAGCTACCTGGTTATTCACAGAAACTTTTAGTGCTTTGCTTGTTTTGAACTACTGGTTGAGAGAATTTCCTTTGTCTGCGATCACTAATCGCTTGAACATAAGCAGTTTGGTAGAGGAGCATTTGCGAGACCAAACGGGAAACTAGTATCACTAGAATGCCCTAGCAACGTCTTTTTTGNCTTACTGCTCAGCTTCTGAACCAAAGAAATAAAATGTCCGCGGTAGATGTGTAGATATATCCTCCTTCTTTCGATTTATGCTCCTGTTTGCTCTTAAAAACGATTTCTGGAATGCACAACGAGTGAGCTAGCTACCTGGTATTCACAGAAACTTTTAGTGCTTTGCTTGTTTTGAACTACTGGTTGAGAGAATTTCCTTTGTCTGCGATCACTAATCGCTTGAACATAAGCAGTTTGGTAGAGGAGCATTTGCGAGACCAAACGGGAAACTAGTATCACTAGAATGCCCTAGCAACGTCTTTTTTGACTCACGAACTACAGAGTACTCAGTGGAGTCTATGTTCAATTCAGTCGAAAATCAGTATCAGGGTGTTCCTTGTTTGATTCAAACACGAAAGATAAGTTTGGCTCTGAACGATATTTAACGAAATCTCTACATGGAACTGGAGCGCTTAGGAGACCAAATTTGAGCACGTTAGGCTAATTTGCAGTCAGTGGTTTTCCGAGCGGATGGAATTTTAATTCACTTCAAAGTTGAATAGATAGTTACAGCTGAATGATTTTTGATTGTATGAATTCTGCCCGCTCGGAAAATTCTACTGACATGAAAGTCATTTTCGAGAGAGAACGTCGGCAAATCAGTCTTAGTGAATTCTAAAATTGTTCAAAGCACGACGGATGAGCTAGGCTACGGGGCAAGATTTAACCGAAGCTGCTATTTAAATCTTTACGATATTTCCTTATTCGTTCCTAGGATTTGATCCTGAAAATACTGATTATTTCACAAGTCAAACTCAATCACTCACTGGGCGATAAGATCTTTCAACTTTACCACTACTTAGTCTGAGTTTGATGTCATGTCTGGAATGCTGAAGATTCTTGATCCCAATTTCAGTCCATGAACAGGGTAGCAAGGAGTTAATGATGGTGTTGATTAAAGGGCTGTACAACCCGTCCTCTCTGCGTGGCTCTCCGCGTCAAATCATCGAATGTGTTAGGGTAAACACAACATAGCTAATGGCGATTTTGAACAGAGGATAGTAATCCAAAGTATCTGCGACAATCTTGGAGGTGGAGGCTTTGATGGAGGATTTGTTTTATTTTTCTAACGCCGAATAGTTGAAAGTTTATGGATGTCAAAAGCGAAGTCAAAAGTTCCAAGTTTTGGAGGGCCCCTTGTAAAACAGCTCCGGCTGAAGGGCAACCCTCCTTAAAAGAATCAAATATAAAAAAAATATCAAATATCAAAATACCATCACATTTCATAGGCATAGACAAGAAAACACTTCAATGAAACTTACGTAGAAGCTGCGATGAAACTGGCCGCCATTAAAAACCCAAGGCTTTAGGCACGTGCGCGGGTTGTCCCGTACTTTTATGTTACTTACAAAAATTTTGTACAGCCCCTTTAAAGACTCGCAGCAAACAATGATCTATGAAGGTGTTGTGGTGAACTTGCCCAAGTCGTCTTGTACAAGACGACTTGGGCATGTCCAGTGTTGTGGGATATTGGTGTCATCCTCTCACTTTGCAGCTAGAACAGTCAGCTGGATAGGGTTCGATCCCAGGTAGAGCCCCACCATTTGAACGCAACAATAAGGGGTTACGGACTCGACAAGGCCTTCTCTACTTCTGCAATCCCAGCTATTTCTGTGGCGCTAAAAACCCGCAACTTCACCTTCACGTTCACATTGCAGCGCCAAAGTCGACCCTCGTATGGTACGAAAGTCCTTGCTTAGACTGACTCCCGGGGGGGGGGGG
>REGL01000019.1:472027-497521 GCA_004194395.1 Aurelia aurita complex sp. Pacific | reverse complement strand
GTTTTCCGACGAAACGTTAAAATTTCCGAAAAATCTAACGATTTGAATTTTAGGGTGGGCCATGGCCCCCCTGCCCCCCCCCGGCCACGACGCCCCTGCTGTTGTGTTAGTGACGATAACTACTTTCAAAAGTTTGCAGAGAATGTCCAAAAATAACAGTCGTCTATCGCTATTTGAAGATATGCGAGGATTATTTTGGAAAATCATTGAGCTCAGAATAATCAGCTATTGCAGCTGGAAAATTTAATTGCAGCTATAATGTTGGAAAAGCTAAACCTGTCTGGCACTCACCATATGGCCATTTTGCTACAGTAATCTTGTAAAATTTCAAATTTGTGAGAAGTTGTGAGAGTGGGACCCTGACCAAAGTTGCTGATGAGAGATGATGCAGCTGGTCCACACGCTTTCCAGGATGGCATTGAAGTTTGTTAATCTTCATGTTGTTTATAATTTTACCGGGTGAAATTATAAACAACATGAAGATTGACAAATTTTACCCCGCTGAAGCATGTCCCTTTGAAGGCGCATATCAACGAAATTCAAAAAATCTAACTGCTCTCCTAGAAGCCTGTGGCTGCTCCAGACAATATTCGTTGAAGAGAATTTATATAACGACCCAGACTCTCCGACAAGATGCAAGGAATACAGGAGAGGAGAGGACCAAGTAGCCTGCGTGCGAGGAGTTGAGTCTGCACGCAGGCTAAGGACCAAGTGACTTTCTGACTTCTTGGAGTTGTCAATGGGTCATTCATCGGCAGATTCGGGCAGATTCAACAATTCCAAAAAGATTACTAGATCAAGAGTAGATGCCTCAAGGCCTTTCTCTAACAGGAGTTCGTAGTATAAACTCAAGTTGAAATCTGAAGACATAGCTCTCCGAATGACTTCATTGTGTTCATTTATAATTTAACCGATCAACTGAAAAGACGTTGGAGTAGAGGCCAAGCCGACAAGAACCGCAAAGGGGTCCGAAGGGAGGCGCAAGAAATAAGGACCTTGAGATATGCAAACGATGGGGCATTGCGCGGGGCATTGTTGCTATATGTCAAATGAAAATATTCGGGGCGTCTTCGTTGATAGTTGGAGACTTGCTCGAACCTTCTCCGCTGAGATGGTACCCAGACAAATACAGAAAAGATTGCGGCAGAGGGATTTTCCCATAATCTTTGCTTTCTATCCTGTGATTCCCTGAAGAACGTGATAAATTCTGGGAAAATCCCCCTCAATGTAATATTTTCCATGTTATAGTTTACAGTTATATCAAATTTAACTTACTATCATTGGTTGCATCATAGTTAATGGTCGCATTACTCTATGTACCATGGCTCTGGTACCCACGGCAAGTTTGCATCATTGCATCACGGTTTAGATATTGGTTTCAAATTTAGAATTTCCGACATCTAAGACATGGGCCAACTTAGTATCAACGAATTTAATGTAATATCAAAACGTGACATATATGCGTTTGTGCTGCTCGTTTGGTCCACACTTGAAGTTTCAAGGTAAGTATCTCATTCTCCAAAGCACTAGAGGTATCAATGTTGCAATTTACCATTTTTCAGATTCTTTGGTGCTGTGTCAAAATCATGCCTGTCACTTTTTTGAACACCCGGAAGAAGTCTTTTTGTAGGATGTTTCTGAAAAGCTCATGGGCTTTGGGTCTTAACATGCAACAGAGGCCTGTGGTGGACTTGCCATTTTGTTATACCTTCTAGAAATCAACTTTATCCGTCAACCACCCCACTTTTTCAAGGCCGACGCTGCTCCTGGGCGATAATCCGGTTCAAATGCATGCCTCGTGATGAAAAGCTCTGCAGTTGCTCTTTTTGATTGTTGCGGGGAGTCGAGATATGCTTTGTCCGAGGAAACGTATTTGCCCCCCCCCCCCCCGTGCAGTAGGTTAAAGCTCATGTGCAGTAGCTTTTTGGGGTCGAGCTCTGACGGGCGCATGAGCATTAACCTACTGCACTGGGGGACACATACGTTCCTAGGACAAAGCGTATCTCGTCTCCCCAACAATTGAGGAACAGAAGGGAGTCCTTGAAAGATGATGAAAAGGATAATTTGAATGTCGTCAAATTTTGGAATATTGAGACCTGGGTATCAACTAAATCCAGATTAATTTTCGTTTTTCAATGGATGTTAAAAGGTTAAGGTTTTCATAAGTTAAGTCACGAGACATGTCCGTGAGAATTTTATGACGAATGACGTGAACAGAAAGGTGTGAAAGTCGCAGTTGGTCGTCTATTTTGAGGACAGAGCCTCATACGTTATAGAAAGTGTCATATGCAGCGCGATATGCAGCATGGCAAAAATTGATAAATCTTCGACAAAACCCAACCCCCCAAAGCTGTGCAAACATCCAAATGATGTTGTTGGGAGAACTCAGTTTATGCGCAGCCCCTTACGATATACGAGGGGTATATTTCTGAAAAAGTGTACGAGATTTTTAAGACAGCAGGATTTTCAGGGATTTGTTAAAGATTTTTCTTGAAAACAAAAGGATTTTTTCCAAAGGTATACGAGATTTTTAGAGAGCGATACGCCGCTCGACGCTATACGCGTTGTTATTTAGTTGACTGAGCATCTTCGAATTAGTTTAAGACGCGCGCAGAAGGACCTGCGTTCTTCATAAGATGAGACAAGGACAAATTAAATGACGAAAAGTATAGCTTACTGAGTTCAACATGATGTCTCTAAACTTGATTTAAACGATAATGCGATGATGAATATTACAGTGAGATGACGACTTGAATCTTACGTTCGTTGGTTCATTTGAATTGTTATGTGCGTTTGTTCGTGATTTTACTTTCTTGATGCGTTCTCTCCGATGTTCTAAACGTTGTTCAAACCGTTGTGACAAGAAGGCGTGTCTCGTCACAGGGTGTTCAAAAATATAAAAACAAAATCCAACACGCGTAATTTTTTATAGGAAGCTAAGAATTTGGGCCAATACTGAAAGTTTCTTAAAATGATCAGATCTGTTCCCTCCTGAACGTTTCAAAACAAGGTATTTTGAAGCCGTTTCAATTTTTAGATATTGCTGAAGTACTTTCCGAGTAATGTAATCCAGGAAATAAATGAGAATAAAGAAGAATATGCTGGGGTTCCTGAATTTTTAGGCTGTCTGAGAGTCTGAGTTTCTTATAAGCTGTTTCTCATAAAAAATGCGTGTACTGGTCAAGGCGCGTATCATTCTTTCAAAATGGGATCTTTAATAATGATTTTTAGGGATTCTTCTGGAGCAACAAAAACATTTTGCCAAAAATATTTTGTGGAGTGCTCTGCCCTTCGAAACTGTTCAAGATCAACCTTCTTGGGAATGAGGCAATGACAGAAAATTATTCGTAATAACAGAACCATTTGGAAACTGTTACGTTTGATGTCAGCAAATTTATTATGCGAGAAACATCATTAGTATCTGCTTTCTCAAATGATGAAAAGTTATTATTATTATTGATTGCAGCCCTTTTAGATCTTATCTGATGATCTTGTTGCAACCAGTGTCAGGTTTAAGGGGCTCCGTCGTCAAAATGTAAACAAAACGATTATTTTTGCAGTTTTTTGAAAGGTGATATCACACAGGATTTTCATATTTTTTTCAAAATGGAAGTAGCTGTTTGGACATTGATCATTGTACTTCATTAAGGAACAAACCAAACATTCATATCTTCTACGATTGCTCGGATATAAGTGGATTTTAACGGTCACTTTTTGATGGCTTGGGTGAAGCCAATGGATAATTGGTGACACGTGCGAGTTTACGGATTTGTTTATTGTTTGACGACGGAGCCCCTTTAAGGTGATCCCGATTATTGATTTGAATGATTTCAAGAAGTGATTGCCCCTTTGAATAGAATAGATATGATATAATTGAATAAAATGCTATGTATCTTGGGCAAAAACAGAAAAAACTTACTTGGGAGTGTCGATCTCGTCATTGTTGTGATGTGAGAAAGAAAAGCCAATGTCACTGTGTTGGATTGCTTGCCACTAGTCACAGATATTGTTTCAGTCAGGTTTATTGACTCTGCAACGAAACGAGAACAGCACTTGCTTAACTGTGTTAACAGCGTATTAGGAACTGTGAGGAAATCCAAAAACTGATATATTTTCAGAGAGTTCAGGGCGGTTCTCCTAACCTCTCTGAGAAGAAATGAATCCAGTCGAGTCTGCTCAGGCTAGGAGCATTTCACTCCTTTAAAATTGTGTTTAGAGGATGAAGGTTTTTAAGGATTTTTCATTGATTTTCTTGAATGCAAAGTACTTTTGCCAAAGCTGTGCCAGCTTTTTTTGGGAATAAACTGCCCCTATAAACTGCCCCTCGGACGATATCATAATTGCCTATTTTGAAGAAAGTTTTTTTTTTCGAGGAATAAGATAAACTTTGTCAACTTCATGACCGTTCAAGACGGTGTTTGCCAATATTTGCAACAGTGGCAAATTATGTTTGAAGAAATATAATCGTGCAGACTTTATGAAAGAGTTTCTCGGCGTTTATCCTTCAACGTGTCAAGCACTGCACACAATTTTATTTGATGGACTTTCTTGAAAACAAACCGATTCTTGCCACTAACGACATCTTTTTGGAGAGAGATCCCCCTCGTGTGAATTGTAAAACCGTTTCAATACAAATTAGTTGCAATTTCTGATGTTGCAGTGCCCAAATACAGTGACTCACTTGTATTGAAGCTATTAATAGGTTCCGGCTTAATTCCAAATGTTGCCACTTCTCTTTATGACGTATGTATTTACGCCTAATCCATGAATGTCTTTCATACGGAAATAACTGTCTCATTAAATCACTATTAAAGTACTCACTATAGTTACTTATCCGAAATTAATTACATCCCTATTATTACAGACAATCAAAAATTCATAGGATTGACGCCTACTTTTTTCATGCCTTCCTACGGAGAACCCTTGCGAAATTGTTTTCAAAGAGTGAAATAAATTGATTGCAGTGCATAAAACGATTTCAGGGCCATTAAGCAAAGTCAATGAGAAATTACCATGCCTTTATGACGATTCGTGATTCTCTTTGTAAAGAAAGTGAATATATATTTGCAAGACAGGCATTACTTTGTTTATGCATTTTGTCTAGTCCCGAAAGAAGGAAGGCGTGTTCTGGGTAACGCCAAGGACAAGCAAGAAGTTGGAAATAGATAGGCCCGTTTAGGCAGCTCATTCTTTCAATTTTGAAAGTCAGCAGACGGTAAGCGGGATCATATTTTAACGGAAAGATGGAAAGGATGAATAGTCAGGTAATACATATCTTTCAAATGCTTCACGACCGTTGTATGAAGTAAAAGTTTGTTTGTTTGGCAAGAAATTCAGAGAGCAAATATTTGGAGACCAGAAACAAGGATATTTTGTATCCCATGTTGAGGAAAGATCAGATTTATGTTTCGGCAGTTGCTTTTGTGAATTTCTGTGCATTTTGAAATTTTAACTATTAATTAGAATATATTTGCAGAGGGGAGTTCGCATTGCTATAAAACGATGGATAGTGAATACGAGTGCATTTTATACAGTAATTTGAGGGGCGTAGCCAGGACGTATCAGATCAGGCAGTCTGTCTGGCTGTGGCAGCATTAACGCATCGTATGGAGATTACAGTCCCTGTCTGGAGATATGCAGATGGCTGAAGATTTTCTTGCCATTGCAATTGTCCTTTTACTTAAAGTCCAAAGCTGTTCGTGAAGGAACCAGAGAGAGGAATCCCCGAGGAATCTCAGAATGCGAGAACTCCAGGCCAAGCAATGGTGATCCGATCGTCCTATTTTTATCAGCGGTTTTCATCAATCACTTAATCGATCAATCACTCGATCAATCAATCAATCAATCAATCAATCAATTTGGTATCAAAGAATGTTTAGGTCCTATATTTTAACTTGATCTTTGAATCTTTTTTGCTGAACTGAGAAATCAGCATTTTCAATTTTTCATTGTACCCTTGACAGGCCCTGGTAAAAATGTTTGTGTTTTCAGGGTCTTGAATCCTTGATCACTTTGATTTTGTGACTTTATCAAAGAATTTTTGATAAATTTCTTTGCGACAGCTTGGCTTACCCTTCGATGCCCTTCGAACTCTTCTGACGTAAATATGAAATTCCATATATTCAAAAATTAATGTTGCCAAATGCTTTTGTGGTTATCAGGATTTGTTTCCAAATAATCCTTCAGTAATGTGATGTTTCATAGTTTCTCTATCGATAAATCAAAACAAAGATGATAAAGCAAAGTGCAGGAATTCACAGATATCGGTGAATCACTTTACACAAATAAAATAAAATAGAATAAAATAAAATAGAATAAAATAAAATAAAATAAAATAAAATAAGATAAAGTAAACAACAGTCCCGACAACAGTATTACACAGTTTTCAAAAGATACATCTCCACAACCTCACATTCATCAATCAGAACCTCTATTCCATACACCGGATTTCTTGACAACGAACCGTCACATAAAAAGCTATAATTTTGATAAATAAATTACTTTTCAGGAAGGCCAAAAACTTTTGGGTGGGAAAATTCTGACTTCAATGGAAGATTTATTGTTACCGAAATCACATTTCAAGGTTTAATAAAACTTTTGAGGCTTTTGAAAAGGCCTATTATCGGATGGATTATTGCTTCCCTTTTTGGTCAAATCTCAATGATTTCTTAATCCTGTCGAACGATTAGGAAAACACGCATCTTCCGCTGTGGTTTCGTTTTTGTTTCTTTCTTTCATTCAGTCAAAACCCTCAGATCACAATCTTCATATTTGTAATTCTAGAATATAGGCTATATATATGGAAAACACGTATTTTTTTTATGAAGCTAATGAGAATTTGGCCCAGTACTGAAAGTCTCTTAAAATTATCAAATTTTGAGTACTTTAAATTTCCAAGAGAAAGCTTCTCCCTGAATGAAATTTTCACTCATATTTAGGCCACTATGACCCCTCAGAATCTTCAACTACAGGGTTGTGTGATGTGTTGCTTGTGAAGTTAAGGAAAAATGTCCGGATGTATCGAATTACACGTCTTTTTTTTCACAAGAAGCTGCCCATAAGAAACTCAACTCTCAGGTCGCCAAAAAATGCCAAAAAATTAAGAAGCTCCAGTCCAGTACTGGGAACATATAAGTTAAGAAACTATTTATTTTCATAAAGGAAAAGGAAATCCTTGAAATATTTTTACTTTACTTTCACTTGTTTCCTGTATCATATTACTCGTGAGGTACTTGAGTAAGGTCTGAACATTGGAAAGGCTTAAAAAACCTTGTTCTGGTATGTTCAAGAGGCATGAATATTGTTATGGAACTTTGGGAGCGTCGCACTCTGTAAAATTCTCGTACACCTTTGGCAAAAATCCTTTTTTTTTCAAGAAAAATCCGCAAAAAATCCCTAAAAATCCTATTGTTCAAAAAAATCTCGTACGCCATTTCGGAAGAGTGATACACCCCGCGATGGAACCTCTAAGAAACTCGTAAGAAACTCTGTGAGTACTGAAAATCTGATAATTTTAGGAAACTTTCAGTTCTTATTAAAATACGTGTTATGGAATTGAAGTAACCATTAATAAATTGCGGCCATTCCCAAAATTTTTGTAGGCCAAAAGGCCTAGAAGGCCTAAACAACAGCGACATCACTATTTTGAGTTGCATGGAAATATTTCGTGATTTTTATTGGTCCTTCCACTGAAAGTAAAATCTTCAGAGAACAAAAGTAACAAGGGCGATTGTCTACTCACTTTGGACACGATCAGATAAAAGATTAATAAGAAAATATTGTATTGGGGCTTTTCTTTGTAAACAAAAGATCATTTTGGTAACGATGGCATCCATATTCGTATTTGAGAAAAAATCTTTGGAATTTTGAAGCCTTCCGACTCGCTCCGTAGTATGGATGAAAAATATTTGAAGCTTTTGATTTTGTAATACAAAGGAGACAAGAAAGTAGGTGTTGCCGGGGTGTTGCCTCAAATCAAACCTCCTCCCCAGTTTCTCGCTGTCTCTCCTGTATTATATTTATTTGATAACCAACACACTTATTATTTTATGGTAAAAAGACTGGTTGTAATTATATACAAATTCAGTAAATTCTGATATTTACCGAAAAATATTGAGAAACTTTGGTACAAGACAAAAATTCAAATCACGAAACCTCACAAGTCGTTGGGCTCAAGAACCCATTTTATCGATGGATGGGTGGGGTGTGCACGGCAGCGACGCACACTGGCATTGCATAATGTCAAAAATCGAGACCACTGTTCAAATGCAATAATTGGTCTTAAAAAAAGCTCCAATGTAATACTTTATTGCTCCTTGATCAAATCTGTCTGTGGTAAATGGGTGTGGTTGAACTGAAGAGAAATCACAGTATTTGAACATCATGTTGGACCATGGAAAGTCGATGATATTGTCGATTCATGGAATTCTTTTGTATGATCAAATTATGCGACTGTGCCAACGAGGGGATGCTTTTTCTTGAAAAACTGCAGTGAATAACATTTTGAAATTTTGCAGTAGTAGGCCGGTTTGAAATTTTTCTGGAGCAAAAACATAGGTTAGATTTTTCCAAGGCTGGGATAGATAATGTGTCATTTCAGCCCATTTCCCAGACAGTTTATCCAGANTACTGTATTGCTCCTTGATCAAATCTGTCTGTGGTAAATGGGTGTGGTTGAACTGAAGAGAAATCACAGTATTTGAACATCATGTTGGACCATGGAAAGTCGATGATATTGTCGATTCATGGAATTCTTTTGTATGATCAAATTATGCGACTGTGCCAACGAGGGGATGCTTTTTCTTGAAAAACTGCAGTGAATAACATTTTGAAATTTTGCAGTAGTAGGCCGGTTTGAAATTTTTCTGGAGCAAAAACATAGGTTAGATTTTTCCAAGGCTGGGATAGATAATGTGTCATTTCAGCCCATTTCCCAGACAGTTTATCCAGAAAAAACATGTTGTCGTCTGTTTGTTTGTTTTAGGAAACTTTTGACGATCCGTAACATTGGCATTGTCTGCATAAACATATCAATTGCAGGCACACATTGCAGGAGATGCATCCTAGGATGCTCTATTGTTTCGTATAACAATATATTTCAAACAGGTCATTCCCCGGTCGAAAAAGAAACATGGATTTTGTTGAGGACTATCAAAACCTTTTTGACATCTGCACGCTAAAACGAAGCTGTATAAATAGTTTGAGAGTCAATCAAACGGCAAGAATGTTTGCCATGTTGTTCAGTTATTGAGTCATCATTTTGTTGATAAGGATAAAGGTTTTATGACGCAGTGAATACATCCTAAATTTGTAAGTCGTGAATCGCGAAGTGCTCAGAGAGCAGTGAGTCAGTTCCCGCCCAATACCTTTTACGGTTGTGTTCTGTCAGGCGTGTTTACATTGAAAAAGCGACATCCCCCTAACGGAGATCTCCTTTGATTGGGATACAAAGCTAATTCATGCAAATTCTACACACACCCAGGAAAACACAATTGTTCAAATAGATTTAATAATGAAACCCCCCCAGACCAAAATATTGCAGAAATTTTAGGGTGTTAGGGGAACAGTCTGCTCTCAAAGCAGGTTGGAGAAAGAGGATTTGCCTCATCGTCAGTTTCTTGCTTGGGCTGTTCACGAAAAGAATTGAAAAAAGTTAAGTTATAAGAATAATCTGTGGCTCAGTTAGGCTCTTAGAGTGAAAACATGGAAACAAGAGCACCAGAGGTGAGTATAAAGGGGTTGTTTCAAAACGTGTAAATGTTTTGCAACCACAAGACTGAAGATTGGTTTGAATTATTTTGCAAAATATTGTAAAAGATATTGACTAGATTTGTATTGTTTCGTAACCACCACAGTGGGAGCAGGAAAAGTGAATCAAATTATGTCGTAATCTTTGAAAGATACCCTGTTATTTTGTTGATCATGGGCATTTGTCTTTTATTTGAATAGGCAGCCATTTGAATTCAATGCTGACACCCAGGGAGTCGCTCTTGCCCTTTTGATTTCCTTGCATATGATCTTGCATAATGTTTAGGCCCAAAATTTTACCTTGATTCCCTGATTTATAAATCAGACGAAATGATTTTAATTTTTAGTCTTGAATTTGAAGTTTTGTTTCTCTTCCTTTGCTTTTATCTGATTGTGAAGAAATGGACTGGGAAGAAATGCCGTCTTTCCATTGCAGCATCTCAAAATTGGCCTGACTTTATACAACTTTTTGGTCTAATTTGCATCCAATAGAGCTTCATTTGGCTTCATATTTCTTATTTTGAATTTACAAAGCTTCATTCGGCTTCCATTGTTTCTTGACAATTTTTACGAATTCCCAGAGTCATCCCCAGTCCCCTCTGGTTTTTTGGGAGTCAATAATGGCAGAGAATAAAACAATGGATTTTATTTCTCTGAAGAAATTAAATTTTCTGGTACCAAATTCTTGGCACGTAAAAAATTTATTTTGAGAACTTCTATAATCATCAATTTGACACTTTCGCAACGAAGTGAAACACCCCTATACAAAGACAAGTTGTTGTGACTCATCAATGAAACCCTTGCAATGGTGTCGGTGAAATCAGAGAGTTCTTCCTCATCGAAGGAAACAATTTTGAAACCCTTGCTAAGTCATCAATGAAACCCACAAACAGTTTTATGATGAAACCCTTGCTTCGTCCATATGCGTCCTCATAGCATAGAGTCATAGAAAAACTTTGTGTAAATTTCGTAACACAGAGAAGAATAGGTGCAAATTGTTTTTACACGCACTTTGTTTGATGATTAGTCAATACCACGTCTGTCATTCGATGACTTAGCGGGGTTTGGTCCTGCGTAGCGACATTCCAGACAGTCAATCCTTTTGGGCAGTTCATTTGACAGGCGGCCTAAACTGAGACAGTTCTCGATTTATTTTCAGCCCGATTACAGGATGCCGGACGATCCAACTGCTCCAGATGCAGAATGGAAGAAAATTCAACAAAATACATTCACAAGGTGGTGTAATGAACATTTAAAATGTGTGAATCAGTACATTTACACTTTGGAGAGCGATCTCTGTGATGGTTTGAAACTCATCAGCTTGCTTCAAGTGCTTTCACACAAACGAATTGCGAGATACAACAAGAAACCAACGTTTGCACCACAGAAAAGAGAAAATGTTGCCATTGCGCTCAAATTTATTGAAACAGAAGACATCAAATTGGTCAATATTGGTGAGTTTGTGATATTATTTTCTCGTTTAATCCCGCCCGAACAAAGCGAACGAAAATACATTTCCCAAAAAGCCAAACAAAAGCTCTTCTTGCGCATTGAGGATAACTGGTCCTCCCTCATGATAATGTCAATAAATATGACTAATATTAAAAAGAGATACAGTCTCAGGAAAAGTTAAGTCACCTCTTCGATTTGGTTGTTATTTAGAAAGTATTCAGGGAAATCAGACAAAAATCGTGTCGAGGTATGCCGCAGTTGTTGAGTTCGCCATGCCAGTGGCTAAGCATGGTGGGGCGTGTCAAGTGATCTCAGAGCCACTTCCTCAAGAAGTATATCCGAGTTTTGAGGTCTTTAGATTCGGGAAAAATCACAGCCAAACCTCAAATATAGTCTTATGGATTTGTCTTTAATTGGTGTTTATAGTCATATTGTTTTGTGAAACTGAAGGTCAGGATTTTCATCAAAACTTAAAATGTCGTTTTGGGTTTCGGTTCAGTTGGTAAATGAAAAATTAGGAGTATTCTATAATCCAACCTTGATAGGGTTTTGAAGGGTTTTTGTTTTTATCAGTATAATGGGCAGATAATAACTTTTTGGGTTGGGATCTGAAGGCCCTGAATATTATTGCTCTGCCTGAGAAGTTGGCCCTTGTCTTACCTCTGACTGAGTTTTTATTTGAAGTTATTTGTTTCTACCAAAACTATTATTTCAAACTTGTTTCTATCGTAAATATAGGAGTTGAAAAATGGAAATTGACTTGCCTAGTTGTCAAGCTTTGTAAAGATATAATTATCTCCAAAGAAAAAATTTGCATTCTTATTGCATTATTAATGTGATTTTTTGCTAATAAGGATTGAAAGATTTTCTTTTTCAAATTTTTAGAGAAACATAATAGAATTCAAATTGATTGTTTTCAAAATGTTTAATGTTAAAATTTCTTTTGGCAAAAGTTGGTTTTGATTTGTTGCATAATTTTAACTTAATTTTAAAATGCTCAAAATGCTAAAAACATTGGGTTTTGGGATAAAGAAGTCTGGCCATCACCTGGGATGAACTGATTAAATAGGTTTTCCAGGGTAAAATTGGTTACCGAAAATAAGAAAAAACTGTACAGTACAAAAATCAAAATTAGATGGATATAACCATGTATGAGTTTCAGTGTCTATATTTGACTTATTTCAGAAATCTTTTCATTTTGCACAACTATTTACTTGAATTTATAAATTTTAAGAATGTTATTACCTATTTTGCCCCTGATTACCTGTTAAGCCCCTGTATATGCTAATTTCATTTAATGTGTGAAGATGGCTTAGCTGTTAAATTTTAGCAAGCTATTTCCTCAATTCTGTTCTACTTTATTTCTTAAGCCCAGTTTGCATTTTCCTTTCCATGCTTCTTGTTTAGTTGTTGAACCTTTTCCTGGCTCTTTCACAGGTGTAGGTGGCATAGGGGCTTGGGGGGGGGCTGCATCCCCAGAACCAGTCTAAGTTTATCATATTTCAGACTCTGTTTGGACTGTTTTATCTCCGTGAAGCCATCATAGGCTAGATTCATTCTAAGCCCCCCTAGTTGGGCATCTCCTGTGCCAATCAGCTCTTTCAACCTTTTCCAAGCCTCTTTCAAAGGCAGTTTGCTTCAAGTCACAGAGGAATTCACCACACTGCCTTGCAATGTCAAAGCTAAAATGTCAGCAGTTGATATTGTACCAGAGCCTACTTCCTCATTGCCAACTTTTTAACACCACACAGTCCATCTTCACCTCTTTTACCACCCTCAAACTACAACAGGCAATTGAAAACTGTTGGAATTGCACTTTATGGGTTCAACCAGCATGCTGTCCAAGCACCATCTCTTGGTTGGCCTTTGTTGTTGCCATTTTCATGCACCATGAAAATGGTGACAGCAGGCGAGCCAAGAGATGGCAAATGCAAGGCATGCTATGTTTTCAAACTGAAGACCTAAAATTTGTCCAACCAAAGATAAAGTTGTTGTTTTTGATTTGAGGCATTTTTCTGACTGAGTTGAATGATACAGGCTGGATGGGAATGCAGAGTTAAATGCACAGGGCTAAACATCTCAAACAAATTGACTGAAAAGCATTTTGATGGGGCATATATTTTAGAAGTGAGCACTCCATTCAATCTAGTTTCATAGTGATCTCCAAAGACTAACAGAAATTTGCAGAAAGCCCACTAGACACCAGGCCCATAGGAAGCGGGGGGCAGGGGGGCCTCAAGGCCCCCAATAATTTTGAAAACAATGGTGCTATGTCACAAGCATTAACTAGATGTATTGTTCTCTATTGTTTTAAGAACAATTGCCCTCCCCCCAATCCAAAGCTGCTTCCTATGGCCCTGCTAGACACAAGATGACAGTTTATTTGTAATTTGACAGCTTAGTAAAATTTCTCAAAGTGAATGTCACTCCTTAAAAATCTGTCCAACCATTGGAAGGTCAATTCCGTTTTCACCAAAAATTCTGAAAAAATCTGTAACTGTTCTTTTGTTTCAAGGAAATCTCATACACTTTTTGATACACCCTTCGATATTTCTTGTTGTCATTCCAAATTTCAGCGATCAGGCTTTTCGTTTCTTGTTCCTTTCAATGGTAATTTTTATTTTGCGTTTAATTCCTTAGTTAATTGCAAGTGTCACTCATTGTGGGAACTCGCTGACTACATGTCCTTTCCTGCAATGAGTGGCACAGTAGTTGTGTTGTTGCATGTTTTCTGTTTTAATTGATATTGAAAAAAATAAAAAATTTTACACAAGGTAATGTGCAACAGTATAAGTATTGTGTTTAAGGTTAGCTAGGGGAGATAATTTGACTGAAAAAGGTTTCATTTAGGTTAGAGTGCATTTGCTGAGACGAACGAAAGTGTAGAATGTCTATTGAGGCTTGCAATGAGGGTGTCATTGACAATGTGGTCCCGTTAGGATTGTGATAAATGTAAAAGGGTCCACTATGTATGAATAGTTTAATTTGCAAGCAACAGCCCTTGCACAAAATTGATCTGGCAAGAATTCTCAAGAATTATTAAAAGAAATCGAGAAAATTTTCTTATGAATTTGTAAGAATTCTTGAGCAGGAATACAGTGTAGTTATGCACAGCAAGGCCTGTACTGTGCATCAAAAATTGATGTCATCATTGATTCTTATGTCAACATTGACATACATCAATGATGTTTGTGTTGAGGAAAGACACAAATGATGACATCAGTTTTCACCTAGATTGCACACATAAGGCTATGTGCATAGTGAACTCTTTTATCTCATAATCCTAACAGGGCAATGTTGTCAGTGACACCCATGTTTGCAAAACAGACCCTTGTTTATTTGCTAAAATAGAATCAGATCTTTCTCAAAACAAATCATGTTGATGTAAATAGAATTTCTATCTTTTGTTAGTTGTGGGTTAGTTGCCATTTTTTAAGTCTAAAGCAGTGAATAGAAGACAGTATGGGATCATGTAAATAAAGCTCTGTGAATAAAGGGACTATAGGATTTAAATGATTTAGGTTTTTCGCATTGATAACATAACAGGATTGGTTGTCTGGCCTTGCAGTTTAGGTGTGGTGGCTCAAAGGCTTTCAACTGTGCTCTTTCCATTGGGGGTCCCTTTTCCAAAGTGTCTCCTATATCTGTCAACAAAACAAGCCCATCTTGTTAAGATTCTTTAGATGTTTTTGGTTTGCAGTTTCAAGTTTGTCCAGGAAATTATATCTTTGGGAATTTTGAAGCTTTTTCTTGGCCATTTCTTTCTAATTTGAGAAACAGATGTGGAAGGCAGCCAACTCTGGGGAAGCCCCTTATTTACACAAGAGGACTTGTGAAATTTCTATTAATTGTTACTATTCAGCTTTTGGCATTTGGTCTTTGTTTGTATTCTTATTCTTTGAATAGTGTTTATTTGTGGGTAGAGATGGTGTCTCAGAAAGGATGACAGTATCCGCAGCTGCCTTGTTAGTTTACCACTGCCTTGTTAGTTTACTACTACATTGTAGATTCTGATAAGTAGCTCAGCTCAGACTGTATAGTGCTAAAGAACAGGAGTTGGTGCATAGTTTGTAGCAAACAGCTTATATAACCCTGCATTCTTTTCTCATCTTTCTATCTATTTGATCGGATCTGCAGGGGTAAAGTGGGTAAGGTAGGGTAAAATTTGTATGGCAAAAGTGTGGAAAAATTTCCGTAAAACTCTTGGTTGCGACGGATATGTATGTTCTTTAGCTGCAAATAACTGCCCTTCCTGTCTTGATGCTGGGAATGTTGATTTAACAGTCTAAGATCAACAGTTTCATGCATACACTACATACAGT
Organism: Aurelia aurita complex sp. Pacific; assembly: GCA_004194395.1. NCBI lineage: Eukaryota > Metazoa > Cnidaria > Scyphozoa > Semaeostomeae > Ulmaridae > Aurelia > Aurelia aurita complex sp. Pacific. The sequence continues at coordinate 482,000 of REGL01000019.1, read as the reverse complement.
ACACCTACCACATATACCATACACTACCCATATTGCCCAGCCTTCCTTTTTTACCCCTTGTTTGGAGGTAGTTTGGTTCTTCATGTGCACAAAAAGCAAAATAGCTAGGCTCTACTGTTCAAGCTTATATACAGGCTTACACCATCGAAAACGTGTTTGAAAGGTTGGGTCTTTCATGGCAGTTATCTGGAGCGAGAACATCTGCATGGACCAAAATTATCAGTTAAGATCCCAGAGCCCTAAACTTTCAATCCTCATAAAACAATTCAAGTACTTCATGGCTTACTCTATGGAACGCATTTTTGAAAATTTGAGTCTATTGAATTTCATGTCAGTTATTTTGGAGTGAGAACATCTGCATGGACCAAAATTATCAGTTAAGATCCCAGAGCCCTAAACTTTCAATCCTCATAAAACAATTCAAGAAGGCCACTCCTATAACCATGTTAGCTTTTAATTTACAAAAAATGTGAAGTATCCCACATCCAAGAATTTTCTATGGGAGGTCACGTAAATGTCAAACCTTGCACAGTACCCAGACAGCACCACTGACTTTCACTGTTATCTGCAGACTGGTGTAAAACCAATTTTGACAGGGATTTTATCCTTCAGGTGAAAAACCACAAGATTTTGTCAAAAGACAGTCAAATGAGGTGGACAAAAATTTTTGTTGCATTTTTAAGATGTCTTTTGGGTATGTTTGACTGTTAAAAGTCCCCAGGGACTTGATTTATTTGAGAATTATTTTAGGCCTCAGGGAAGAAAGGTTTTGAGTGCCTTTGTATTTCCGTATTGTGAGAATTTCAACTGTAAGGAGCATTGAAAGCAGGCTGTGAAATAACAGTGTGTTATCTTAATGCAATGTAGTTCCTTCATGAGCTTAATTTCCAAAATCAATGGTTCAAATCAGGATTTCCATAAATGGTACTGGATTTGTTCGTAAAACATATTGTCAATCATTTCGTTCAGGGGAGCCAATTTGCTTGACGATTTAACCAAAGGATGCCACAAAATGGATATTGCAAGTTTTGAAATTTGGAAGTGATGTAAAAAAAAAATGCCTTTGAAGCGTGGATTTGCCACTTTTGGGCTTTCCCAGGGTCATTGATATGATTTTTTCAAATGGCCTGAAAGAGTAGACTTGTCTTATTCGGCCCTACTCGGTTGGCAGTGCGCTGCGAAAGTGGGGCGAGCGGCTTGCGCAGCTCACTGCCTGCCAACCGAGTAGGCCCGAATATGATAACGAACGAGACATGGAGAAGTCTATTGTGAAAGAGTAAGGTCCATAAGGTCCATAAACCTAGAGTTCAGGGAGACTATTAGTATTACTGCAAAGCTGGGGGTCTGAAAACTTCAAAGATTGACACTGATAAGTTAATGGGAACAAAAATGTCCCATACGCGTCAAAACCAGAAGTAATGTCCCTCTGTCCCATTGGGAGCTCAAGTAGATGGGGTTTGAAGCTTTATGGATTGTTTAAAATGACTATTCTGACAGTCTTGGATTTAGATAGAAAATATGAGATGAATGATAGCCGATGCGTTTTTTAAGGTAAACGAATGGGGCCTGCTAATTGGTCAATCCAACAAATCGAATGCATTTGATTCGCTGAAATTTAACCTCGTTATTGGTTAAAGCATATATAACCCCTTGATAAAATAACTTTACGAAGACAATAGGCTAGGACATGTGCCGCACCATATTTGGGTAACTGATGTACGTCAACGGGAAATACTGATATTTGATAGGCTAGAATTTGATCGCAAGTGGCTTGAGCCACTTTGGTGTGCTTGCATTCTCTTTAACTGTGTCTGTGAATGCAGTATATGATAGCAAACGTAGGGCAGTTACCCTGGTTTATAAAGTGGCGTTGCAAGTGTCAATGTTTGGCTCTGATAACCATTTTCATTTCAATGATGAAATTGTTGGGCAACCGCAACATTTTCTTCCAAATATTATTTCTTTCTGTGCTACACCATCCTTCCGTTTTGGGTGTCCCTCGTTTGGCGTAGGTTGTTTTGTAAGACGGAAACGGTAACTTGCGGACTGGAACCGCGGAAATATGTGTAACGCTGTTTTGGAAGTGCAAAATCAGAAACAAAACCAGGAGCCCACACATTGATTCCTCTTGCAAGCAGCAGCACTGAAAGCCTCTTACAGTAAGAATTATCAGATTTTATCACTGAAAGTTTCTGATACATTTTTTGAATGGTTATTAAAGGTTCCTTAAATTGTCCTTGTTTCTTTGTCGTGTAGGCTCCTGAGTGCCTTGTGAATATTTGATACCCATTTTTATGAAACCATGCCTTTGTCTACAATCCTGGACAAAATATATTGGAACAACGTAAGATTCTACAATTTCAAATGAACAACCCCCTTTTACCCCCGTTACAATGTTGCTTGGAGGATGTTTCCAGCTTCAAGATGCCAACCAACATTGTTTCGGGGATAAAAGGGGGTGGTGCAAATGTAAGAGTGAGAAGAACTGAGATAATCAGCAAAAAACTAACTTTCTTCCAAATATTTTGTCCAGGATTGTAGCTAGACATTGATCAAGTGATGAATACATAGAGTAATAAAGAACAACTAACAGGCAGAAGTAGCCTTCGCATTCCTTATTTAGCTGAACAATTAAGGTTTGGGATAAAACTATGTAGAATTTATGTATTTGACTTGTAAAATTGTTGCTTCTCCTAAAATTTATGTATTTGACTTGTACAATTGCTGTTGAACCTCCTCCATACTGAAGGTTTACTTTACGCTTAAGGTGGATCTGCACTTAAGGTGGTTCACTACTGAATATTTCAAAATCATGAAACAGCGATAAGGTGGTTCACTATCAAGTAAAGATAAATTAAAAACACACAAAAACAATTGGTTAAGGTGGCTCGCTACTGATAAAGCTTCCACAGTGATACACACTCTTGGTGTCCTATCGCTCATGATTTGACAGACGGCAAAGAACCACCATTCTTATGAGGGTTATATTGAAATTTTAAGCTGCCCATAAGATCCCCTTGTGTCCCTGTGTCCATAGGTGTGGCTGCGGTTTCTGTTTAGTCGGATTTCTTTGAACAGGTTTACGATTAGATCAGGCTTGAAATGGGAGGAGAAAAGACTAAATGTCTGAAGCATTTAGTCCTCCAAATCTACTTATTGTACTTCAGCAGTGATCTGTTAGGGAGAGGCACAGACTGTATCAGAGCGTCGGGGGAATGCCCATTTCGATGTTGGCGAAAAGTCATGCCACCGTGTGATTCTAGATCATGCAGGCGTTTTACAGTGACTGAAGAAAGGTAATATCTTTGGCTTTCCTTGGGCAAAGTAGCTACAATCTTAGATATAATATGTTGAGAAAAAACTGCGCCCCTTCCCCCCTTTCAATTTTTCTTCTATGAGCAGCAGTTTGCGGCTTGGCTCGAAAAATAAACCAATATTGAATGAGGGAGGGGGACGATAGCGGGGCATCATTTGTGAGTGCTATCACAAATCCTTTGCACTCCGTAAAAACAGAAATGTTTCTCAACAATTTTGTCCAGGATTACAGGGAGGGACAGTTGCGCCATGAGGCTGTGTCGTTAATTTTTTAAGTTCCCCATTACCAATGCAGCTACCCTAAATATATCTTTTTATAAGGTGTGGAAGTAGATGCCATGGTACTAGGGGCAGTTAGAAGTCCTCATTTACCACACCAGAGCTTTAGGAAACATGTCTGTCCACAGGCTAGGAAACATGTAGAGACATGCTAATATGGTCGTCGGTTGTGACGACAGCGATAACGAACTGATAACGAAGACTGTTCAGAGATGTTGAAATATAGCTTGCTTGTTTTGCTTTTAATTTCTGAATTTTGACAGATTTTGAAATGTAAGAGTCATGTGTTTCTTTGAATATTTAAATATTGGACCCTTTTCTAGCCTGAGATGAGGCCTCCGCAGTTTCGCTTAAAATTTTCAAAAATTTTTTGGAGAGCCTGATCTCAGGCTAACCCTTTTCGTACTCAATACACAGTTGGGCCAAATCAGAGGGGCAGGCGCTTGTGGTGCTTATAGCCTAAGATCAGGCTCTCCAAACAAAAAAACAGCGCTTGTAGCGCTCTCTCTTTCAATTTCTGTTAAATTTTAAGTCTATTGTGAATGATTGTTTGATGCTGAATTTTATGATACGATATTTGTTTCACTTTTCTTTGGGACTTTTGAAAACCCGAATGCAAATGAAAGCCTACGAATGCCTTAATACATTTTAGAATATAAAATTCTCAAAGTTTCTTGAAAAGTCAATTCTCAAAGTTTCTTGGAAAGTCAACTAAAATCAAACTTCTCTATCAGTCCAGCTACTACATTGTGAAGGCATATTTTCCGCTCAGGCCAAATTCAATTTTCAGACTGTCCACACTGCTCCGTTTTTGTTGAGATCCGTTTTTGATACATCCAAGCGACCCGTTCACATTGCTCCGTTTTTGTACAAAAGCAGAGGGAAAAACATCCATATAAGTCCGTTCACCTCAATCTACCTGCTTACAAATACAGAGCCAACAATATCCATTTTTTGTGCGTTCACATTGCTCCGGATTTGTGAAACTCATTGTTGAATGTTGCAGCGTTTTCAAAAGCCTCCTTTTTTGTGTGCTCACATTGATCCAGAGCGTTTTCNACAAAAAAACAGCGCTTGTAGCGCTCTCTCTTTCAATTTCTGTTAAATTTTAAGTCTATTGTGAATGATTGTTTGATGCTGAATTTTATGATACGATATTTGTTTCACTTTTCTTTGGGACTTTTGAAAACCCGAATGCAAATGAAAGCCTACGAATGCCTTAATACATTTTAGAATATAAAATTCTCAAAGTTTCTTGAAAAGTCAATTCTCAAAGTTTCTTGGAAAGTCAACTAAAATCAAACTTCTCTATCAGTCCAGCTACTACATTGTGAAGGCATATTTTCCGCTCAGGCCAAATTCAATTTTCAGACTGTCCACACTGCTCCGTTTTTGTTGAGATCCGTTTTTGATACATCCAAGCGACCCGTTCACATTGCTCCGTTTTTGTACAAAAGCAGAGGGAAAAACATCCATATAAGTCCGTTCACCTCAATCTACCTGCTTACAAATACAGAGCCAACAATATCCATTTTTTGTGCGTTCACATTGCTCCGGATTTGTGAAACTCATTGTTGAATGTTGCAGCGTTTTCAAAAGCCTCCTTTTTTGTGTGCTCACATTGATCCAGAGCGTTTTCAAAAACCTCCGTTTTTGTGCCGTTTTTGTGCCGTTTTTGTGCGGATCAGTATGAACGCTTTCGCAAAAACGGAGGTTTTCTCTCCGTTTTTGTACAAAAACCGAGCAGTGTCAACGGGGCCTGAAATTGCAGCGTGCCCGCAAAGGACCCTGGGTGACAATGACACTTTAAGCACTGCCATCTTTTGCTGAGCTGTGATCAGCAAACTTGAATTAACCTCCCTAAAGGTTTTGTATTCCTTTGATTTCCAGCCACTCATTTTCTTCCAAAGCCAATTTCTGAACGGCCTACTGTTCTTATTTCAGATGCTAGTGATATTGGAAAGGGTAACATAAAGCTGATTCTGGGTCTGATATGGACCTTGATTCTCAAATACCAAATCAGCATGCCTATGATGGACACTGATGATGAAGATGCCAAGAATATTACGCCTAAACAAGCTTTGATGGGATGGGTCAAGAGCAAATTGCCTCCAGAGGTATGACTTCTATGTTTAGTCGTTTTAGCTCTTCGGGAGTAGGCTAGGCCGTGATTAGGCAGTTTAGTATGGCATGATATGTTGTTCTGGTGGGTAAGGAAGCCTTGGGGATTCTCGGAAAGCCTTGGTGATTCTCGGAAAGCCTAGACGATACTCGGAACATGTCTTTATTTACAAGAAGGAAGCCAAGGCCTTGTACTGAAACTTTCTTAAGATTCTCAATATTAAGTGCTGAAAGTTTGTTCGAAGATTCTTCAGATTCTCGCTGTTTTATCGCCAAGGGATCTCCTGTATCTTTTCGTATATTTCACGGTGTGTTTGATCTCAGTGGAAAGCACGTGTGAGATTGCAGCTTTGCCGCCAAAAGAACATAAAGTCTCACATTTATGACCAATAAGCAAATCGACTGAGAAAAAATACAACTGATTAAAGTCTGTCTCGACACATTTCAAAGAATTTGCAGACCTTTAAATCAGTTATTTTCTTTGGGGTGAAAATGATGTTCAACTGTGACACCAAAAATGTACCAGATTAGTTTTCAAGAATTTTGCATGTTATTGGAATAAGATATGTAAAATTATCGAATGATTTTGATTAGTTGCGAGAGAGGTTATCCTCATCACTCTTATCCCTAAAAGGGGCCACTAAATTGGGAGTTTAAACCAACAGGACAGTAGGAGGCTTTCTCTTTCAGCTTGGCTCGAAATTATTCATACCTATGCCAAATTGGGAGTATTTTCAATCGTTATATCTGCTAACCAATTCACAAGATATTTCATTTCTTGAAATGTCTCTTGTAGCACTTGTTTCAGCCTTTCGTCACATTCTTACGAAACTTCAGCCACAGTAAAATTGGTCGTCAAATAGAACGATGCAAAATACTCAGAATTTGGCATAGGTATCAATAATTTCGGGCTTAACTGTATGTATGTATCAAGTTGCCACTTTATAAAAAATCTACAATATTTCAAAAGCTGAAAAATAGATGCATTACAATTTTCATGCAAATTAAATGAATACCTTTAAATACACCCCTATCGTAAAAGCTCTATTTAGCCCCCCTCTCTATTATGCTCACCTCTCTATTATGCTCACCTCTCTAATAAGCCCCTCCCCTCGGTGTCAAATTTTTAGTAAGCCCCCCTCTCTACTAAGCCCCCCCCACTTATATAAAATTCCAGAGGTTACCAAAGATTTTCCAGTTGTTGAGCTAAATAAGTTTGCATGCTAATTTTGATATGTCTTAAAAGAACTGAAAAGCTATCTCCTGTGTTATCTGATTTTGTGAATATGTCCTCTCTCTCTAATAAGCCCCCTCTCTTTTTAGCCCCCCTCTGGATTGTCCGAAATCAAATAAGCCCCCCACCCGGGAGGCTTGATAGAGCTTTTACGGTAGTCGCTGTTCTTTTTTAGGACTTCTGAAAGTCTTGGAGATTCTTCGTTTGATTCGGCTTGTTTTGATTAGACAGCATTTTATTTTCTAGGTGCGAGTTAAGAATTTCTCGACTGATTGGAATGACGGTATTGCCCTTGCAAGCTTGGTTGATGCTTCTGCACCCGGCCTTTTCCCCGAATGGGAAGATCTCGACCCAAAAAACAAACTGGAGAATGCAACTGAAGCAATGAAGAGAGCTGAAGACTGGTTAGGTATTCCTCAGGTAAGTGTGTTTTCCTTTTTTACAGTATGATACACACACAGAAGTTCGCGATCCAATGTTGATGCTCAGAGATAGTGCCTAGTATTTAAAAGGACTGGATTGTGGCAGCGGAAAAAATGATCGTACCTGCTGAAAAATTTATTGTCCTTTGACGAGAACATTTGCCCATGTAAGGAACTTTTTACCAAGATGCATTGCGTTCTCTTATTAAACTCCTATAGAATTGTTAGAGATTCGTAATTCGAACGTAAAAAGTTCCTCGCGGCCATCTTTAGTGTAGTCATCTATTGGCTTTTAGCTCACCAACTTTATTTTTAGTTGTTTTTTTGAATGAATTGCTACAAGGTAGGAAGCTCCAGCTCAATGATGCTTGGATTGCATTCCAGACTTTAAGAACTGAATAGGAGAATCCTTTTTTGGCATTTCTGCAGATTGTACCTTGGATTCTGAGTATCTCTGCATATCTGGAGTGTTATAACTGAAGTATTGAGATCTTTGTTGGAATTTACTCTAGGGATTTTCTAGGTTGAGTCGGTTCGTGATCTTATAGTTGTTGTAGATTTCTTTTAATCCGATTTAACTGTAGCTAACAATATATACATAAACAATACATACATACATACAGAGTTAACTAATCAAAATCGAATACGTAACGGAAAACAAATTAAATATTTTTATGAATTTTAATTGCACTGGCAAGACTAAGTAAAAAAAAACTTTCGTTAAATTGCACTGACAGGCAGGCACTGACAGGCACTACATTTACAAGCAAAACTTTAAACTTTTCAAATTATCTGCAGATTTCAGCTCGTTTGGTAGGCCATTCCAAATCTGTGGGCCAATAGACATTAGACTGTTGGACCCAAATGTTGTTTGATTAGGCCTAACATGGGCTAAGTTATTATAGGCCATAACTGCACGATCAAAAGTGACCAAAAGTGACCGCGTATATTTGAATATCATTTCTTATCTCAGATCATCACCCCAGAAGAAATCACCAATCCAAACGTAGACGAACTTAGCGTCATGACATATGTGTCATACTTCCCGGAGGCTAAAGTCAAGCCAGGTGCACCAATCAAACAAAAGATGACAGACGCATCGAAATGCAGAGCGTGGGGTCCTGGTGTCGAACCTGAAGGTGTCATTGCTAACCAGGCAGCTGATTTCTTCGTTGAAGCAACCGGATCATCAAAGGGAAAAGTCAATGTTAGTGTGTTTGGACCTGGACGAAAACAAATTGATTGCGAGCTCATTGATAACCACGATAATACGTACTCATGTCGATATGTTGCACCAAAACCAGGTATGAGACCGTCGTATATACCGGGTGTCCCAAAATGATGTATTATCGTTTGATTGCTTATATGTCCATAGCCGATCAACACATTTTCAAACACTGGTAAAACCACAACATCTTACAATACCATTTAGCCTTCAGGCAATCAAATAAAGCAAAGTTTTTGAAAATTGGTTCATTGGTTATGGACATGTAAGCAATCAAACAATAATACATCAATTTGGGACACCCGGTATTTTGTAGCTTTACGAGAAGTATCCCAGAAAATATTGGAACTTGATTCATGACACTGGAAAGACATACGGATGGGCTTTTCTCAAATTTTTTAGTTTTATTCTCAAACCTACAGTTAAAGTCTGACACTTTAAATCGATATGGAGAGTTGCCCGAATTCTTTGTCATTTTTCTCATGAATTGATCATTTCTCATACAGTTTTGTGCCGGAGTTTTCCATAGAAGCTTAGAATTCTTAACATTAAAGTTAATTGACGGAGATAAATAGCTAACTCAAGAGCTGCTTATGCATGTCTAAAATTAGCCTATTGTATTTGATGATATCGACACGTGCGTGCATATGTTTTCACAAGGGGAGCAAGTACGTGCGTAGGCGTTTCTTTGTCCTATTTATAGATTGCCTCTACTTATCAACTACCTTTAAAGATGGTGCATAACCGTCAACCAATAGTATAGTGTCGCCACTGAATCCCGTTGATAATGAACTTTAATCAACAAATTGTGTCATGTCCTAGCTCTCGATAACCGTAAATAACACTGCATTGAAATTACATTGAAAAACAAAATTTCATTGAAAAACAAGAAAAAAATGATGTTTTTTGTACCTGTAACTAGAATGAGTTTTTCAACTATTCGCTTGTCCAACTACTAGCCAGGAGAAACCTCTCTGACAAGAAATCAGTAGTGTCTGTTTGCAAACTACCAACCACTCGATTGTTGAACTATTCCATTGTCACTAAAATGCAATAATCGTGACTCATGAAAAAATATTTATTAAAGCTCTTGTGCAAAGTATGAATGTTTGGAAAATGTCCCTCCATGTTTTGTGTCACAAGTTGGGAAATGTACACACGCATCGAATTGAAGCTAAAGATGCGGCGAAGAAAATCTGCTGGGTGACCTGAAAAGAACTTCACGAGCTACCGGGTGCGCCGAAATAAACTATGCACGTTTGACAGGCCACAGTAAATCGTACATTGGACTGATTTTGAAGATTCATGACTTAATCTTTAGCAGAAAACCTGAATTAGATTCTAGGCTATTTTGCAAATTTGTTTGTTTTCATTTTT
>REGL01000019.1:441214-462291 GCA_004194395.1 Aurelia aurita complex sp. Pacific | reverse complement strand
TTGTAAACCTAACCGATATAACCTCTGCGTAGCCATCATATCTAACCAATCACGTGTTATTTCTCCGTTTCAAATCGCTGTACATATTTAAATTTTTATTCTAACTGTCACATTACAGCCCTGAAGAAGTCCTGCATGGCAGGACGAAATATTGGCATAAAATAAATTAATCATATTTGCTGTTGTTTTTGTCGCATTGCGGTGTTTCTGCCTTTAAACTTATTTATTCATCACCGCAAGCATCTTCGGATCCGACAATCGACGCTGGTATCGTGGCCTTTACTTTTCAAATAATTCTGTACTCTTCATAAAATCTTGAATGCAGTGTTGTTATAAATTTTAAACAACAAAATATGCATCCAAACGTATCCAAAGTAAAACTAATTCGGGTGGCTGTTCGGGCAAAAGAACCTTTATTGATTTCAAACAGTTACTAAATACCTGCAAATCGAAATTATTCTTCATTTCGATGTCCATCCTCCTTCCAATGATCTATGGTGGTTAAATTTGCACGAATACGCATGGTCTGAGTGATTCAGTGTGTGCATCATCTTTAATAAGAGTGTTTAGATTTTGAAGTATGCGAGACCGTTTAGCGTGTGTGCATACTTTATGGATTGTCAAGAACAGTTTGATTATTTTAGTATAGGTTATTTACATCATTATGAGCTTAGGACTAAACTCTTTAAAAAAGTTTGCACAATTGTTTATTGCATCTTCCCTTTGATTTAATGGGTTGGAAGGAACTTCATATTTTGCTATAATTCTCTTTGCGCTATCTTTCGATCTTTTTATCATTTTCAGACTGCGTTCACACGATGCCGGCACATTTTGAAAACGGTGAAAAATGTGACGGTAGCTAAATTTGAGGTAGCGTTCACACGATACCGTTTTCAAGTAGTTCTGTTTTCAAAATCTACCGTTTCCAAAACCTGCCGGCAAAAAATTTGCCGTTTTCATGTGCACCTAAAACCAAAAAACATTCTGCTTACCGCCATATTGCAGACCCTCACAAACTATGGTTATCTTGAATACTGTACCGTTTTCTTATATCAATTTACCAGGTGAGTCAAAAAAGAATTTCCGTTTGGGAGGCCACTGCTCCCTGAATATCAAAGCAATGATATTGAAACTGTCTTGTTTCATTGCCAATATTTTTAATTAGGTTCAGTAATTTACCCGGCTTGAATTGGTCATTCCTTCTCGTAGATATGGGAGATTTTCTGCAAAAGGACTCTTCCAAAAACCTGCAAAAACGAATGAAAACGATGATCAAAATTTCCCTTTGTTTTTCTTCCTAGCAATAATGACACTTAAATACATTGATGTATTTTGTCCTCTTGAGAGATCTCCCTGAATAGGTCATTCATACCAGGGGGAAGACTTATTCATCCTCCCAAGAGCAAAACTGAGCAGAATTCATTGTTGTAAGGCCATTAAACTATATATTTGCCGTTATCGTCGTCTTGATATCCAGGGAGCCGTGACTTTTCGAACGGGGATTTTTTCATCGACTCACCCGGTAGAATTTGCGATGATTTTGATGTTTTTTCAAAATTGTTCATGAAGTCTTTCAACAGAAAAGACTAACTCTGACAATAATCAACGCATCAACGAAAATTCCACAAATCGAATTCAAGCAAAATACCTGTAGTTCCTTTCAAGCCATTAACTCAATCTAAAGATGCATTAACCATTTGTCCAATCCTTTTATAAGAGTTGATGCCTATGCCGAAAAGAGTTTCTTTATATACTTTTTTAGAATGCTTCATCTTGACAGTTAAAATATTTTGAAATAGGTTATTTAGGTTACGTTAGATTTATTTCAAAATTCGATACGAAAAATATTGTGACATATCACTCACTGTTCACGTCTTGGCTCCAGGAGAATGCGTGACAGTTTTGTGCAGCAGCAAAAATAAAACTCTGGTCTGCCTGTAAAATCCCCAACAAATTGTTCTAAAAAATCAATAAATTCTTCTTGATGAGTGAAAAGACAGTAAATCTCCGCATATAAGAAGCTACTTTTTGGGGAGCCAGGCTAAAGTAGGTTCTTATCTTATATGTACTAAGACTAATTTCAAAGTATAAATGTTCTTATTTGAAGAGTGCCTCGTGTAGGCCTTTTCAGAGTCTAAACCAAAGATATTTAACCCTGTTATTTGTTTTCACGAAGTTATTATGGACCTAAGAACTAGTTCTAGGCTTCCAAACGGTAGGGGAGGAGATTCAAACTTTAGCAGCCAACTCGGACAAAAATGAACTTGCTAACGCTAATCCAAAATCAACTTTGCTACCCCTGCAATAAGAACGTATTTTTCATCAACTGAAACAGGTTCTTCATTATAAGATGCATAATTTAGGAAAACCAGCCTCTAGGTTGTTATTTCTGTAGGTTTTTATAGGGGGATTTACCGTTGCTCTAAACTTGTAGGTTTAGAGCTATTTTCACTCATCAAGAAGAATTTAAAGATTTTTAGTTTATGGAAGATTTCTCATTCAGCCAGTGATAATATAGGTATCTGAGCGCTTTCTTTTTCAAGTCCTGTATGCCCGTAGCCTTTTCGTTCAACTGACAGGGCTACATGTCCTCTAATTAGGAATTAAACGACAGTATGATAAGTATAATCAAAGTACCTTTAAAATAGCTGAGCTGTAAAAAGGAACACGGCGGTTTGAGTTTATATTCGCTATCAGATCTACATTGGCATACAGTAAACACTCATTAACTCCTGATAGCGGTTATATTCTCGAAACGTAGCGTTTTTTACGTCAACGCTATTTCATGGTAGTTTAATCATTTACTTATCATATTGTCGTTAATTTGTGGTGGCACCACACACGCCAAACATACGAACAATAGGGTTAAGCGAACATGCTGCCGTGGGGTTGGCACTGATTACATTCATGAGTTCAATCTGCGCTGAAAAGTTCGGTTCCACGAGGCAAAATTTGGCTCTATGCACAAAAAAGACATTGTTCCACCGGCATGATTGGTTGATATTTATTACTTTCCTTGGCCATATCAACAATAAATACGAAAACTGTTGCTTGAAAAATATTTGACTCGTAGAACGATCACTTAATGACACGCGCTGAGTTAACTTCATTATGCGAACATGTTTATTAATACTCCGAAGCTTATTTTCGTGCAGTCAAATGAAACACGCTCAATTCATTGTTTTTCTGTATACCTTTAAAATTTACATTACTTATTGGGGATTACTCTACCTACAAACTACTTTAGCAATACTACAGGAACTGTACCATGCACAGCAACAGACTATGATTTCCCCATGTCGTTAAAAAAGATAAAAAATATAAGAGTTAAACTACATGCAATACATACAATTCAAAGTTTCACTTACGAAGAGCGTTACCTATGAAAGTGCACTAAATCCTGCATTATCAACTCAGTACCTTAAAATGAGGATTACAGCTGAGCTCCTCCATGACAGCTCTGCTAATAAGTCAGAAGAACTCGTTGGTTGTAATGTAAGATATGTATTTGACAGCTTGTGATCTAAATGTAAATTAAAATTTGTTATTTTCAAGGGCGCCCAGCAGAATTCACGATTTTCACTCACAAAGCCAATGGTGCAGGAAAAGTCGAGGTTGTGTGCACTGATGAAGATGGAAACCCAACTGAGGTTAAGATGAAGGATAATAAAGATGGAACATATTCAGTGTCGTATATGCCAATCAGACCTGGAACCTACACCATCACCATCAAATTTGCATCGTCTGATATTCCAAAGAGCCCTTACAAGGTAAGGATAATAGTTTATGTTTTAGACTGCGTTCACACGATGCCGGCACATTTTGAAAACGATGAAAAATGTGACGGATAGTCCTACCGTTCATACGGAAACGGCACATTTTGAAAACGGCACATTTGAAAACGGTAGATTTTGAAAACGGAACTCTAACAGGAACATTTTGAAAACGGCATCGTGTGAACACTCCACAATGATGAAAATAGAACATTTTTCAACGCTTTCGGAACGAGGTTGATTACTTTTGGCGCGAAAGTTCAATCTCGTTCTCGTGGAGCTTGCAAACAGTTTATTACCATCACAATTTCTGGCGTTTTCGAAATTTTTGCCAGTATCGTGTGAACGCTAGCTCAAATTTTGCTACTATAGCTTCCCAATCTGATTCCCCATCCTCTAATTCAAGCAGTTTCCATTATTTATTTCTTTAATGATGCCTGTCTGTTACGTACCCATTCGTAAGCATGGTTTCTGCAGACATTTGAAAACGTCTTTTGGTTTTAAGAGCCGGCAATTGGTTTTGCGGGTAGCCCTCTTTGTTATTTGCATCTCACCCTTAGCTGCAGGCCTAACTTTCCAGTCATTCCATACCCCCGTCTATCGTTATCAGGTCGAGATCAAGCCGTTCTGCGATCCAAGTAAAGTCAGAGTAACTGGAGCAGGTTTGAAAGGAGGTAAAGCCAACAAACCAGCGAACTTTGAGATCGATGCAAGCAAGGCTGGTGACGGAGCAATTGGCCTAACCATCGAAGGACCAGTCGAAGCAGACATCAAATGTGATGACCACGGCGATGGAACATGCAGTGTTGAATATTTGCCAGTTGAAGACGGGGAATACACCATCAATGTTTTGTTTGCTGAACAACATGTGCCAGGATCTCCATTCAAGGCGATTGTATCATCAGATTTCGATGCATCTAAGGTAGGTCATTGATTGTTGTTTGCAACCTTGTTATTATACGTTTTCCTTTCGTATGTGTATTAATGTGCCGACATATTGTATTATTTGTACAGGGTGAGTAAAAAACAATCCCCGTTTCAAAGGCCACTGCTCCCCGAATATCAAAGCAAAATTATTGGGAACTGCCTTGTTTCATTGCCACTATGTTCCAGTAGGTTCAGTAATTTACCCGGCTTTAATCGTCCATTCCTTCCTCTGGATATGAGCGATTTTCTGCAGAGCGCTCCTTCCGAAAACCTGCAAAAGCGAGTGAGCACGACGAGCAAAATTTTCTTGGCCAACAGTAATATTTGCAGAACATTTTTCGACAGTTAGTTTCTATCTAGGCTGCTAATTTCAAATTTCGGATTTTATTTGATATTCTAAACAAAGGAGTATGCTGGCACCTCCCTTATTTTCTTCTCGTTATCAAGAAATTGCGCATTGCAAGAAGCAAAACAGAATTTCTATTTTTACTTTTTTAAGCACGGTAGCCCCATCAGTCCTAAAGAACTGCTTTTCAGGGGGCCGTGGCAAACAATTAAATAGTTAATATGAAAAACTGAATACCCAAAAAAAATTTATTAAAACTAATTTTTTATGAATTATCTTTGAATCTTCTTTTAAAAGTGGCAAGGGAGGGTGCCTGTTTTACGTCACAGTCAAGCCTATTCCATAGCTTAGATCCACGAAAAGATATACCTTTTTGCCCATTGCTTGTTTTCCTTAAAGGTAACAAAAGATCAGTTTCCGTATTTCGCAATTGCCTGATATTTCGAAAAAAAATTTAACGAACAATCTTGAAAGATATTCTGGAGCAAGACCATTTATCGATTTGTAAATGATTGTGGCAGTTTCACTTCTAATTATATCACTTGTAATTGGCCATTTTACACAGAACAGTCCGAAGTTTGGTAGAAACGTGAGCGGAAAGTGGCAAATTTTCGAACAGTTTCTTATCGTCGGATCCTTCTCTGTTGCAGGTAAAAGCCACAGGTCCTGGCCTCGAACCAGGCTGCAAAGCCGGACGACGTCTACCAATCACTGTCGATAGCCGCAAAGCAGGAAAGGCCGGACTCAGTGTTGTTGTTGAAGACGAGGTTGGTAACCCTGTGGATGTCGAAATGGATGAGCTTGAACCTGGTCTACATGAAGTATTCTACAAGCCAAAGTCACCAGGTAAATACCGTAATCACGTGACTAGGTCGCTATACATTAGCCTCACTACATAAGGACCCTCTAGTTACGCTCATCTAATTGAGTTGAATTGTTGTTGTTGTTGTTGTTGTCGCTCCACTGAGGCTCTTATAACCATAGAGCTGTAAAACCGGACAAAAATGTCAATCTTCGACAAGTTTTTGTCGCAAACTCATCTGCTAATTAGAGTATGGCTTAGAGGAGGGCGCTTTTTGCATTAATAGCTAGAATGAACTTTTATCGAAGTTCTGATAGCAAATTTTATGGTACAGCAGTTCTGGAAAACCGTTTTTGTGGCGTTTTAAGATCAGTGGTTTTGAGGAAAAAGTAGCAAATTGATTTAGGCCCAATAGATCTTTTAGCTAAGATTCGAAAAAAGAATTCGAATCGAACGATAGCTTGATACATTTGTAGAATGTTCGAATGAATACAATAGTGATAGAAGCTTCAACGCCGCATAATCGAACCTTGTGTAGAATAGCGAAAAGGTCTATTAGTAGAATCAGTAAGGAGATATTCCGTTTCTACAAGCGTTGGGAAATGAGTCTCTCTGTTGACCGAAGCGCCATCAACAAGTCAAATAGCACAGGGAAACGAGAGACTCATCGTCATAAGTCTAGCTATACATACCGGATGGTTTTAAAGTGCTCTCGTTTGAAAAATCATAGCTGTGAAATGATTTGTTCTCTTCCTATTAGAAAGCTTTCTTTGAACAGGCAAAAAGCAGAAGTATTCTGTGCTAAATTTAAATTACCTCGAAAGAATCATATAAACTGTGGGATTTCATGGCGCAGATTTAATAAACTGTCTTGCCTTTCTTTCGATTACGTTTTCGTGCCAGTTTCTATTCTGCATGACGGACGTCTTGTGAAATAGGAGGTAATAGACCTTTTCAAAGTGGTCTGGGACGGCGCGCTAATTTTCTGGAATATGGCGGATAATCTGCGAAGGGGCATCCCCTTATCACTGCAAACTCTGAAATACAGTTGCAATGGGAAAGTAATGCAAGAAAAAGCGAATTGAACTTCAGTTTCTGTGCGCTCTCTTTAAAAAGGTCTATTGAGAGGAAGCTTTCTTGAAAGTAAAGGAAAGAAATTACATGAAATACTCTGTTAGTAACTGCCACGAAGGACCTCGCTTTATGAGAATTGAATAAAAGGTTTTGCTGCTGTAATCTTTGAAACAAGGGGATGTTTCGTGAATCACCCAATGTATAGAAATAATTTTCAACCTTGTCTCCAAGAAGAACCCCAGTGCCTCATCACAGAAGTGGAGGAAGTATGATTGTTTTTAATTTTGCAAGAGACTTGCAGCTTTTTAGGCTGCGCATTGCAGTGGTGGTATGGCGAGGGGCTTCTGCACCTTTTCAATGTGTTTCTCTTAAGCTAATGAACTATCCTCTTCTACTCAGGTACCCACACAATCAAGATCACATTCGGAGGAAAGCCAATTCCTAAGAGTCCATTCAAAGTCAAGATCGAACCCGCTGCCGATGCTAGCAAAGTCAAGGTATCCGGACCTGGTATCGAACCAACAGGAATCCGAGCTGAAGAGCCAACATACTTTGAGATCGATGCATCCGAAGCCGGAGAAGGAAACGTTGATGTCAGCATTGAACCGGACAGTCGCAGGATGCCAAAGGTCGATGAGATTGAAGTCAAGGAAGGAGACAAACCGAACACCTACATTGTCACCTATGTACCACCGAAGAAAGGAAAATACACGATCGATGTGAAATTCGGAGGGGATGATGTACCAAAGAATCCATTCAAAATCGGAGTTGAACCAGGCGTTGATCCTAACTTGTGCAAAGCTTATGGACCAGGGTTGGAGGAAGCTATTGTAGGACAAGAAGTTCCTTTCACTGTCGAATGCCCAACTGAAGCTGGTATGTTCTGTTGTAGATTTCTTATCTCATTTTAATCAAGTTTACCAGATACATACATACATACATACATACATTATTATTATTTATACACGAAACCCCTTCAGCTAAAAACCTAATACAGTTCTTTCTACTATAAATAATGAAATAAGATCTAAAAAAGCTGTTCTTCCAGAGGGTCGTGTTTGGGGTTATTTGTTTCTTGGCATGTTCAGCTCGTCAAATGCGCTTTTAGTTCTTTTTTGAAGCGCCCGAGTGTTTGGATTTCTCTAATATTAGTTGGAATATCGTTCCAAGTCTTTAAGCAGAGTAGGAAAATCCTTTTTTGGCATGTTCAGTTTTCAGCCTGGGGATCTGGAGATCCTTACAATTCCTTGTTTCATAATTTGAGAATGAGCTAGAAGACAATTCCTGCTTTTGAAAATTCATATCAGTAAAGGCCTAGTTTAAAAATCGCATCTTTGTCTTGTCGAGCTTAATAGATGCTGCTAAAAACTTCCAAGTGTCAATTAAATTCGACTTGAAAACGATCACCAGCCGTTGTAAATTGTAAGTTTACGTAGGTATTAATTGTCTTTGCATGGTCTTTTCTCGCATCAGGTGTTACCGTAAGGTATAAAGGACCACACATCCTGCTACCAGAGCTGATTTCAAAGTATTGTTATGAGAGATAACATCCTTAAAGGGGCTGGATAAGAAACCGTCGGGGAAAGTTTTGATTTGGCTGTTTTCTGATGAGCTAATTCATTGTGACTATTCAACGAAAATTCAAAATAGATGTCTCATTTTGGAGATTAGCCTTTGCACTTTCTTCTGATACAAATTAAATCTCCATATGTTTTGGGATTGCTGCGATATAAATGGATTTCCAACAAGCATTTTCGTTGATCTTTCACCCAAAGATCGGCCTATATCTAGATAAGGATCTTTCCTTTTGAATTTAGCTAATTACAAAGGAATTTCTCCTTTCAAAATGCGATATTTGATGCACAAACCGTGGATTTGTTTACGTATTCCTTATCCAGCCCCTTTAACATGACTTTTATGAGAGGAGGGGTTTTAGAAATCTGGCACAGGTCTTCTATCGTTCTAAAGATGGAAAAGTGACCTTTATTTTTGCTCATAGGACCCGGAAAATTGACTGCATCAGTCGAGAACCCTGATGGTTCCCAAACAGATGTTTTGATAAAAGACAATGGAGATGACACATACACGGTTACATGGACACCAATGATGGTTGGAAAACACAAGGTCACTGTCAAATTCGGCGGAAAAGACATTCCTGGATCACCATTCACTGTCAACGCTTTGATGAAGGTTTGAAATTTTATTTTGTACACTCCTTCGCCAGTTTTTCGTCAGTATTTCGTGTCTAAAATCGCTTCATTCCAATGGAATTGTATGGTGCAAAGTATGCGCTGTTGAAATTTCAGTTTGAGTTTCATTCATTATCAATCAATCCTGAATACAATTCAACAAAAATACTCTGCAACTAACATAAATTACAACTCTAAGAACTGACAATAACAATACTGAAAATATATCGAGAAATTACTGAACATGATTGTATTTAAGATTGATTGATTAGGGAGGATCTCTTTAAGTAGGTAAACTAATTGAGAGAGCCCCCCCCCCCCTCCCCCATAAAATTAAGAAACGAAAAAAGAAAACTATTTTAGAAACAATTGCTGCAAGTGCAAGCTTTGACTCAGTCTCCCTAGCTCAGCTAATTTTAATTCTGATGATTTACTTTGGTGTTGACTTCTGGTTGATAGAAGCTTTCAATAATGATCAACTTGAAATCAATAGTTATCAAAAAACATTTTTAGAGTAGATTTTTATTAAATTCGTTTAGAAAATTACAATAAAATCTGCATTAGAACGATCAAACTTTTCCAATTTCAACCGTGAAAAGGATGAAAATTGCATCACAAATCCCCCAAGGAACCACATATATATTTGGGAGATATCTAGTGAGTGTTTTATTTTCCGATCCTTAGAGGATTGTTATGCACGCTGTCATTGATTCGAAGGTAGTAACCAATTACCATATGAACCTTAATGGGATAGATCATGTGTGGTTAGCTAATACTCCATTCACACTGTATCTAAACCACCATTCCAAAACCTGGTTTAATTTAAGCTGGTTCAATTTGCAAGTGTGAATGGGGTATAAAGCGTTAGTTTTGTGAATATGAATAGAGGAAGTAACTTTTCAGCTTTGAACGAAAAATCACAGTAGAACTAGCAACATTGTTAAATTCATTGTAAATCTACACTGACCAGAGCTAACAACTCTGGAACAAACCGTATAGTGAAAGGATTTTGGGAGCTCAGCAATGTTTGGAGTGCTTTGCCATTTTATCTCTGGCGGACAAGCAAGGCTGTGTGCTTGTTGTGTGCGTGTTGTGCGTCTTTGATATTTTGTTACCGTGGATTGGAGGCAGATTTGTAAACAGTTTTCAGGTGATTTTTCAAGAAAGCAATTACCTAAGATTAGATTACTTTTCCTTCTTCGTTGACAAAGGCACTAGCGCAAATATACTTGAAGCAAGGGGACTTTATTAAACAGTGCAGCATTGTAGCCATAGATTCGAATTGTTTACGTTGTCCTCCTAGGGAGATGCAGGCAAAGTCAAGCTCTCAGGCCCAGGACTCGAAAAGGCTACTGTCCACAAACCAAACGAATTTGTCATCAACACAAAAGACGCAGGGGCAGGAAACCTCAGCCTCGCAATCGAAGGTCCAGCCGAGGCTAAGATCACATGCAAAGACAACAACGATNGCCATAGATTCGAATTGTTTACGTTGTCCTCCTAGGGAGATGCAGGCAAAGTCAAGCTCTCAGGCCCAGGACTCGAAAAGGCTACTGTCCACAAACCAAACGAATTTGTCATCAACACAAAAGACGCAGGGGCAGGAAACCTCAGCCTCGCAATCGAAGGTCCAGCCGAGGCTAAGATCACATGCAAAGACAACAACGATGGTACATGCACAGTGAGTTATGTGCCAATCGAACCAGGAGATCATGAAATCAATGTACGATTCGCTGATGAACATGTGCCTGGCAGTCCATTCATTGTGCCAGCTTTCATGCCGGTTGATGCTAGCAAAGTTAAAGTTACTGGAGATGGTGTCCAGAAGAATGTCGATGCAAGCTTCCCACAAGAATTTGTCGTTGATGCTTCAAAGGCAGGAGAAGCTCCACTTGAAGTTGAGATCACAGGACCTGATAGAAAGCCAAGGAAACCAGAGATTGAAGACAATAAGGATGGAACGTACACCGTGAAATATGTGCCAGATGTTGAAGGTACTTGTTTATTTATCTTTCCTAAACAACTTTGTGATTTTTGCAGGCTGCTGTTTCTTGCTATCATAAACCTCCCTATCATAAACCTCCCTATCATAAACCCTCCCTATCATGAACCTACCTATCATGAACCTCCCTATCATGAACCTCCCTATCATGAACCTACCTATCATAAACCTCCCTATCATGAACCTACCTATCATGAACCTCCCTATCATGAACCTCCCTATCATGAACCTCCCTATCATAAACCTCCCTATCATGAACCTCCCTATCATGAACCTAGATGGATGTGTAACCGATCGAGGAAGCATCACCAAGTCTCAGGTGGAAGGATTCCGCACATATTGATTTACCCCTGGGTAGAGCATCGTTACAGGATCTTGCTTGATTGCTTTTAAACATTAGAAGATCAATTATTTCAGGGTGTTTTAGAAAACGACGAACCCAAGATTCTACCACCTCTACCCTGCAGATTCAGTATACGAGGTGTACAAGCTTTATTTGAAACCGCAGAGGCTCTTGGGCAACCGGCATGCATTGCAGCTGTATTTGTTAACACGGCTTAATGTCATACTGTATGAAACTAATTTTGTGATGTCACTCAAGTTAGCAGCACGAGCATAGGTTTCAAATCTTTAAATCTGCTTAAAAGGGTGGGTGTAAATTTCTATGACCTATTTCTTCTGGTCATTTGGACTTTTCAGAAACCTGAAGTATTTTTCAAAATTACTACATATTTTATTTTTCAACTCATTTGAGGATGTGACCTCTTTGAATTTCTAAATCATAAACCAGAAGAGTGACAGACTTTTGCTTGATACCATATTGTAGACGTCCATAAACTATCGTTTTCTTGGAAATTATTTCATGTTGCGTCAGACAGTGTCGAAATTTGGATGGTTTCAAGTTTTTCTGAAAATTTTTCTTTAATTCCTGAAACAGAAGAAAACACTCTAATTCTGAGAATATTCAAGATGTCAGAAAAATCCAACGGTAAAATTATCGAGAAATAGCTAAAGTTTCTTTTAAACTGTTCAGTTCAAAGAAAGAAGTCATTGAATTTACACAAGGCTTTTTAAAGATTCGGAACCTATGCTAACAGCACGTCACTGCAGCTCCAGATGCGACCATAGTTCTCCATACATGTGTTGAACATTGGGTTTGAATTGCATGAAATCCACAGAAACAAAACAAATAATCGCAATGCATGCTAGTTACCCAAGAGCCTTCAAGGCTTGTGATATTTGGTTGAATTGCCTTTATCATTTTAAACTTGAATCGACTTTTTCTGTCGACTAAATAATGCATAGAAATCCAAGCAAAACTTCCCTCGGCTGGGGTACAGTTTTGATTGTCCTCCTCCCCCTTCCGCGCCCAGATTAAAGTTTATTTTCACACTGTGTAGTTTGTGTGCAGCCTCGCTCCTCCGTGCAGGTAGAGCGGTTGAGGCCGTGCGCAGCGGTTGAGGCCGAGCGGTTGAGGCCGTGCGCAGGCTTTACACAATGAGGTTCTCAGTGCATTGATATATTTCTTCTTTGGCTTTTCCATACAAGGCAATAAAAGTATCACAATCGAATTGAAAACAATGCTTTATCCTCATTCGGCGTCTCTAAACAACCAGTAGCCAGATTGATAAATTTTGACATGCCGGTTATTCATATAATTTCACACTGAATAGACTACTTGCTTCTTATTGTTAAGTAACTTGTACTCTAGTAGTAAGAGGCTTTAGCTTGTGGCAATTAACGGCATTGTCCCTATGAATTCAGCCACCTATTTGTAACATACTAGGAGACAATGCCTAATTTAATTGTTTGTCTGAGCTCCCGCTGAAAGTGAGGTCCGAAAACAAGCTTCTACTAGCAGTACGCTTTTGGATTTCATACTTGTTGAGTCATAGTTAGCTGACTTTGTAAAATGGCCTAAAGTTTGTTGGCATCAGAAAACAGATATACATAATGCGTAGGACTCAAGTTAAGTCTGTGAGCTCTTCAAGGACTGGTTCAGACGGAAGAAGCAGCAGTTCTTCGACAAGGCAATCCTCGCAAAGCTCAAGAAGTAGCGTTTCCACAAAATCTAGCAGTGTAAAATCTACAAACAATAATGTTGCAACTAGAAGTAGTAGCGCAACAACGAGAACTGGTTATGTTACGACCAAGAGTGGTTATACGAGTAATAAAAGTGGCAGTCCTGTGACCAGGAGCGTTACTGCAACGACCAGAAGCAGTAGTGCTGTGACGAGAACTGTTACGGCATCAACTCGAAGTGGAAATGCGACGCCCACTGTAACTCAAGTCAGCAAAGGTAGTCCTGAAATTATCTTTGCAAATTCTCTGCATGCAGCCGTTGTCCAATGATAAAAAGATCTTCTTGCGTGTAGCGCAATTGTACAAAGATAAACAAGTAAATAAAGTAAAATATAAGCTCTTTGATGCGAATTGAAACAAGCATGACGTTTCAAGTACAGCCCGTTATCAAGCCAATGATTATCAAATGTCGTATGCTAGTTGTTAGGTGGGAAGACTAAGTAGGTTATGAATAAGTATGCAATTTGATGTTATTCCGGACTCATATTTTCTTCTTCTGTCTTCCAGGTCGCTACACAATCGGAGTCAAATATGGTGGAGACACTGTTCCACAAGCACCATTCCGAGTCAATGCAAACCCGACCGGAAATGCAAATAAATGCAAAGTTACCGGACCTGGAGTCAAGAACCCATCAGTTGGAAAGCCTACAGAATTTGAAGTCGATGCCACTAAAGCTGGAAAAGGTAGGGAGATTTTGGCTTCAGGTGTCGAAATCATTAAATTTGAAAGCTCATAAAGAATATGACGCTAACAAGGGTAAAGTCGGCTCACACAAAAATCTGAAAATATTTAGCAACCATTTGACGATTGATCACATAAAGTATAAGCATATTATCACTTGAGAAATTTTCCACCAATAGACCTTTTAGCTATTCTGAAAAGAATCAGAATCGAACAACATTTTGTAGAATTTTTGAATGTACACAATAGTGAAAGAAGCTCGAACGCCATTCGATCGAACGTCACGTATAAAAATGTATAAAAATAACGCTCGATCCAGGCTCTTTTGAAGAATAGCTAAAAGGTCTATTGAATTTTTCGAAGCAATTTTCCTAGGTAAAGTTTTCGCTTTTGATTACAATTTAGGCTGGTTTCCATTGCATTTGATAGAAGAATATGTTCTTTTGTATTCATGATGCTTAACAGTTCTAGACAAATCATTCGCTCTCTTGCAGCAATATCTTGCAGGTCTTGTCACAAAAACGGGGACATTCCCTGGGGTACAGGTTCTTGATGGATAGTTAAAGAATATTGTTTATCTACCAATCGACTTAAAGTCTCAAATTAAATTTCACGTGAGATTTGCGATAGCACAAAATTCATCATTAAAACACTTCAATTTTTTTTTCAGAACGACAAGAACAAAACACGCGACTACTATCAACGACAATAACATTTGCTTAAAGGGGACTTTGTGGTTGTGTGACTTATAATTATGAGTATGACAGAGTTTGTAATTTTCTAATCAAACCGACCAGATTTATGGATGGATTGTAAAATTAGCAGGAGTATATTTTTATTAAGCTCGTATTACATTTTCCAGGCAAAGTCAACCCAAAAGTCCGCAACCCAGTTGGAGACGAACTCCCATGCGAGGTTAAAGAAGTCGAGGACAATGTGTACGCATGCTCGTGGACACCAGAAGAAGCAGGACCACATGAGGTTGATGTAAACTTTGGAGGTCAACCAGTAAAAGGCTCACCATTCAAAGCAAATGCAGTTGAAGGACCAGATACCAGTCCTATCAATACTGATGCCCTTGCTAACCAACTTGCTGAAGAACCAGTCATTGACTTGCCTGTTGAATCTTTCTTGGACTGCTCTGAACTCGAGCCAGGTAAATGTTGGCTTATCGTACGTTGCAGTAAAATCTTAAAACAGATATTTTGTTATCAAGTAAAACCTAAAACAAACTACAGTACAATCATTGGTCCCATTCACAGCGGAAAAAGACACGGGGTCACCTAGTTCCCACTGCAGACTCTAAAAATATTGCATCTTCCATTTGATTTGAATTGAATGTCTTGATAGAAGCTTCAAGTATGTTGTTATAATTCTTCATGGGGGATTGTTGATATCTTGATTATTTTAAGAATTAACAGCGATTTTTTTTCATTTAAAGAATTCACGGAAAGCTTTAAGAAAGACAAAAAAGCTTCTAAAGGTCTTTCGGGTGAGCCAGAAAAAAGTTCCATCTTCCGACAGGCCAGGATAAATCACACACGGGGCCAATTTCAAATATTTTTGATTTAATCTTTTATCAATATCCTATCTTGTTCTTGGTTATTTTTGTCGATTTTTCGGATGCCTATTGATCGATATACAGAAGCCATTCGTTGGCAATTAATTGATTTTTGGCAGCCTTCTTATTGTGCAGGGATCATTGTGCAGCCTACCAACTCTTCTTTTCCTTTTAAGCAGGAAAATTGGAAGGTCTTGTCACGACACCATCTGGCAAACAAGACAAAGTCAATGTTAGTGATAATGGAGATGGAACCTATGATATTGAATACACACCTAAAGAACTTGGTACTTACAATCTTGATGTCACGTTTGATAATGTACCAGTCCCTGGAAGTCCATTCAAGTTCAAGGTTGTCAAGCCTGGTCCACGCAAAGTCAAAGTACATGGTCCAGGTAGGGCTTCGTTTTTCTTCTTCATGCTTTTTATTCTATTCAGGACATGGACCTAGAATGTAGAAGTGCGAAGCCGTAAATATGTGATAATTTTTTCTGGCCTATTGTTTTTTTTCTTTCTTTTTGTGCTTTTTCTTAGGTACATAATAGCTTTTTACCGTAAAAGCTCTATTAAGCCCCCGGGGGTCTTTTTTGATTTCTGACACTCCAGAGGGGGTCTTTTTAAAAGAGAGGGGGCTTATTCACAAAATTAAATGACAAGGATATATATGATATCCTTTTAGTTCTTTTATACCATCTTTTGCGGATTCAACATACAATTTTACGAGTCAAATACATAAATTTGACACAGTTTTATCTCGAACCATAGCAAAATTAACATGCAAACTTATTTAGCTCAAGAAATGGAAAATCTTTGGCAACGTCTGGAATTTGATATAACTGGGGGGGTTGCTTACTAGAGAGGGGGGCTTATTTCAAATAGTGGATCGGAGATGAGATGCCTATTAGAGAGGGGGCTTAATATAGAGGGGGGCTTAATAGAGTTTTTGCGGTATACCGGCATATCAAAATGTCAAACACCGTCAGGTGAATTTTGTCTGTAGTTTCATGTCGATGTGTGACTGTGCCGTTTTGATTGTTACGAAGTGACATTGGGGTTGAACGCTTCCAGGAGGAGATGGTTGTTTGAAAGAACTTACGCTGCAGCTGACTTGCAAAAGGCCAAGTCAACAGACTCTAGTTTCCATGAGAATTTGCCTCCTAAAATACAGTATTACCCCGCCACTGCGTGCATTTATGTGCAGAATTCGTGTTCATCTCGAAATGTATATATATGTCCAAGAGAATTTTTTTTCATTTTCATATATCTAATGTGGGAATAGTTCATTTATAGAGATCACAGCTTAGAAAAATTTACAACAATTTTGAATTTGTTCTTTAACGTTCGACTATTTTCGAATTTTAGGACTCAAGAAAGGTTATGTCAACAAACCCAATGCATTTATCATCGACACCAAAGGAGCAGGCCCCGGAAACTTGTCACTTGCTGTGGAAGGACCAAGCAAAGTTGATGTTGAGTGTATTGATAATGGCGATGGAACATGCACTGCTACTTACATACCAAAAGAACCTGGTAGGTGAACTCAAAAATATAATTATCTGTATTATCATAATTATCATAATTATTGTCGAGGTAGGATCAAAATAAAAGTGTTGATACTGCACGTTTCTAGCAGACGATTATACTGAAGATTAAGTTAGCTGAGGAACTTATCGTACTTTGCTGTAAATCTGCCGTGGAAATTCATTGCTATCTTGATTTTTTTCAAAATGGCGGCAATTTGAATATTTTTGAAAAAATTCATGGAAAATTTTGAAAAATTTAAATCATCGTAAATCCTTTACTAATAGAGGAAACATTATATAACCTTCAAGAAACCATAGTTTATGAAGGTCTACAATATGGTGGCAAGCAGAAATCTGTAGCATTTCTAGTTTAGGATTTAGAAATTTGATGACGTCATGGCCTCAAATTTAATAAATGCCGCAAAATTGAAACCAATCAAGATATCAATAAATTGTCACGGCAAATTTACAGCAAAAAGCCCTAAGTTCCTTCCAAGCCATTTATTTCAAAGAAAACTGCAATAGAATTTTACACCGAACTTATTGAAGATTTGAGCCCCTACGTTAGGCAATTTTTTACGACGGTCCTTTGAATCTCAATGAGTTTCGACTATTATTGTTACAGTTCGCATAAGTTTTCGCCAGGTAGAGACTGGGACCTGTAAGAGAAGTACTAGATAGCCTACCCACAAGCGTTTTACAGCGATATATCGAAAATTATTCGTTAGATAACGATTCCATCCTCTTCCTTCTGTTTCTTTAAAACCAAAAATTTTAAGCAGAAAAGTGATTCTGTGGTGTAAAATGTTGTGTTTCTATACTTCTTTTCTAAGAGGTAATTGTGATGAGTGTAAAGTTTTTAGTTATAAAGTTCATGTCTTCAGAAGTTCATGTTCAACTTCAACTTTAAAAAATAGAAATCATTTCTCGGACGAAACAGATATTAAAATATTTGTAATCAAACGCAAAAGCTTATGTTGTCATTCTCTTTGCTATGGAAGATCATATGTAAGATGATAAGATTATTCGTACACGCACACTCATTGCAGAAAAGACCGACTTGTAGCCTTCTATGGCAGATTACCTTAGTTTTAAAATATGATGTTTAATTGTGTGATAATAATCATTGTTTTATTATCAACAGGAACATATGACATATTCATCAGTTTCGCAAATGAGGACATCCCCGGTGCACCATTGAAAGTTCCAGTCGTTGCAGAGGAGCCAATGCTTGAAGTTGGAAAAGAGGCTGAGCTGAACATGGCACCTGATGACGTCAACGTCCCAAGAGATTTGCCAAACATCAGCGGAGTTTTGTCATCACCTCATGAAGAGGACAAGCCAGTTGATTTGAAGGAAGGACCAAGCAAGTCATTGACTGCCAATTTCACTCCAGTCGAAGCAGGCAAGAATGATTTGCATCTGAAGAAACGTGGAAAAGAACTGCCAGGCTCACCAGTTCCTCTGCTCGTCCGAGACAAGCCTGAAGTTGGAAAGCCATGCAAAATTCCCTTTGATATGCCCGATGTTGATCGCATGAAGGATGCCAAGAGACTCAAAGGAACATTGGTACGTCCAAATGGAAAGAGAGAACCAATAGATGTTGATGTTGCAAGGGATGGAACGATCTCTGTCACTTTCACACCAGAAGAGCCCGGGAAGCATATCATCAACATAAAGAAAGGCAAGAAGCACGTGGAAGACAGCCCATACGTTATCATGGTGCCAGGAGAGGAGGAGGTTGCCCCAAGCGCGATTGTCGGCAGTCCATGTGACGTCAATCTTGATCTACCTGATGTGAAACTGCCTGATGACCTCAAAGATCTGACAGCCACAGTTGAGAGGCCAAATGGAGAGGAAGAACCGTGTGCAGTATCCGCCAACCCAGACAACACCTTGGCCATATCCTTCACACCTCATGAACCAGGTCTTCACAAGCTCCATGTCAAGAAGAGAAGACGACCAGTCAAAGGCAGCCCATTCCATGTCATGGTCGAAGAAGCACCAACAGCGGTCAAGAACCCAACAGTAGGCAGCCCATGTGATGTGAACCTGAGCTTACCTGATGTCAGTCTGCCTGATGATCTACCTCATTTGACGTCGGAGCTTGAGAGACCAACCGGAGAGAAGGAGCCAATCGATTTGAAGCTGAACCCTGATAATACATTGTCGATCAGTTTCATTCCAACAGAGCCAGGACTGCATCTTATCCACATTAAGAAGAGGCGTAGACCAATCAAAGACAGTCCCATTAAAGTTATGGTTGATGAAGCCCCTGGAGAGAAGCCACCAACTGTTGGAAACCCTTGTGATGTCAATCTTGAGCTTCCTGATTTGATTCTGCCTGACGATCTCCCAGAGCTCAGTGCTGTTTTGGAACGACCATCTTTGAAGAGAGAGAAAGTGCCAGTCAAGGCCAACCCAGACAACACCCTGGCTGTGTCCTTCACTCCAACGGAACCAGGACTGCACCAGATCCACATCAAGAAGTCGAAGAAACCAGTCAAGGGAAGTCCCTTCAAAATCATGGTAGAGGAATCTGTGCCAGCAGAGAAACAACCCACTGTAGGCAACCCATGCGATATCAACATGGAACTACCAAGTTTGAAGCTGCCTGATGATCTGAAGAAACTCAAGGCAACGTTGACACGACCAAATGGCAAGAAAGAGCCACTTGAGTTATCATCGAATCCAGACAACACTCTTGGAATGCACTTTGTACCTGAACAACCAGGAAAGCATATCATCGATATATTGAAAGACAGACGTCCAGTTGAGGGAACCCCAATTGAGATCATGGTCGTTGAGGAGGATGAACCAAAGAAAGAGCCTCGTGTTGGTGATGAATGCGCTCTCGATCTCGATATTCCAGGATTGGATTTACCCGATGACCTCAGTCGCTTGGCAGCAACGTTGAAGAGACCATCAAAGACCAGGGAGGAGCCTATTGATATTGAAGTCACTCCACAGAATACACTCAGTGTCAAGTTTGTGCCAAAGGAAACCGGAGAGCATCTTATCAGCATTAAGAAAGACAGACGACATGTACAAGGCAGTCCTTTCACGATTGATGTAGTAGGAGAGCCAGTTTCTGAAGATATTGTCCCAATGACTGAAAACACAGCCGAATCTGAACCAGACTTCCCTGACTTCCCAGACTTCCCAGAAGATATGGCCCCAAAACCATCAGTAGGAAGCCCTCATGATGCAAACCTTAAGGTACCAGGTATTAACATACCAGAAGATTTGCCATACCTCAGCGCAGTACTTGCCAGACCTAGTGGAGAACGCGAACCTCTCGATGTTAGTGAAGGTCCAAATCAAACTCTTGCTGTTTCATTCACACCTAAGGAATCTGGGGAGCATCTCCTGCACATCAAGAAGAACCGAAGAGAGGTGAGCATTTTTCCCAATACGTTTTGTGAGGGTTTAGTAACCTTGTGCCCAATTCTTCTAGTAAAGATTTCCTGTAGAGTTTCTTAGTTTTACATAAATTATTTGATTTGCAATTCATCATGATTGATCGAGTACCGCAAATTTGAGCCCATAAAATTACAAAAAAGAAGGTAAGCATAGATTTTAGACAGAAATCTCATCACAGACAAAAAGTAGATGTTCTGCAATTGAGATTTTGTTTACCATTTCTATGAGTAAATTTTGGCTGACGTAAAAAGTTCATGATTTCATTTTTCGTTTCATTTTTGATTATTTACGACGGTAGCTCCATCAGTTCAAAAAGACTGCTTTACAGAGGGTCGTGTGAAATGATTACAAGCAAAGACCCTAATTTTCAACTTGTGATTTCTAAAGAGAATAGATTGAATAGCGATAAATAGTAATGAATACACTCTTTTTTTAACAAGAATATTTTAAATTTTGTCCAGCCTCGATATTCTTAAGAAAGTTTCGTTGTGAGCCTGAACATATTCTTAAAGTATTTATGTCAGTAATGCGATTCTCTGTTATCAACTGTTATGAATATCACAAAACAGGCAACTGCTGAAAAATGAGTCACAAATATACCAGCTGAGGCTGGCAACATTCTTATAATATTCTTAAAAATTGGATGATTCTGAGCCTGAATATTCTTATAAACATTATTCTTATAAAAAGAAA
>REGL01000019.1:427049-440544 GCA_004194395.1 Aurelia aurita complex sp. Pacific | reverse complement strand
TATTTGCTTTCAGGTCCCAACGGTAGGAAACCCATGTGATGTCAACCTCGATATTGACGGACTTGATCTCCCACGTGACTTGAAATATCTCACAGCCTCTCTCAAGAGACCAAATGGAAAAGAGGAGCCATTGGATGTCAAATGCAATGATGACAACACTCTCAACCTCTCTTTCACTCCAAACGAACCGGGAGAGCATTACATCTATGTGAAAAAGGACCGCAGAAATGTCAATGGATCCCCATTCCTTGTCCTGGTCGAAATGGCCCCAGAGCCGGACAGAGCCCCAACTGTTGGCAGTCCTTGCGATGTCGCTGTTGAATTACCGGACCTGCGCATTCCGGAAGATCTCAAATACCTGAAATGCACATTGGAAAGACCAGATGGAAGCACGGACCCATTAGAGCCCAAAGCCGGTCCGGATAATACCTTGTCTGTGAACTTTGTTCCGGAGCAACCCGGAAAGCATTTGATTAACATTAAGAAGGACCGCCGCCATGTTAAAGGCAGTCCAATCGAAGTTATGGTGAAGGATGCCAAACCAAGAAAGCCAGGCCAGCCATGTGCTATTGGTCTTGAAATTCCCGGAATCAGGATCCCCGATGACTTACCACACTTGAAAGCAACCGTCACAAGTCCATCCGGCAAAGAAGAACCCGCCGAACTAAAAGCCGGACCAAACAACAGGACAATCGTTGTATCATTTATGCCTAAGGAAGTTGGCAAGCATTTGTTAAATATCAAGAACCGCGGAAAGCACGTTCAGAATAGTCCATATGAAGTTATTGTCAAACCGGAGGATCTCCCTGTTACTAAACCAGATGCTTCAAAGGTTAAAGTCAGGGGTGATGGTATGTATCTGTTGATGGTATTTTATGTGTGCCCTCAAAATAGTGTATCAATTCGCTCCAATTTTTTTCTCTTTTCGATCAAAGCTTTTTTTTCTCTTTTCAAAATTGTTTTCTCTTTTCGATCAAAGCTGGATCTAAAGTTTAGGCTCTTCATTTAATTCAAATTATTTGGTTGCAGGCTGTCCTGACGTGTAGCTTAGTTTAATGTTTGTATGCTGTTCGTTCTGTTCTTTTACTCCTTTACATACTGTTCTGGTATTGTCCTTGTTTTTTGTCTCATGTTATGGCCTTGGGGTAGTCGTGCCGCTTCGCTCCTCTTGGTATCGTCTCTGTAGTTCGTATAGTTGTAATTAGAGAGTATAGTAGGAGGTATCATTGTATTGTAAATTTTTATCTTGACTATATAAAAAAAGAGCTTTTTCAGTGCAAATCAGAAAACCGTGACTTCAGTAAAGTACTTCTAAGCTTCCCAGACAAAGGAAAGAATGAACTGCATATTTCTGACAGCCAACCGCAAGGAAAATTCGGATTTCTTTCCGTGCCCTTAAACTTTTGAAAGATTTCATTAAATTTAGAAACATAGCTTATATTTCTTATCGTCTTATTTTGCAGGACTAAAAGGCGGACCAGTAAACACGACGCTGGACTTCCTTGTCGACACACGTGATGCCGGGTATGGTGGACTAGGTCTTTCAGTTGAAGGCCCATCGAAGGTCGAAATCAACTGTGTAGATAACGAGGTAAGAATCAAAACTTTAACTTACACTTATTGCAAACCAATGTTGAATGAAATATTTCCAGGAGGTACTAGCAAAGGGTTTTTCGAAGTGAAACATTAGCTTTCCTTGAAGTCTATGTTGAAAAATATGACATCATGACAGCAAGAGCAATTTCAGATCAGATGAAAATTCAAAGACCGCAAAATCACCTTTTGACAAAAATTTTGTGAAGGTGAAGTTGAAGTGGCGGTTTTAGCGCCAAGCGCTGGCATCACAGAAGTTGTGAAGTGCTAATCGAGTCTGCGACTGCTTGTCATGGCACTCAAATAGTAGGGCTCTACCGGGTATCGAACCCTGTCCACCTAACTGCTCTGGCTGCAAAGTCAGAGCATTGCACCACTGCCCCACAACACCTTCATCTTTACCTTCTAAAAAGAGGCTCTGTCTTCAAATTTTTATCAAGCCGGTGATTTTGCAGTTTTTGAAAAGGTAGCACCACACAGACTTTTCATCTTGTTTTCAATATGATGGCGTCAATTTTAAGATGACTCTTTATACGTCAAAGAGGAGCAAAGCAAACATTCATATCTCTTGATATTGCTTGGATATAATTGGGTTTTTCACAGTTACTTTTGGTAGCTTGGATGAGGCCACCAAACAAACTGCAAAAAACAATGGACACGTTCCTAAAACAATGGTGTTTACAGATTTGTTTACAACTTAGAGACGGGGAACCCCTTTAATAGAGAATTAGATGGCAGCTTTTGCAAGTGTTACTTAAAAAAGGGGATTTTTGAAGAAAGTTATATAAAAATTTCTTGCTCGCGATATAATGATAATAATGATAATCTATATTTATACAGGTAAACTTGGTCAGCTTGCACAGAAAGCTGCTATCATTCAAGGTCCTGTTAAAAAAAATTGAAGATATCAAATTACAAGTTCAAGTTTAAAAATCCAGATAATAAAGAATTTAGAAATTAAAAATCACAGTCAAGTTGATCGCATTGTCTCTTAAAATTGGCAATTGACTGTTCTCCTTTCAACGCAATTGGCAGTTTGTTGAATATTATTGACCCCTGAAAGAGGAGTGATTTGCGGCCAGCTTCATTGCGAACTTTTGGAAGCAAAAGATTGCTGTTGTTCCGACGGGTTTCCTTATTTTGTTCTTTTAATCTCAAATTATGCAGTTTTGGTGTCTATTTCAGGAAAATAAGCGCATTTAGTAAAAATAACAAGAAAACAAAAAAATGGGTTCTGGAAGAAGCAATAAGGGACTCTCTTGTAAGCAGACATGTTGTTCTATCAATTAAAACAAACAGAATTAATATTGGATAACCCTGGGCAAAGATATTAGTAAATGAACTTGTTGTTGTAATGAGCATTCTGTAGAAATCGACCAAAAATTACATGAAAAGTAAACAATGTCAATTTCATCAAACTTTGGAAGCAAATATCTCCGGACTCAGAAATCAGAAAAGTTTACTTTTTGCTTTGTTTTCATCCTTAACATATCCTCTTCAAGACCATATATCATAATAACCGTTTCGATTAAATTTGATTTTTTCGATATTTTGTATTTTTTTCCTTTTGCTGGATCACAGTGAGTCGTGCCACTTCGCTCCTCTTGGTATCGTCTCTGTAGTTCGTATAGTTGTAATTAGAGAGTATAGTAGGAGGTATCATTGTATTGTAAATTTTTATCTTGACTATATAAAAAAAAAGCTTTTTCAGTGCAAATCAGAAAACCGTGACTTCAGTAAAGTACTTCTAAGCTTCGCAGACAAAGGAAAGAATGAACTGCATATTTCTGACAGCCAACCGCAAGAAAAATTTGGATTTCTTTCCGTGCCCTTAAACTTTTGAAAGATTTCATTAAATTTAGAAACATAGCTTATATTTCTTATATTTATATTTCTTATCGTCTTATTTTGCAGGACTAAAAGGCGGACCAGTAAACACGACGCTGGACTTCCTTGTCGACACACGTGATGCCGGGTATGGTGGACTTGGTCTTTCAGTTGAAGGCCCATCGAAGGTCGAAATCAACTGTGTAGATAACGAGGTAAGAATCAAAACTTTAACTTACACCCATTGGAATGCCATATAGCCATTGCAAATCAATGTTGAATGAAATATTTCTAGGAGGTACTAGCAAAGGGTTTTTCGAAGTGAAACATTCGCTTTCCTGGAAGTCTATGTTGAAAAATATGACATCATGGTAGCAAGAGCAATTTCAGATCAGATGAAAATTCAAAGACTGCAGAATCACCTTTTGACAACAATTTTGTGAAGGTGAAGTTGAAGTGGCGGTTTTTAGCGCTAAGCGCTGGCATCACAGAAGTCTTGCAGTGCTAATCGAGTCTGCGACTGCTTGTCATGGCACTCAAGTAGTAGGGCTCTACCAGGTATCGAACCCTGTCCACCTGACTGTTCTGGCTGCAAAGTCAGAGCATTGCACCACTGCGCCACAACACCTCTATCTTCACATTCAAAAAAGGGGCTCCCTCTTCAAATTTTTATCAAACCCGGTGATTTTGCAGTTTTTGAAAAGGTAGCACCACCACATGACTTTTCAATATGATGGCGTCAATTTTAAGATGACTCTTTATACTTCAAAGTGGAGCAAAGCAAACATTCATATCTTTTGATGTTGCATGGAAATATTTGGGTTTTTCACAGTTACTTTTTGTGGCTTGTATGAGGCCACCAAACAAACTGCAAAAAAACGATGGACACATGCCAAAAAAATGGTGTTTACAGATTTGTTTACAACTTAGAGACGGGGAACCCCTTTAATAGAGAATTAGATGGCAGCTTTTGTTAGTGTTACTTTTTATCTTGTTTTCAATATGATGGCGTCAATTTTAAGATGACTCTTTATACTTCAAAAGGAGCAAACCAAACATTCATATCTCTTGATATTGCTTCGATATATTTGGGTTTTTCATAGTTACTGTTGGTGGCTTGGATGAGGCCAGCAAACGAACTGCAAAAAACAATTGACACATGCCAAAAAATGATGCTTACTGTTTTGTTTACAATTTGGAGACGGAACCCCTTTAATAGAGAATTAGATGGCAGCTTTTGTTAGTGTTACTTCAAAAAAGGGATTTTTGAAGCAAGTCATAAGAATTTGCATCCAAACTACCCGTTCACATTCTCCGTTTTTGTACAAAAACAGAGGGAAAAACATTCGTTTTTGTTCATTCACATTGCTCCGCTTTTGTGAAACTCATTGTTGAATATTGGAGTTTTTTCAAAAACCTCAATTTTTGTGTGTTCACACTGATCAAGTGCGTTTTCAAAACCTCCGTTTTTGTGGCGTTTTTGTGCGGATCAGTGTGCACAAAAACGGAGGTTTTTCTCTCCGTTTTTGTACAAAAACGGAGCAGTGTGAACGGAGCCTTGGGAGTGATGTGATTTCATATGCATGTGATACTATCAAAATTAAAACCAAAATATTAAATAGTAAATATTAAAATATTAAAATATTAAAATATTAAAATATTAATTGTAATTATTAAAAAATATTAGATTAATAGTATTGAAGTTCATAGTTGGCTGTCATCGCGGAATGTGAGATGCTAAGCTGACTTCTATTTAGATTTTAACTTGATTTTGAACGAACCGAAATTCTAATCAATGTAATTTCTTCGTAGGACGGAACATGCACAGTAGACTTCACACCAGACGAACCAGGCACATACAATGTCAACGTAACGTATGCTGATGAACACATCCCAGGCAGTCCATTCAAATGTGTAGTCACTGGAGACAAAGCACCTCGCAAAGGACGACGACCAGTAGAGGAAGATATCACTGCGTTGGATCAAAACCAAGAGGAAAGCTCACCAGACACATACAGCGATATCCTTGCATTCCCAAGCACGCAACCACCCANAACGAACCGAAATTTCTAATCAGTGTAATTTCTTCGTAGGACGGAACATGCACAGTAGACTTCACACCAGACGAACCAGGCACATACAATGTCAACGTAACGTATGCTGATGAACACATCCCAGGCAGTCCATTCAAATGTGTAGTCACTGGAGACAAAGCACCTCGCAAAGGACGACGACCAGTAGAGGAAGATATCACTGCGTTGGATCAAAACCAAGAGGAAAGCTCACCAGACACATACAGCGATATCCTTGCATTCCCAAGCACGAAAGCACCCAAGGACTTCCTCATCAAATTCGCTGGCCCTGGCGAACTGAAAGCAACAGTAACTAGGCCATCAGGAGTCGAAGATCCAGCTGATGTCATTGAAGCAGGAAGAGACCAATACACGATTAGATTCATCCCACGGGAAACCGGCGAACACAAAGTCAATGTAAAACACAGAGGAAACCACATTCTTGGATCACCATTCAAGGTTTATGTTGATGCCCCATCTGGTGGTGCGAAAGCATGCAAAGCGTTTGGACCTGGCCTTGATAAAGCTGTCGCTGGTGAACCCTGCAAATTCACTGTCAATACACGAGATGCAGGACCAGGAGGCTTAGCTGTTGCTGTCGAAGGACCAGCCAAAGCAGACATCCAGTGCCACGATAACGGAGATGGTACATGTGACATCACTTGGTATCCAGTTGAGCCAGGAGAGTACACTGTTCATATCAGATTCGCAGATGAGCCGATCGCAGACAGCCCCTTCACGGTTCATGTCATGGCCCCCGGAGATGGTGCTGCAATGAGTATGGCTAAATTCAAGGAGCAAGTTCTCAGAGTTGGACAGCAAGCAAGCTTCGCTGTTCGCATGAAGGGCAAAGATGGTAAATTGACCGCATCTGTTGTCTCACCTTCAGGAGCCGAGCTGGACTGCTCTGTTGTTGAAATCGAAAAGGAGAACTTCGCAGTCAGGTTTGTGCCGAAAGAACTTGGTGAACACAGAGTGAACGTCTTCTTGGATGGTCATCATATCCCCGGCAGTCCATTCAAGGTCAAGGTGGGAGGTGTAGATGGAGACCCGAGCAAAGTACGAGCATATGGTCCAGGTCTACGAGCTGGTGTAGCAAACGTCGAATCAGAGTTCACTGTCAACGCACTCGAAGCTGGCTCAGGCGCACTCGCACTATCAATAGACGGACCTGCAAAGGTGAAGATGAACTGCGTAGAGCAAGACGATGGAACATACAAAGTCACCTACAGACCAACGATCCCCGGCAGCTATGAAATCAGTATTCGATTCGCAGGACAACACATCCCAGGAAGCGCCTACAAAGTACTGATCGCAGCTTCAGAAGATGCCATTGACGCTGCAAACATCCCAGACGCCAGCAAATGCACATCACGAGGTGCTGGATTACGTCATGCAAACGTAAATGAGGCAGCCTCCTTCACAGTCAACGCAAGTCAAGCAGGACGAGGCATGATCATGGTTGGTGTCGAAGGACCTGTGATCCCCGCGCAGCAAATTCTCGTCAAACACACGGGGAACAACATCTACTCAGTCGAATACATTCTCGAACAAAAAGGCGACTACGTTTTGCGAGTTCTCTGGGGCGGATTCGATATCCCTGGATCACCCTTCCACATAACTGTCTAGACATTTGGGACATTTTCAATTAATTCGTAAAGTAGTCCGATTTTTTACAATTTGATGAGAACAGAACACTTGTTTTGAGCCCTAATTTTTCGATGTATGTTTGAATGTAGTTTCATTCCTTTTCTTAATTTATACTCAAAATAGCTGAGCCTAGCTTCAAGACGAATTTGCGTTAGTTTTTTTCCTTTTGTGTATGATGTAGTATTGTAATTGTCCATTCTGTGATCCGTGTTTTTAAGCCATGAATTAGTATTGTCCCATTGAATCGTTCCGCTAGGCTAAAGTCCCTCGACCAATAAAACAACCACAACAACAAGACAGTCGCAGCCTCTGTACATTTCTTCCAAGGTCACTCCTATCTAAGCAACATAGGTTGTTGTATAGGCAATCCAAGGAACTCTTTCAGAGTTTTCAGAGGTCATAACCAGAATTTCTTTAAGTAGCAATCTTAAGCGAGTAAGAAATAGCACAGTTTTCTATTCAGCAAATAATGCCACCATTTCAGGCCCTGCTTACACATCATTTAGAACCAAATTTCAGTACCTTTTCTCCCCAGTTATGTATGTACTCGCCCCAAGAGGCCTGACTCGATGTTTGACGACTGGACAGCGCTCGAAGATCAGCAAATAGAGGCTGCTCTCAGGTGAGGTAATGTCGCCTATGTAACAAGACACCACCCAGAATTTAATTGTTTAACTGATAAAGAGGCTGCTTCTTGACTGGCCAAAATTTCGTCGTTGTGGCAAGACAACACCCCAGAATTCAAAATCTTAATAACTGAATACATGAAATGAATTCATTAATTCCTGATCGTAATGTATAACCAGCAACCCTGAAGATGGTATGTCACGATCGTTTCTCTTTGCACGTTATTTATTATTTAAAGATTTTCTTATTAATAATGACTTTATTCATATCTATTGCACTTGCTATTTTTTGCTTGATACGCAATTTAGAGATTTTTAACGCGACTCAACCTGTTACGCAATAGCATGTCACGTGATTCTGTCACGTGATCATGCTACACAGTAGTTGTCATGGCTATGGATAATTGGTGTACATAGATGACAGAATTTTGTAACTTTTCGCTAATTCTCGTGAACAAGTAGAATATTCAATAATGCGAAGCTTATTCCTTGCATTTTCCTCTGCAATTTCTGGTACCAAGTGTGCCAGAATGATGCCCCTGAGATATAGACTATGGTTTTATGGAATCCTACCATGTTTCTTCCAGAAGTTCAGAACTTGCCATAGTTTTGATCTTATCAAAACTGTTGGAATTATCTACAGGGTGTCCCAAAAAATCTGTGCCCCGTTTGCCTAAAGATTGCGACTACACGGTAAAAGATTCTCGTCAAACTTTTGCATGATGCTGCTCTTTAGATATTCAATTAAAGTTTGCAACCATCCCCGTAAAAATCCGTTGAGAAATGATGGAGCTATGACTTCAGAAGACCAAATTTGCCTGATGACTGAAACGAGCGGTCGGCCATTTTGTCTTACTATTTTGCAGTGATGCGTATCTTCACGTGAAGTAAGAAATAATTTCTGTGAGGTCAGAAATAGTGGAACTCTCCGAGGATTATCGGAATTTTCACGAAAGCTATGAATTTAGAGGCTGCTGTTTCATTTTCAATCCATGACACTATTTATCGTTTCAAAACAGTAAGACAAAATGGCCGACTGCTGGTTTTAGTGATCGGGCAAATTTGGTCTCCTGAAGGTCATAGCTCCATCATTTATCAACGGATTTTAATGGGGATGGTAGCAAACTTTAATTGAACATCTGAAGCGCACCATCATGCAAAAGTTTTGCGCGAAAATCTTTTGCTGTTTTGGCGCAATCTTCAGACAAACGGGCCACAATTTTTTGGGACACCCTGTATAAGGGAGCAGTCATTCTTTATCCTGGGTACGAGGGCGGAAGATTTTTGACAGGGGTATGAAAATGTTTCCCATTACTTTGTAGGGGTATGAAAAATGTCAAGGGAAATTTTCATGAGGTGCAAAACTATTTTGCTTGAAAATATTTATATGAAGCATCAGTTAACATTTAAAAGTAAAGTTAACAGACAACTGGAAATGATGAATCACTGGACCTGTATGAAAATCGCCTGGGACAAATTGGCATGTGTGCATATATATTTAATACGTCCTCGAAGAGTTCTGGATGGGGTGCCAATCCATTTCGCTCAAAAGTAATGGGGTATAGAATTTTTTCTACATTCAAGATTGGGTATGAAATGCTGTCTACTTATGTGAAATTATCCTCCGCCTTGCTACCCAGGATCGAAGTAACCGCTCCCTAAACGGCAATACTCTTTAATCTTGAAATTGATCAAGATGTATGCAGTGGCTGGCAACGGTAGAATCATATCAAAGTACCAGGTTTCCTCAAAAACATTCTTCTTTTTTAAAAATGAAAAAAAGATACTACATGAAGAATTGTGGCACAGTGGTGTCATCCTCTGGCTTTGCAGCCAAAACAATCAGGCGGACAGGGTTCGATACCCGGTAGAGCCCCACCACCTGAGCGTCATGACAAGGGGTCGCGGACTCAGCGCTTAGCTACTTCTGTGATCCCAGCCCTTGGCACTACAAACACAGCTTCACCTTCACATGGCATTTATCTGCATTGATCTTTTAATTTGGTTTTTGTTTGCAA
Organism: Aurelia aurita complex sp. Pacific; assembly: GCA_004194395.1. Taxonomy (NCBI): domain Eukaryota; kingdom Metazoa; phylum Cnidaria; class Scyphozoa; order Semaeostomeae; family Ulmaridae; genus Aurelia; species Aurelia aurita complex sp. Pacific. The sequence continues at coordinate 430,758 of REGL01000019.1, read as the reverse complement.
GTAGATCACAGACCAAATTATTGTCCCAGGTGTTACTGATCTTGCGATTGGTTTTGAAAGTAGCAAATTGCCGTATAGCTGTTGATTTTTGTTTTTTACCAGAAGGCAACAGAGACTATCAATGAGGACAAGGGCAAGGCCTGAATGCCTTATGTCGCGGGTTCAGTGCTTCGAGATGTGGTTTCATGTGGGCATGTGGTAGTTTCATGTGGTGTCTGTTTTCATGAGCTCTTCCGTGGAACCTCGGGCCATCTGGTAGAAAAGAACGTTGGGCGAGTGGAGTAAGTCTAAACCAGACATTCACGATGCAGATATCCTTCTGAGCAGGAGCGTGCAATAATGACGTATCCACAGGCAGCTGTCAAGGAGGAGTCGAGTGTTCCAGCCCAACCGAATTGGTTGATGAAATGTAGTAATGCAATGCAGCTCCAGTTGTACTAGCATTCATAACTAAGGCTGCCAGTCCATCAAAGTTTAAAGCTTGGAAAGGTCAATATATTAACTGTTCAGATCAAACGGAAAGAAGTTTTAAACAATTCAACAACAGTGATTTTGCAAGAGTTCGACAACAGAGCTTGGTATGGGAAGCTTCAGTTTGATGTATGCTTGAATTGGGTTCTCTCTATGTTGAGTTGAGTTTATCACCTCGTTTATCACAATGTAACTATTTCTAATTCTCGGCTGTTCTCTTTTGCAAGGGTTGCCATGCCCAGCCCATGCCCTGGATCCCAGTGCCTTCTTCATAATTTTCAAAGCTCTGGCACCCAGGGTGGCCAGGGTAAGGGGGTGCAGGACTTTTACCTGTTACTGGTAGCTACGAACTACTATTGAAAAATTTACAACATGCTGCATAGGTAATCGTTAGCTCATAGAAAGCACATTTCTCACCTAAAATTTCGAATAAGGATGCAACGACATAATTTCACAAGATAGGAACATTTAATCGCTGAATTCGAATTTTTGGCTGTAAGGTTTATTCCATTTTTCAAATTCTGGAGATCAGAACGAGGGGCATTTCACTAATTCGAAAAAGCGTACAAGATTTTTTCAGATGAAAAGGATTTGTGCGGATTTTGGATGAATTTTGCTTGAAAACAAAAAGATTTTTGCCAAAGGTGAACGAGATTTTTTGGAGTGAAATGTCCCTCGGATTAGAAGATTCATATTTGATGCTTTTCTTGAACCTGATCTGGTTTTTATTAGCCCTGGAGTTGTTGGAACGAAAGACTGAAAAGATAAGCTCCTTGTGAATTCAATCGGTGCATTTCTTCGTGATTCGTCTTTCAAAGAAATTCCTAACTCACTTCAGAAGGTACAAAGTTGAAATATCCACATTCTGGTTGTTATTTGTCAAGTAATTATATGCAAGTGAATGGCAGACAATATTCAAAATGCAGGAACTTGATATTTTCATATTTTGAGATCTGTTAGTTAACATAACAAAATGTTTGGTCATTTCATGAGCCCACGGTGTATTAAATGTGGGTTCGAAGATCCAACCATAAGATCACCTTAAAACCAATGGAAAACAACGTACATCTATATTGTTCAATGTTATTTGAACCGAGGGGCATTTCACTAACTCGGAAAAGCGTACGAGATTTTTTCAGAATAAAAGATTTTGTGCGGATTTTGGATGAATTTTGCTTGTAAACAAAAGGATTTTTGCCAAAGGTGAAAGAGATTTTTTGGAGTGAAATGCCCCTCGATTTGAACAATGATATAGCTTGAGGGGCATTACACTACCAACAAATCTCGTACACGTTTGTCAAAAATCCTTTTACTTGCTTCAACAGCCTAATAGAATGAATATGAATTGTAGTAGATTCGGCCGTGACCAGGAGATTTTTACGATGGAGATTTATAATCTGAGAGTGCTAATCGTAGGGCCCTCTCGTTGACTTTCTCGAGTTACTTTTGGCTTGCATTACTGCAAAATAACCAGATAAGGGGACAGTGACAAAGAATCTGTTTCTTCGAAGTTATTGCATTCGAAGAATGTGATTCGAACGAATCTCAAAGCTGGTTGTTCAGATTAATTCCCAAAACGAACGCACATTGAAAATTAAACCAAATGGGAATCTCATAATCCCCAATACTTTTAATCCTGCCAGTGCAATGAGATTATTTTGAAAGCTATACTTTGAATGCAAACTATGCCATTGAAGAGTATGTAAGAAGTCTAGAATTGCAAACAGTGTCAGGGCAAGGCAGGATCAGGAGAACCTCTTTGTGTTCAATATTTCAGCTTTTGTTTACATGAAAATAAATCTAAAATCGCTTTGTTTTCTTATTGTTTGATAAACATCTTTGGCATCCGAAGAATAATAATTCTAACAACTGGAACACAACAGCAAAACAACAACACTCCAAGGTACTTTAGATTTGTAAACAATTTGAGCGAGTTTCTTGTGGAGAATCGGTGAGACTTTTCATATTAATTGAAGTTTAGTTTACGAATCTTCAATGTTCGCAGAAGGCAGAAGCTTCTTTAAATTATTTGGCTGGAGATTGTTTGTTTTTTATGTCTAATGAAGCGTGCGTTCTTTTCAAGGAATTTAGTTTCAATATGCACGGATGAAGTTATTTCTCTACTGCTAAACTAAATAAAGCATCTGTTTTGAAACGAAAGTTGTCAAAGGTGTGTTCAGGTTTGGTTTGAAGAGTATGTTAAATTAATTGAGTTCCTAAGCCTTGATAATCTTGACAGAGCTTGAATAAAACGGAGACAGTCTTTATAAGTATCTCATCAAAAGATTTTATGTATGGAATTTTTATTGATTTTTTTGTTCTTTTGTCAATCCATACAGATCATACGACGCAAGGCAACAGATGGGAAATTTTGAACAGCAATGAAGAGAGTTTTCCTTCGACACAACTCCAGCTGCATCTGAGAAGTTGGTAAGTATAGTATGATAAAACACTTTTGACCTCTTCCTGCTGATCGAAGAACAACAACAGACAACAGACTAACCGTTGGATTAGACTTTCGTTGGCCTAAAACCTTACAACACAAGTTCCCTAACAAACTGACAGCACCTATGCCTTTCCGCAGACTTCTTTCTAGTCCAGTTTACATGTTTTGTGGTTACACCACACATAGAACTCGGCCAGTAATTATTATCCGCTCGTAGGTTGGTTTAGCTTCAATCTTACTGAGGGTTTATCAAGTGGGTGTATCACTCTTCACAAGCGTGCAAACTTCTTGAAGAAACATTGGGATTTTTATGGACATTTTGGAAAGTTTTCCAGAAAATAAAATGATTTTTGGCGATTTTTGCTAAAAGCGTGTGAGGGTTTTAGAGAGTTGATATGCCCCCTCAACTTCAACCACCCCCCTCTCTACGCCAAATGGAATTCTAAAGATAATTGCATTTGGCTTTAATATCTAAATTAAATTTATTTTTTATCATTTTAAAAAGGCAGTCCCCCTCCCGTAAGTTAAAGTCATGAATGTTACAGAAGTGAAACCAATTGAGTATGGAAAGCGTTTGTAAATATTTTCATCTGTTACTGGTCACAGAAAATACCACTGTTACCGACGAGGTACTGCTGACAAATGTTGCCAGTATTACAGCACATTACTACAGTATTACAATACAATGTTGCCAGTATTACAATACATTCAGATATGAAAAATTTCTGAGAATTTTGATGGTGCTAGTCAAGGTTTTATGCGTAAAGAACATTTCATATTTCATATTCAATT